>VWYP01018241.1:0-16138 GCA_013400435.1 Pycnonotus jocosus | reverse complement strand
CCAAACAGACCAAAAAAAAAAAAAAGAAAAAAAAAGAAAGAAAAACCAAAACAAAACCCTGTTTGTCTGTTGTTGTTTTTTTTTCCCATAAACTAGAGAGTCCTTAAAAATACTTGTCACAAAAGCAGTGAATTTAAATTTAAAACAAATTTCATTAGATGGCAAAGAACCATTTTTTAAAATACAGTCTCTAATCAAAATTAACAAATACTTTTATGCTGAAGAATACACCTCCATGAACCAAGACTAAAAACATATTTACAAGATTTTTTAAGTAACATTTTTTCACCAGTCAAGTTAATAGTCTTGTATATACGCTTCTGAAGGAAATAGGGATGGAAATATTCTGCAAAAGAAGGAATAACTCTGCCATCATCAATTTTGCACTCCTTCCTGAGATTGTACCTTCCTGATATTATACCCTAATATTCCCCCTGCTACAGTCTACCATCTCCATGCCAATTAAGACAGAAACTAAAATTTCCCAAAGACAGTACCTGACTGAGAATACTCAAAGGACAAGTTGTTTATCTGCAGAAGCCTAAAAGTGACAGGGTTGTGCCCACACAGGACACAATCTCTTGCTGATCCAACTCTGACACAGCCTAAGCAATGCCAAGGACTAGCTGAGCCTCTGAGCTGTGCTAGCAACTGCTCTTGTCTTCCAGTTCAGCACAGTCAGCCTGTATGCTTGAGAATAACAAGAGTTAATTGAAAATCCAACATAAGCATAGCTAAAGAATTAAATAAAAAGGAGCAAGTCTGTTCAAGAGAAGAAAAATCATAAAAGATACCTACTTTGGAACAAACAATCAATCTTTCCTTGGCTGGGAAGGAGTTTAGAGTGGGCCAATAAAATGCTTTGTGAGCATTAAAAATGCAGCAGGCAGTGGATAGAGCCTTGGACAAACCCCAGCTTGTAAGATATGTCTCTTTAAAAGGGGGAAAGCCTAAGGACATGTTTTAGAGCATGCTTAGCTACAGCACTAGGATAAGACTGCAGCATCCGCCAAGAGAAGCTTGTGGTCTGAACTATAAATCAAGTAGAAAACCCTTGGTATCCTAACTCCCTTCTTTGGAAGAATAAATGGTGATAAAATAGTTGAGGCTTAGTATATATGACAACAACTATAGGCATTTCTACTCCTGAAAATTTCATATGAAACTTTTATGATCTTGTTCACACTGAAGGGTTTTTTTTAAGCAGTGAGCAAGAAATTAGCCATGCATTTTATTAATGTCAGTGGCAGCTGAGAAAGCGGCTAGAAATTTAGCTAGTTCTCAATAAGAGTCCTTCTGTAGGAGCTCCTTCCATCTGCAGAAGGTCAGAGAATAAACTAGTTCCTCTAACTGCAATGGAGCAGGAAGTGCTGATTTATTTTTTCCCTTTTCTTCATGGAAGGGATTTCTCACAGAAAGTTAAAAAGAAAGTGAAGTGTTCTTTGTAGTGCTTCGTCCCTCTTAGTTAAGACTTGCACGTTACATAGCCTCAAAAACACTATTTCAGAAATATTTCTAAAAATCTACTCCAGCCCAGTGCAGATTTCAGCAACAGAAAGTCTTCCTAGCAACACAAACTCAAAACAGGGAGTAGAGACAAAACCCTCTGCTGCAGTTTACCAACATGGCACAGTCTGTGCCACTCCTTCCTCCTGTCACAATCACCTCTTAGTGCCACTACAGCTTCCTGAAGTATTTTCCATACAGAACAGCTTTTCCAAGCTCTCCTTTTTTCAAGAAGTAGCCTTTCACTCTGACACTCTTCCCTTCCATCATCAATACTTCCCCCACAGAAATGCACCTCATGCTTTGCTTTAAACACCATGATAATATAATCTAAGGTCAATGCAGACACAGAAATGTGATGGACCTGCTGCATTATGACAACGATGGTCAAGTAGGAACTCACAACAGTTCAATAAACAAGGCTTTCAAAAAAACCAAGAAATAATAATAAAACAACAAAAAATATCTCCTCCTTGCAATAGAAATAGACAACAAATAGAGTTTAATTGTATAGTTCTGCCATTCAGAAATGGTTTTGATAGGTAAGAAAACTATATAATATTCTTTCACAGAGATACAGAGATATAAAGTGTCATCACTGCCATGAGAAAATACGTGTGCATGCTGTCAGGCTGTCCTTTTGCTGAAAACCACCTATGGCTATTCTCCATATAGTTACCATATTGTGCCTGGGTTTTTAAAATAACTTTTAATTTTAACCAGCTTTTCCTTTTGAGTGAGGGAATCCGTTAAGAAATCAATGTGCAAAAACTAAAATGTGTCTTTGAGGGCTTTTCATTTTTCTTCTGATAGAGAAAAAATACCTGTAATGCTGCAAAATATAATGCTTATAGTAAGCAACTGACCTAGTCAGCTTTTTCTGAACAAAATGAGAATACATATTCTTATGCTTATAAATTTATGCTTATAAATTTATGCTTATAAATATATCTTACACAATGCAAGGAAGCAGCTGAAATATTTTCTTATTGTCTGAAAAACTTTTTTTTAGCACCATGTCAGAAAATTTGGTGTGTCTCTTTTTTGCTTCGGAGTTATTTTCATGGATGATGAAATGAAAACTCTCCTTACAATGTACAGATCAGAGGTCACGATTTCACTAATTCTTCTTCTAACTAATTGCACTAAATGAACTACAGCATATGCATTTAGGACATTACAACATAGTCTAGCATAGGCATAGTGAAACTTTAACTGTCTTTCAGGTTCAGGGGTGTTCTTTACTTGTTGGAAGTACCATTAAAAAATAAAAAACTTACTTATAAACACGATGAAAGGTAAGTATATAGTAGGTAAATCTGAGGTAAAGTGGGATGAAAAAGTGCCACTGTACTCAAAAAGAATAAGGCTGGGCTCATATAAATATAGGCAATCAAGTAAGAACATTTTCAAAGAGTTAGTTTCCCTTAGCAGGGATACTGTAAATTGAGATTCTGTTATAAAAAATAGTGATGATTTAGGGTAGATGATTTTACTTTGCAGCCTCAGTAAATTAGAGGCACACATACTTGTTTAATAGGTATCAGTGTAAAGGAACAAAGCTCCTAAGGTAGATGATGTTATAAGATATGAACTTTGTTGTTTGCAATTGTGTGACTCTTTATGCCCTCATAGGAGGATAAGAACCTCTACCATTAAGAGCAGAGTAGGTCAACGATGTTGTTTGTATTATTTTTCCTTCCTAGTACTTTTAGTACTTAATTTCTGTTCTGTGTAGCCCTAACTGCACCTATTTTAACATAAGATATGCATCCATGAGCTCATTTTTGGAATCAGATTGCACAGTTATAAATATTTGGAATCGGCATGACTTACAGAGCTCACATTAGCTGTTATTTAGTTCTAAATTTTTCCCTGTAGTCCTGACTACAGCATTCCCATGTGTCCCACAGGAAGTGATATAATATTTCTCATCTCACTAGTTTCATGTCATGAAGATTCTCCAAACACCCAAAGGCTAGTTTACTAACTTGATGATGAAGGTGAACAGAGTAACAAAGGCTGTAATACTGCATCAGTTAAAGAGATGGCATTCAGTAAACTTTTGCCTGAAGGCAAGTATGTAATCCACAAGTTCTGCACTGTCAGTGAACCTGCCCCAGTGATGCTCTGCTGCACAGCACAGTAAAGCCTGAGACACAGAGCCTGGGTGCAATCTTCAGATCATCCCTAATGAAGGTCCTATTAGTTGTCAGTATGGCAAGATGGTGATTGGTAAAAGAGGACTTTGTGCTGCCTTGCTGCCACTGAATATTGGGAAAAAATATATATATTCCTTGTATAATTACCTTACTATTATTGTATAATAAGTGTATTTCCAGCATGGCTGAGTGGGTTGCACCTGGGATTGCATCTGAACTGAAATAATCAGAATCAAGCTTTGACAAAGAGAAGCCTCTATTCTGTCATTTTTCACGAGCCCTTTTTTAATTCTGTGTGACTGGAGGGGTTGGTATTGAAATGAATCTTCTCCTAATATTATCAGCTCACTGCTGGAGTTTTTCATTAGACTATTTTAATTGCTTAAAACTTGCATTTCAATTTCTCATAAATACTGCCTAAAATCAATTCAGTGTCAGACAACATCTGCAACATCCACTGCAACTGGTTCCCAGAAAAATAGTTAATTCTTAAAAATGTTAACAGCTTCAGACTTCAATTGAATGATTTAATCATCAAAATTTTAATTTACTCCCCCTTCCTCCCTTCGAAAAGTTTTAAGACAGGTTAACCTGTCACAAGCAGCATTGCTACTGATCCAGCTGAGGCAGAGAAAGAGGTTGTATATCCTCATTATTACCATAATTGGCATCTGGAATCTGTTCAAAAATTCTGATTTACTTTGTAGCAGAGGATTATGGCTGAATGTGGAGTACTTTATGGTCTACAGAGGCTTGTGAAATTCAAATATATAAACTGTCAGTTAAACATTTCATGAAAAGCCCTACCTTCTACTAATCCAAAGAAACATGAACAAGTGCTTGAGGGGATGAAAATCCACAATATGTTTTGGGAGCTAACCACTTACAGAAACATTAACATTCTTGGGCAGGTTTGCTCTCTGAGCTTCTGAAGTAACTTCGGAGCCAGTAGGATTCGGTTTCTAGCAGATTTCCAATATCCTGAAAAAAAAATTCAGTCAGAAGCCTCTAGTATTTATGAATTATTAATGCTGGCTTTCTCTACTTTTTTCCTTAGTTTTGCTTTTGTGTGCCTGTTCAGCTAAGTAATTCAATAGACTGATAGAGACATGAATAGATATGCTAATTAACACCAAGGCTAACCTTTAAAGTTCTTTAAAGCTGTCAGCTTTCAATGAAATATTTTCTTTTTTTTTTTCTGAACTGGAATACAAACATTATTTGTACACTTGGTGCCAGCAGGGGTGCCCCTAGGAATCAGCTTTTAAGATTTTTTCCATTGTGGAAAACAGTTTAGGAAAGGTGTCAATTTTACAATCCTCATTACAATCCCTGTCATGGGAACATGTTCATGTTGTGCCAGTAGCTTCCCTCAATTCTCATTATAATTGTCATCTACACAAGCTATGGAGATTTGAATACCTTACATATTGCTCTCATGAAGTAGAAAAATCCGAAGTAGGGGAGAAAGAGAGAGCAAAAAGGAGGCTTGGAGACCTGAGACACTACACTAATATGTGTATTGAATGTAGAAGGAAAAATTCTTACTTTGAAACAACAATTCAAAAATTCAAAAATTATTTTTGATAAACTAAATAAAGAGCAAACTCATTTTACAATCCCCACTTAACTCTTCTGAGAAGTTCTTCCTTCCAAAGATTTTGATGCATGAGAAAAAGAAAAGCATCTTTACAATCCAGCAGTTACTGTGTCATATTCTTTCTGGTCATTGCTAGACTATAAACATGGATACCAAAGTATTTGATAGAAGAAACAAAGGAAAATTCAGTATTATTCCTATTTGTCTGAGTCAGATACTAAAATACAACAAGTAGAAGCAACCAGAGCCTAAATTCCAGCTACCGCTAAAAGATAACTGAACTCTTTACCTCTCTTCTGTTTTTCTCCTTTCTCCTTTTTTACTACAACTGAATAAAAAGAATCACCAAACCTTGCCCAAGTTCAACACTGATTTCTTGCATTCTTGTTCAAATGAATAGGTATTCTGAAGCTAAATTCACAACCTGTTTTGCGATTTGAAGTTGCTCAGTCCTGTGAGGAACTCAGGCAGAGCTGTTTTGAAAATATCAATACTTTAGGTATATTTCAAACTGCAATTATAAAACTTGGATGAAAGCTTGAACTTTTGTCATAAATAAACACTTTGGTTCATGTTCACAAATAAACTGCCTAAAGCAGCTACAGCTTGGATCTATTTTACTTGATTTGGGCATAAAAATTTGATCTTTGAAATACAGAGATTTTGTACACAACCATTGCGATAAAAACTTGTGAGGTTTTGTTGGGGTTTTTTTTAAATATACATGAATATAAGCACAGCAGGGTAACTACACAAGAAAAGTGATTTACTACTTGAAATGAAGCAGGTATATTTTCAAAGTATAACTTACTTGATTTTGATCATCATTAGGCACAGCAACTAACTTCCTATGCCCAGGTGCTGTGAAGGCTTTTTTATACCAACACATCTGCCAAAGGCTAAGGAAAAGGCCTGAAGCAGCAAGTAAATAGACTGACTAGAAAAGTGTAAGGCAACAGCAAGCATACCCTGACCCCACTAAAAACTATGTGGAGTTTTCCTTCTGCAGATATTTTTATGTTGGTTTCTGAGAAAATTATTCAAAATTGAATCCAGTCCTGGCTTTCTTCTAATTTGATAAGAAATCAGCAGGTTTTACAAAAATCAAAAACCTGCTTTCACACCCTGTGTGTGACACAATGGTCTCATTCAATCCATGAACTGTGCTATAACAAAAAAAAGGAAAATATATGCACTATATTACAAAAAGAAAAGAATCTCAGGAATAAAATGCTTATCATACCAGGCATTCTAAAGATATCCTTCAAGTTTTACTTCTTCTGTACATAGGAAGATTCAGCAAGACAGACCTCAAAGAAATTATGGTTCTTCTCATGCTCAGGTAATAAATTGATGTCACCTTCACTGCTATTCATAGCAGAATTACTATTGCAGTGAAATGAAGGTCAGAAAACAAAAGTTATGCAATATCCCCTTAGCTTCTTTCCCACCATTATTTGCATCATAGAGGCTCCTCTATCTGCACAATTTGCACTGAACAGCTTATCTGTCTGAATCACTTAGATTAGTAGGAAATTTTCCCTCTTTGTCCTGCATATTTCCTCCACTTTAGTATGACCAGTTCAGTCTGAAACAGGAAACCCCAACCTATTTTGACTGTCAGTGACACAGACGCCTTTTAGGAACTAAGTCTGGGTTGCAATATCCAGTCTTTCTAGAGATACTGAGGTGTTGTGTGATCCTTTCTCAATGTTTTTAATGAATATAACTTAATCCAACTTTCTGCCTTGAGTAATATTTAAAAATTTTGTAAAATATTGGATTAGGTAATTGATTAATAATATTTTCTAGGTAATTGTCTCTTATTGTCTTCTTCTATATGTAGAACAGGAAATGAAAAAACAAAATTAGACAGTACCTTCCAAGAATGCAAACCTAAATGTTGCCACTTTTATAATAATCTTCTGAGCATCTCAGGTTGTGGCCAATTTTGTCTCTCAACTTTATTTAATATTAATGTTACCAATAAATGACATTTTGCATTATGCTCTTTCATCTAAAGATTCACACAGGGCTGAAAGAAATATATTATTCTTTGAAAGATGAGAGAATCTCCAACAAATCCCACATAGTGCCAAAGACCGAACGAGGTCATTAAAACACCTTCATTCCTCTGGTAATAGAGAAGGAGAAGAATAAGGATAGAACTGGAGGGACTGACCAAGGGTTTATCATAGTGCAGCTCACATTATTGCACCAGAGGAATATAAGCACATTTGAAAATAAAAACTACACTTTTTTTATTCTAATCCATTCACGATATTAGAACAGACTGACAAAACTTATAAGACAGAAAACTTGCACAAAGACAGAAAAGTTCTTTAGCAAGACCGCACAGTAGCCAATTGGAGAGCCAGGAACATATTATACAGCCTTGAAAAACAGACTTCCGTATATTGTGACCATTTTGAATCACTAAATCAGTCAGAAATTAAATACAGGCCATACATTTAAAACTCACATGCTGCTCTTCCCAATGAAAAGTGTAAAAGACTATGCATCTCCTTTACAAACTTAAATGTAACTTTTTAATGTAAAATTATAAATTTCTAAAGTTAGAAAGCACAAACTGCTATTTCTTTAAGTAAGATAAAAATTACATCACATCCCCATTTATTATCGTTGTTTAGTTAACTACTGTGGCTTTTATGCTTATGATTTTTTATGGCAATGATCACATATGCCCCTTCTTTACTTTAGAGAAAAGGTCCCATACCTATTGTCAGTCAGACATTTCAAGTTGTTGATAATTCTCTAATGGGACTTTAACTCTTGGCCCTCCAGAAATCATCCAAAACTGTATGAGGTAGGAAGTGGGTAACAGTGAGATGAATAAGAGTCATAAATGCATAAAATCCAACACTGTTGTGGAATGCTGCAAAATTAGAGAGAGAGAGAGAGAGAGAGAGAGGATTCAAGTATTCTCTCTCGCGCTCTGCTGCATTTCTGCAAGTCTCTTGACTGTGGTAGTTACCAAAAATATAATTGCAAAGGACTGCAGCCCTGTAGCCCTGGTGTCTTGCCTGAGACATGTTTTGGTTTCTGAAATTCCTTTCCCAGGGAATTTTCTGTAAACAGGACAAATGTTTATGTATTGTACTCTCTTGTACATTTTTTTCCTCAGGAGGGACTTCTTTTGATGTCCTGCTGGTTTGACCAATGTGATTGAAAGGGTTTGCCTTTGTTTCACCAATCAGTTGGTCAGTGTAGAATAGTATAAAAGAGAGACAACTCCCAGAAATAAACTGGAGTCAGATATTCAGCCTTCTGATTAGAGTCCATGTCATTTGTGCTGTCAAACACCAACACAGCCCCTTGTTCTTTTCTAGCCCAACAGATAATTATTTTGTCTGTTCTACTGAATTTACACAAGATATTATCTCAAGAAAGAATGAGTTGAGACCAGACTTGTCGAGACTGAATAATCCTATCCCACTTTCCATTTCTCAACCCTTCCACACCTGCTCATGTCTGTGAGACTACACCACTTGTTTTGGATTTTGGTTGTTCACCTTCTGGGGAAGCACTTTGAGAGTTTGTTCTTCCTGCTGGAAATATTATAGAAGGAAAATTAAAGAGTTCACCTCTTTAATTTGTGAACAGGAGTTTAGGTTCAAGCTGAATGCTTTGAAATAGGAACTGCTGCTTTACTATGCATAGTTATGATCAACAATTTTCAGGCCCCACTGTAATCTTCTCCTACAAGTTCCAGATGGGCACACAGTACTGAAATACTACGGCTCTAATAAAGAATTCACCAGGTTTGTAAATCATCATAAAACCCTACACATATTTATTTCTATGAAAATATACTACATTGGGGAAGGCAATGTACAAATAAATATATTTCACTTAGACTCCATCACAGCTGTGCAACTTCATATAGCAGATCACAAGAATAAGCAGAAATATTTGATTGCTTGAATGCTACTGGCATTTGAGATATTCAAGAAATTGCCTATTCACTTAATTCTCTTGTTAACTCTGACCTTCCAAACGTTCATTTCAAATCAAATTGTGTTATTCTCATCATGCTATCAACATCGACATTTCTATTAAAAAGAAAACTCATTTATTTGACAAAAATCTCAGCATTAAGATATCCAATCCCACATGCTTTGTACTCCTCTAGAGTGCTAAATGATACGATTTGTTATCAGTCACAAGATGCATAAGAGTTATACTTTTGCAATTGATATGGACATGGTTGCAACAGTCAAGAGAGATGAGATTAAAGGATGAAAGTGTGCAGTATCAGTAGCTGGAAAAAAGTCACATTAGAAGAAACTGTACTTTCTTTTTTCTCCTCTTCTCTAAACCTACTGAATCATCATCCTTTCCTTAATAAAACTTTGTGCCTGTATTGGACAGTCGTGGAATAAGATGGAGCAAGTGTAGGAAGAGAGGAACAGGCTACCAATTATGAAAAATTATGAATTATTTTTCTAAGAAGGGCTGTGTTGGCAAGAAGAGAGATTTGGTACTTGATTCTTAAATGAAAAACCTAAAGAATATTTCTGAGCATGGACCAAGAAAAAGCCAAATTTCCAGGAAACCCTGGGGAAAAGAAGAAAGAAAAAAAAAAAGGCAAAAGCATAATTTAGAGGAATATATCATCAAACCAGCACAATCTCATTGAATGAGAATCACAGCCAGCCGCTGAGCTCTCTGGAATGAAAGGGACAACCTATGTCAGTGAAGATAGGAGGACTTTTCACTCGAAATAAGCTGTGGAATTTGGATTGAGGTCACATGTGGTGTCTTGACTCTGGCTGGATGCCAGGCACCCACCAATCCTGTATTGCTCACTTTCCAAGCTGAACAGGGGAGAGAAAATCAGATGGAAAACAACTCATAGGTTGAGACTAGGCAGTTTGCTAAAGCAAATGAGAAGTTTACACATGCATAATCAAAGAGAAAAAAAAAAAATTCTCTACGTTCTATGAGTAAGCGATGTTCAGGATTCAGCTTCTTCCTGGGAAGCAGGGCCTCAGCATGGGTAGAGGTTGCTCCAGAAGGTAAATGTTGTAAACAGTAAGTGCCCCCTCTTCCTCCTCCTTCCCTTAGTTTTATATCTGAGTGACATGACATGGTAGGGAGGGTCACTTTGGTCAGTTTGGGTCAGCTGGCCAGGTCGTGTCCCCTCCCAGGGCCATCCCCAGCCTGCTGATGGGGCAAAATGCTGAGAGACGTGGCTGGTGCTGTGCCAGAGTGGCTCAGCAGTAGCCAGAACACTGCTGCATTACCAACACCTTTCCAGACAGCAATGCAAGGCTCTGTGAGGGCTGCTGTGGGAAAACTACCCTCCAGCTCAGCCAGAACCAACACATCACATCATATCAACAACTGTATTTTGGCCTTCACATATTTTCTGATGATGTTTACGTTGGAAGGCAGATAAATTCCAACCTGAACAATTATCTTAGGAAAAAAAAAAATCTTTCTGAAAACCCTCAAATTATAGCTTCAATTAACTATGGTAGCAATCTTCCTGCCTTGTCTCCAAGAGTATGATGGCAAACAGCTACTCTCTCCCACCTAAGGAATGGTTACATTTCACTTATCAGAAAAGGGAATTGCTTAGTGATCCTTACTTTTTTTCAGAATAATTTTCTAGCAGTTAGCTTGGTCTTGTAAATCACTTTAAAATTCTACCTACAAAACACACAGCTTCTATTTACAGCAATACATAGATGCACTGGGTAAATACACAAGTAAGAACAAAAATATAATAGACAATTATACAGATACTTTTACCTAGAAGGTATATTACACTGCATATCAGTGCATATTATTCAGCTTCAAATTCCTAGATGTAAAGAGAAAAACCCCAACTTACTCGAGGAAAATTACATATAAACAACTTAATTAATTAAAGTTACATATCAAATCATCCTAGTGGATATAAGTATTAAACTGTAACAAAATTCTGCCTAACCCAAACAGCATAATTTATACATATTTCAGTTCCTGTATTGTCTTTATCACACTCCTTTTACATAGGGCAGCAAGAAACCTAATATCCAGGGGTTAATTTAGGTAAAAACTACCACAACTCACAATTACATTAGCACCTATTAAGAAACATTGTTCATGGAAATTTTAATTATACATTCTAGAGTGAATAAAAGCAGAAGATGATTAGGAATAAAATTGTTTCCATGTATGCTGACAGGACTGCTGAGCGTAATTATACATTTCTACAGCGACCTGTTTGGAGTTTACTCCATAATTTTATGTAAATTTTGAATTACTTCATTTTTTCAGGTTAAATGCTAATATGTTATTTCATTGCTCACTTGAGTTGCAAGAGTACTAATGGACACAGATTGTAATTGATGGAACCGAGGCATCAGATAAAAGTCTAGAAGCGTTTCAGAATGACAAACTTTTAATTCATTGTTTTCTATTGCCACATTCTTGTTCCTGAACAAGCTGCCAAATTTTTCAATCAGTTATACTAGACATTAGCTGTATTATATATATTGAGAGCAAAAATCCATTACAAGGAAAATATTCTTTTGGGAGAAGTATTTTATTTTTCCCCTCCTTTTCCTCATTTATTCACTGCATGATGCAGACTTAACTCAGCTTATACAGCTTCATGTAATACATTTGCTGTAATCTGTACAACATAAAAAGACAAGCAGAAGAAAAGAAAAATCAAATACTCTGAAGACAAATATGTGGGATCAGGGCTGTCGAAAAACTTGCCTGTTTAGATTTGCCCAGGTTTCACTGAATTATATCACAAAAATCTTGTGAAAGCCAGTTGATTCTTTAGTAGGTTCAAACAGGAAGACAAAATAAAGCAAACTTCAAGAAGCTTGGAGTTTATGTACCTGAAAACAAAATTTAAAAGGAAGGGAGAGAGGAAGACAGGCAGGCAGGCAGGAAGGAAGGAAGGCAGGAAGGCAGGCAGCTAGGAAGAAAGGAAGATAGGAAGGCAGGCAGGAAGGAAGGCAGGTAGGCAAGCAGGCAGGAAGGCAGGAAGGCAGGAAGGCAGGAAGGCAGGAGCCACTTTGCACCTATTTTCTCCAGCTCTTTTAAACTCATGTCCTTTTCTTCGAACTCCTCTATCCTCCATACTGGGATTAAATTTGCTCAAACTGAGAATGGATCACCACTATCCTCAGCCTGACAGGAAGTTCACACAATCACATTCCATTAGAAGGGATATGTATGGTTTTTTTAAATTATAGGCATCATTCTCATTTCTCCATATCTGCCTTGTTTCACTTCCTGTGTACAGTTGCTCTCAGGGATGCAGAGAGAAAGAAAAACCCACAGAAGCAGACATGAATTTCTCCATTATTATTTGATAATAGGATGTTCCAGACCAAGAACAACAGCATTGCTCAGATCCCTATAACCTGAATATTTTTTCGACCTTATGAACTGACACACAAGCCTTTCAGCAACATAAATTTGATTACCATGAACAAAGTTAAGAGGTCTGAGTTATGCCTTAACAAAAAGCTACTGTCAGGAAAATAAGACTTTAAAAACTGTGAAATACTAGACTGCAAGGAAACACTGTGTGAAGCTTCCTGAGCAGATGCTAGGAGGAAAGATCAGTCAGATGTTCTTTAGACCTTTTTGCAGAAAGGTTTGATCAAAGCCACTGGACAAGGAGGTTGTTGGGAAGTGTCCTTGTGCTGAAACATAGATTTCTTGACTTTGCCTTACAAGCTGTATGCTTCTGATCTTTCCCAATTATGGGCTTATCCTTCTTTCCCTTCTTGCTACAAATGAATCGAAGAATCTTATCTGTCCCTGTAGCAAACAAGTGAACTTGTGGGGTTTAAAGGCTCTCTCGGTTGAACTATCTGTATTACTGGAAGAGAGATGAAGAAGTGGAGCTAGTTTGATAAATTAGAACAGTGAACAGGTAAGCAAGTGTGTAAGTGTAACTGTGATACCTTCTACAAAATAATCCATTTTCCCTTAGCAAAAAATTTTAAAATAAATAAAATCAACAGGTTAGTCATTAATGGTGGTAACTTCTCAGTAAACAGAAAAGTGGCTCTGTTTCCCCAAAACATATTTTGTATCTAGTGACATAGGGTGGATCTGTAGCTGAAGCTCCATATTGAAATCTATCTTTCTCCAGCAACTAGTTTCAACAAATATGTCACTCACATGATCCTAGAATTTATCATCATGAGTGCACAAATCGGCTAAAAGAGGGTATCTGAAAACGGGAAAAGAAAAAAAGTGTAGGAGGAAAATTTTCTGTTCTTGCTTCTTTCTTATTCTGTTTAATATAATATGATCCTAAATGAAGGAAAATACTGTTTATATACAAAGCTTCTTTTGATGGAATTAATTTCAATTTAATTATATTCAGTTTTGAATAATTTCCCATTAGAAAAGTTGTATTTACTGATATCACAACAACCCCATGACAGGAATTTCTACTTAAACATCCTACCTTTACTTCTTACTGGTATCCACACGTAACTATCCCCTTTCTTTAATTCCATCTCTACTGTACTTCACAGACTACCTTATTCTAAGCAGTAAAGAATATTTTACATTTAGTCACAGACATGACAGCTTTATTAGTATGGCAGTTATCGTCGACCTTATAGATAATCAGTTATTGGTGAAACTCTTTGTGGAACTGATCAAGCAAAAAGGCCTCTTTGCTAACCAGTTGGCAGATGATTGATTGGAGTGAGAACCCATGCCAGAAAATAATGTTCCTAGGACCTTAAAATCTACAAATGACATTTTGAATTATTTCACTAATGCCCGTTCACAGTATGGAAAAAAAAAATTTGGAATTGGTGTAATCTAGTTGTGAGAAAGTGACATCTATGATTAATTTCTATATAATATGCTTATCTCCTTTTTTCCTTTTCCTCCTCATTCCTGAATCTTTGTCACAACACAAATTAAAATAAAATTCTTAGTTACATTTTGAATTCATAAGTCATTCCTCTGTATTTGCCATTTTGATCTTTCTCTCTTTGCACTTTGTGTGTCCTTCAGGCAGAGAGTCACCCAACAAATAGCACACAGATCCAAAAGATCTTCTAGTCCATCTTCCTTTATGGTCATAGAATAAACTGTGCTGGTGATACCTGGATGAGAGAGATGGTCTTTAATCTGTTTAACAATAATCAGAAAAACTTCACAGCTTCTACAGTATGTTAGGCTTTTATGACATCTAATCTGAACTTTCCTCAGTCCAATGCTAATTTACTCTTTCTTAGTCTGTCCTTTGTGCACTTGTGGAAGAGAACTCATTCTTAGGGATATGAATACCATTATCATGCCTTTCATCAGTCTTCTCTTCTTGTGAGCTAAACGGACAATGTGTTCCAATGTCTGATCACACAACAAAAAACCCACAACCTTAAGCTTAAATACAATTACTTCTATTCAGCTTTTAGTTCTTGTGTGGTGTTGTGCCATTGGGCACCACTGAGAAGAGCCTTGCTCCATCTCCTTTAAATACTTCCATATTTATGGACTCTGTAATATTTATGCACTCTGTAAAGATTCCCCTGAATTTTTGTCTCCAGGCTGAAGAGTCACAGGTCTCTTGGCTTCTCAGTATGTCAAATACTCCAAACCTTTCATGTTTGTGACCATTCATTGGATTCACTGCTGGATGGCCATGCTTTGGATTGTCCATCTTGTACTTGGGAGCCAAGATCTGGACACAGCACCTGAGTGTGTCTCACCAAAGAGGAAGGATTATCTCCTCCTACCTGCTAGTGAGGCTCATCCTAATGGAGCCCGGG
The DNA here is from genome assembly GCA_013400435.1 of Pycnonotus jocosus. Taxonomy (NCBI): domain Eukaryota; kingdom Metazoa; phylum Chordata; class Aves; order Passeriformes; family Pycnonotidae; genus Pycnonotus; species Pycnonotus jocosus. Next base: position 1,094 of record VWYP01018241.1, on the reverse strand, counting down.
AAGCTGGTGGCCTTCTGTGCCAGAGAGGTGCATTGCTGGGTCATGGTCCACTTGTTCACCAAAATTCTAGGGTCCTTCTCTGTTAGTTCCTTATCATTCAAGTAGCCTCAGTCTTGTATTTCTGGGTGGATTCATCCTTATTCAGGGTCAGAACTTTACACTTCTTGTTGAATTTCACGAGGTTTTTGTCAGCCCATTTTTTCAGCATGTTAGCATCCACCTGGATAGCAGCACAACCAGTGATTATATCAGCCATTTGTAGTTGTGTATCATCTGCAGACCTTCTGAGGATGTACTCTATAATAACATCCAACTCATTGTCCTGGTTTAGGGCAAATTTAGGGAGGAAACTTCCAAAGAGTTCCCTCTAGAAAGCAGATTCATGTGTCCCCACCCCCACCTGGTTTGGGAAAAGATTTCCTTGGAGAAAAGTGGAAACAACACTTCACTTTTTTCAACAAGCAAAGTGTTCACAAGCATTAAAAAAATAAATAATTTTAAACAATGAAATTTCTTGCCATTCTGAAGAGATGGCAAATTCAGAAATCCTTGTCATGGGGTGTAATTTCAGCTGATTCAGTCTCTTATCAGTCCTTCCTGTGCTGGAAAGTCCTGTTCCAGGCCTTGGTGGGCCACAGCTGTGAGCTCCTGCTGTTTTTCTGGGTTTTCAGTCCAGAGCAGGGCTGATCAGTTCCAAGAAAAAGAAAAGCCACAGTCTGGGGAACTTCTCTGCCTCAGCTAGATAAAAACTAACTAAAAGCAAAGGAGAGCTCTCTCCCACTGTCTGTGCTGCAGACAACACAGTCCAGGAGCAGAATGTAGCGGAGTGAGTGCAGTTTCTGAAAACAAACTCTGTGCTTTTTCTTTCTGCCCTTTGCTCTCAGATCCAGTCTTAAAGGTGCAGAACTTAATATCCAGCTTAGACAGAACAGACAGTTGGGCATGCAAGCATCATAAAGTCACCCTGGGACATTCATTAATAAAAATAAGCAGTACTTTTTCCAGTGTTGACATATGGGACAGAGTACAAGGGATAAGTGTTCTGGTCAATGGCCCAAAGTTCAGCTGGAGGCCTGTTATGGTTTTAAATTTAC
>VWYP01018237.1:0-16106 GCA_013400435.1 Pycnonotus jocosus | reverse complement strand
ACATAATTTTTAAAGCAATTGCACCTTTGTATTCCATCTCACCCCCTCATTGTACAAACCATATACCTTCAAGTTCTGCAAAAGTGTTCAGTTCTCCCCTGCCAGCAATGTGAGGGGAACAAGCTCTTGCACAAAGGTATTGACCAAATGCCTTAATGCATTTTGCAAAATATTCCTCTTTTTGCTGAAATTGTTGATCCTTGTTGAACTTCTACCACAGATGATTATTTTATCTTTTCTCTTTTTTCTTTTAAAATTTTTTCTCCACTGCCAATTATTTGTTGTTTTTGTGATCCTCAAAGATGGTCCCCCAACATTCAGACAATCATAATTCTTTTCCTTAAGTCAGCAGAAACACAGCATGATTTTTCAGAATCAAGAGTAAAATTGTGCTGTATGAGAAAAGACAGAGAGTGTTGAGACTTCACAAAATGGCCAAACCGGAATGGAGATAGTTCTGGATCTGATGATTGCCTGGATTCTCCAGCCTGCCTTTTGGTGATAGGGTTATCTGATTTCATTTTAAAGTGTTACTTCAGTTTCCAAAGAGACTGCAAGGACGGTCTGTGCTCACTAAATGTGCTGCTAAGTAAGCTTGTGCTTTATTTGTATTTCTTGTAGCTCACATGCCTTATTTGTTTAATACCATTCGAGTGTTGCTCTGAGAACAGTTTTAGCAGTTTCCTTGTGAGGCTTTCCAGCTCCCTCATTGCCATGGTGTTTCTATTCCTGTTCTATTCTCCCTGTGAGAAAAGATGATGATGTGATCTCTTCTGGAGAAAGGAGATGTGATGATTCTGGTGCCTGAAGTGTCTGACTGAAGCAGCCTGATAGGTGCCTATACACTGATTTCTCTCAGAACTTGGTGTTTTATAGCACATCAGCCCAGATCCTCTTCATACCTGTTGCAAACAATACCAAAATGCTCCAGGCAATCAGACCTCACCATATGAACACTTGAAAATAATCCTATCTGGGAAAACCTTAATTTAAATGGTGGCCCAACATTGCTTACCATTTTTATTTGTCAACTATAGCTCGGCAAAATTCCAGCTATGTTTGTTTTCTCTCTCTCTGCTTTTCTACCATTTAAACTGACATATAGTAGCAATCACATAATGATCACTCATGTAATGAGTGATCCTCACAAGAGGGATGAACCACATGGGAGACATAAAAAGCTTTTATATCTAAATATTTCAGCCTTCCAGTCACTTCTGTCCTAAGGCTTTCTTGCAGAATTTTCTTGAGAGGTGCTCAGATGGTGTATTAAGGCTTTTTCGTTTTGCATATTTCACTGTAAGCTGCCCTTGCCCTTACCCTTTTTAGGCCATTTCAGACAGCCCATTTTTAGACGTGTACAGCTCCTTGTATCTGATTTATATTTGAGAATGCGGTTGTGAGGGTCTGAGAAGTGTTCGCGCTCGCGAGGCGTGCTGCATGACACCAAGGGTTAGCGGGTGTGTACTCAGGCTGTTTGAATTAAATCACAACAGTTGCTCAGACCTCTGGGCAGCACACCATGTAAACAGCTCACATTTATACAGGGTGAACAGCTCCGTTCTGTCCTGGCCAGAACAAGAAAAAGCATCTTGGGGACGGACTGTCATCCTGCAGGCGGGCGGCTGGCCCTGTGTCGGCTTCGTTGACACATTTCAGAGGCTGGGTGGTTTGAGGAAGGCCGGGGCTGGGGATGATAATTCATTCCGTGCCATGAGGTTAACCACAAGCCTCTCAGAAATAGCAGCCCTCGCTGCTCTGGCAGATGTGCTGGAACCCTGTGCTGGGACTGGAGGGTTTTCAGCACTCTGCTCCCCCCACCCCTCGCTTATTGCGAAGCACGCACTCGACCCGCTGCCAAAACTTTTAATAAAAAATAGATTTGGGCCTGCAGTTTCCAGAGCCTTTATCAACCTTCCAGCCAAAGTCAGAGTAATAAACCCAGAGAACATCTGAGTGTGTGCTCTGCAGATGATTGATTTCTGCTCTCGGGATGTCTTGGAGGCAGTGGCTCCCACCATTATTTTACACGGTGTGCTGCAGGGGACTCCTGAAAGCCCCTTTCCTCCTAGCTGCACAAAACATTTGGGATCATTTTCTGCCTTTGAAGTGAGTGATTTCTCTGTAGAGACTTAGTTTGTTCTTTCTGCTGAAGGTACCTTGTCATTAAGTTTTGGATGGATATCCTTTTTATTAAAGGATTTCAAAATTTGTGTTAGGTATTAGAAAGCACCATAAAAGAAAGACTTTCAGGAGACCAGCCTTGTAAAAAAACCTGCTCAAGTGTTTTTTAGAAACCCTCAACCTCTTTTTTTATTGCTCTTTCTTCCACACAAGACAAGATCACTGTCACATTCAGCCATTATAATTAATGTGGGTTATATAAAGAAAAAAACCCACCTCAAATCCTAAACCTACTGAGGTAACACATATTGAAGCTTAATGTTTAATTAGTTTATCAAATAATTCTGTTTTAAAATTTTTCTGTGAATGCCATAGAGTTGTGGAATGAAGATAATCTAAAATGCTATCCAGCTGTTTGTTATTGCTCCTCATCTGGGACTTGCAGCCTTCTCACTTGAGATGCTGAAATTTTGTGTGTAAACATTCCTCATTTGTTCAGTGCAGAGTAAAATGTGCAATTTATCAGCTTAATCACCTGCCAGTTTAAGGTTCTCTGTCTCACTTTTCACTGGAGCTCAGAGCTCCCATCCCAGGGAGGAGGCTGCTGAGGGTGGTAATGAGGAGCTGGAGGTAAAGAATTTATAAAGCCAGCACATTAAGTACATATTTTTTCACCCTGTCCTTGATCTGACCGAGTTAAACCTGTAGCAAATTGAAGCAAAGCTGATGTAAGAGCAAAAGAAGCATTTTATAGTTCTGGCTCAAAGCAATGTGGGGTTTTTTTTGTATGAATGAGTTGCTTGCACACTTCAGGTAATGTTTAATGTGATTTTTCTTTTTTGGTGATCCTTCTAAAAAAATATGTTCAGGTGGGAAAGAAATGAATAGATTCTCCAGTCTTTCCTTCTGCAGTAACCAGACATAGCCATGGGCTGCTGACATGCAGGGAGTATGTTTGTGGGAATCCTTATTACTAAATCAGCAGGAGATCATTGACATAGTGGGCAATTCTGGGAGAATGAACAATCTTGACTTCAGCATGTTCTGAGCTTGTCCAGATAGTCCTTGCTCTAGCTCCACTGTGTTTCTGAATTCCTTTTATATTTGTTGTCAGTGACACAATTATTATGTACAAATTTTTCACTATCTTAGTGTGAAAAATTTGGACCCAAATTCTTCAATTTAACTAACTCAGATATTATTAACACTAGAATTATATGTCTTCTCTCCTTCATTCAAGTTTGAATGTACAGAGCTAAATTTTCACGTATGTACTTAATCCTCCTTTTTGGAACTTGCCAACTGGAATAGCATAATGTTAACTTTTTTAGCAAAAATGTTTATTGTTAAATTGGGATTATTTTGATTTCTCTGCAAGGAGGAGCAAGAATAGAACAGACATTGGGCTACTGGAATCGTGCTCACCAGTTTGTTTGCAAGCATCCTGGGATTAATCTAGATATAGTAAAGGTGGATGTTTTCCCCATTTGTCTAGATGTGGTTTTGTCCATAGCAACTTAAATGAGGCAACTTTTCAATTTGATGGTTTTATTTAACTTTTCAAGTTACTCTTCAATGTAGGAGTTTACTGTCCTCTTTGACACAGTCCTACTTTCACTTTGATTTGTGTAAGTTAGGAATAACTTGGTAAATTCCTTCACAGCCTTGATGGTTGTACAATTGTGTAGCACAGTGTAAGGTTGGATTGATGCTCCTGACTCTGCCATGAGTAAATGGCTCCATGTGGAACAAAATGGAACAAACGCAGGATTGAGAAATGAGCCGAGTGAAGCTTGGAGGCACAAAAATACACCAAGGTGATTCTATGGTAAAGCCAGAGGAGCTCCCAAGCCTGTTTCAGTGACATCACCATGACATTAAACTCATTGTCATCAAACTGAGGTTAACAGAGCTGTGCTAAGAGATAGCAGCTGTTTGAATGCCATAATAAGCTCTCAAGAATGGCAGTAAAATAGCCTTAGATCTGCCTGTTCAAACAGTTCAGAAATGGGCTGCCACAGAACATACAGCCAAGTCAGCTTCTTCTGTACCTTTAATTATTTAAGTTTCCCATTCTTCTTTTATTGCAGTGTGAAGCCCTCCCTCTTTCAGACACAGCACCAAAGGCAGTGCACCCCATCAACATTTACTGTCAGCAATATTTGCTGATCTGTTACCGTCTAAACTGTTCCAAAATTCTCAGACTGGTACATGCTGAGGTTCTGCTACTGGGTCATCTGGAAAAAATAAAGTAAATGAAATATACTTTCATATCATCCCTAGATGTCTTCCCCAGATGTTCTCCAGAGTGTTGCTTCTGCAAAAGATCCGTGTAAGAGCACTTTTTGTGTATCAATTCTGCAGTCACCAGCAGATGTGAACGGAGTACTTTCAGATAATATTTTTAAAAGCAATGCAAATACTTTTCCAATGTGTATATTACTACTGCTTTTCAAAAAGGGTGAAGGAGGCAAAGTGGTTTTGCACATAGATGCTTATCTTCTGTTTTAAGTGTTCTTTTTTGTAAATTACTGCTTCTTCTATAGCAATACTCACCACTGAACTTTTTTTTTTTGTCCCAAAATATATTGAGGTAAGGTCTCAGAACTATACATCTTCGAATCTAGCTCATCCTGTGCAAAAGCTTTTAATGTTATGGAATATTGAATGCTTATTGAGGGAGGGAAAAAAATCTCCTTTGTATTGACATGAGGCAACAGAGAAAAGGAATTCTTTAAAAACCAATAAAACTGGCTTTGTCATCTTCATGGTTCTGAAACACAAGAAGATGGGAATGTGGGTGGACTTTGTTCATGGAGGGAGGACTAGAGAAACTGCATCTTCCTAGATCTGGAAGAGACTTTTATAGCTGAGATATATAGGAATTGCCAAAGCATCTCTGCTTGTGAGTGTGATGTGGATGGTCTCTGACCTTGGGAGGGACCCTGGACAAAGCTGCATTGGGCAGGCACTGGTTTTCACTGGCTGTGCCACTGAGGGTAATTCCTTTTGTCCACAGTCAGGAAAAGAGTCACCTGCTAGGAAGAAAGGCAGGAGTTCCTATCTGGGTTCTAAAGCATGTGAAAAGAAGCTTCATCTTCAAGTCCCTCTGTCTGGATTGTCTTTCTTTTGCATTTTTTTACATCAAACCCAAGTCTTTCTTATGTATTGTACAGTTCCTCTAAGACCCCAGAGACAATTTAAATACAAGTTAAAAGGTGATTCAGCCTCTTGTTTAAATACATAAACATTGGGATTTGAGCTTCTTTAGGGCTTCTTCCAAAGGGATTCCAGCGTTTGAAGTGGAGGCAATCACGACATTTTATGTGATTATTTCACAAGTCTCTTGGACTCTATTCCAGCACAATTAACAGTGGTTAGAATCACTGACTTTGATTTCACTGCAGTGAAAAAAGAGTATGAAATTCATGCAGGTAGAAGTGGAATTTTCTCTTGCTGAAATACACCATTTTATGGCAAATGAAAATCAGTGAAGGAGCCTGTATGTCACTTTTCTCATTAACTTGTCCCTGAAACAGAATACTAGAAGAAAAATAAAAGGAGCTGGAACTCATGAAAGATTGAATTTTCTCTGATTCCACTCAAGGATTAATGCCATAGATCTCTGAGTGGAAGAATAATTAATTAATTCTCCTTAAGATAATAAATCAAGAGAATAAATCAGACTTTTCTATTGAGTCTGAGTAAGTAGATTGCATCCAACACTGGTTTTTCCTGTATGATTTTAATTTTCTTTTTATATTTTCTCAGGAGGTTGTATCAAGGCAGAAGAATTAAATTCAAGATATTTGTAGCAAAGAGATCTCTGCTGAACTGATTTTTCCAAATAAACATATCCTTTACCCCATATTTCCATGACTTTTAAAATTTTTCCCATAAGTTTTTAAATTTTGGACTCTAGTATATGGTGTTATATTTGTATTCTGAATACTTTACAACAGTTACATTTACTTGAATTTAATTTTAGACATTTACATGATTTTAAGAGTTTATTAAATTTCAGCCACCTTCAAAAAGTATTTTCATACTTTTTTTTTCTGTCCATTACTTTTTATGTGATGGAGACCATAATTTTGGTTTTCTGTTGGTACCTTATCAATGCACTCTGAGAGCTGTGTTCTATACTATTAATATAGTAGTGATCCTGGGTTCTTGAATGGCTGCTACTCTATGTTTTTTGGGTAGTAGTGAAAATAGAAAAAAAATAATGAGAGGAACTGCATAAGTACTGATGTCTGAGAAGTGTAAACTTGCCAGAAGCAAAAAAGATCAGTGCTCTTCTGTTTTACATTGGGCTGAGAGTCTGAGCATGAGAGGCTGTGGCACCTATTTTGTTGAGCAAATGTTTTGTTTTCCCTATTTCCCTACTCCATTGCATTCCAGTATGTGATTTGTCAAGCTGTAGAATGTCCCTGAGTGATATAATTGCATGGAATGCTGGAAAATTTGGCTTCACACCCCTCCATTTCTTTTCAGCATTTTTTCTGTTCCTCTTGTTGCCTCACACCAGACCTTGCTCTATTTCTAGCAGGAGGACAAGGTTACAAAATAAAACTTCTCTTCCTATGTACTTAGAGGGATTTTCATCTATAATAATAGATGAAATATGTTTTACTTCTTTTTATTCCTCCTGATGTGATGCAGAAAAGCAAAGGTAATTGGAACAATGGCTTCTTGGGGTGGCTGTTGTGCCTGAGTCCTGAATCTGTACTAGGGACATTCATGTTATCCAGACCGTCTCAGCAGAAAGAGGGAGGAGTGGAATACTAATGTTAGGAGCTCATCCCTGTCCATGATTTATTAAAAGCAGCCTAGCTTCAAGTCTTAGGCCCTGAATTAAACAACTGCAGTTTAACTGCATGAGTATAAATCTGTTTATCCCACTTCTGTGCAATTCCTGAAGGCCAGGGATCTGCCTTTGTTACCTTTCCTGCTGGCACTGCTACAGGAGAAGGAAAGAAATCCAACTAATTTTTGATCATCTAATGTGTCCCTTTTGGATACAGAATTCATTGAGAGCCATAAATACAGTGCATGGCTTTAATAAAGAGTAAATGTGAATTTTAAACCACACCTAGAGTTGATGTTGCTTGGATTGAATGTGCGCACAGTCCAACATTTCTCCTCATCAGTCCTATTGTTAATTTTTGTTAATTTTTCCTCTTAATTCCTGCTTGAACTAAAGCAGAGCTTGTGCCACTGAGTTGAGAACATCCTGCTCAGACAGCAGGCAACTGCCCCAACTTTTTGTTCCCATCATGAGTCCTTTTCTCACTCAGAGTGGATGGCAACACTGCAGGGATTCATGTACTGACTGTGAGCAGCAAGATTTGGCCCTGGTGAAGCTGAAGGACCATAAGGCAAGGAAGGAATTTTTAAGCAGTTCTCACTAATCCCTGGATTTGGAGAAATGATGGAATAAACTGCAAACTCTTTGCTTCAGGCACTGGAGCAGATGATTTTTCTAATAAATAATATTGTTTTGAGTGTTATTGAGCTGATTCATGTTCTGAGGGATTTTTTCTTTAAAAAAAATGTAGATTTCTTCCTACCTTAACAGTGCAGCTTTTGAACAGCTGGTGCTTTTGTGCTCCTTCTCCCATTTATTATGTCACTGTGCCTTTTACTGCATATCCAAGAACAGCTTTTAATTTTTCTCATTTTTAGCTTCACTTTCTAGTTTTTACCGTTAAGTGCATTTTTTATGTTGTAGGTCACCTGTCACATTTCATTTGGGCAGTATCTGTACACTGGAAGTAATTCAGCCTCTCTCTCTCTGTTTAATTTCATGCTAATGTCTGGGAGATGTTGTCTAGGTTAGCCAGGCTAAGGAACATCGTGTTCTTTCCTGATTTTCTTTTAGCTGAGAATCTTTTGGCTGTCTCACTGCCCCTTGGAGTAGTATGTTGGTCTGGATTTTGCAGATAGTTATCTGAGGTGTGAGCTGGCCAGATGAATTGCTGCCCGTTGTGGATTGCTCAGTTTAAATTTCTGTGCTATGTTGGATACTGCTCAAGGTGTTGGGTCCTTAAAGAGGACCCTCTGCTATTTCTCGCTTCAGATGATGTAAATGGGGCAATGAGAAATTGTTTCACATCACTGATTAAAGTCCTAGACAATTATTTGTTGTTTTCCAAGTTACTTTTAGGTAGAGTTCTCCAGAGGAGACATGTAATGTGATGAATTTCCTTTGCTGCGGTGTTGGTGCCATACTTTTACCTTGTGTTTGATTGTTTATAACATACATAGGTATGTGTTAGAAGAAAATTTGGGAGCATGGTGTGTTCATACCCAGTGGATAACATATTTTCAGTATGTAGAACTTGTGGATGGAAAAAGGGAAGTGCAGCACGAAGATCATGTTTTGGGTATCTCTAGCAGATGTTGAATCTGTCCACAAGAGGAGATTTCTATAAGACAAATTTTATTAATGAAAGTTGCATCATGGCTTTTTTTATGTTTGCAGCTTCTCAGAGGGAAGGCAAATCCCATGTCTCTCTTACACTTGTTGAAATTCAGCATGATTTGTTGGTGTATATAAATTTAAGCTAGTTATTTCTCAATTGGCTTCATTTTGCTTTGTGCCAAGGTCCTCTGAGTAATGTGAAACAAAAATAAAATGCCTATCCTGATGTAATGATTGAATAAGATGTAAAGGGATAATAACAGTCCAATTAGACCCTCTTGCTGCTCATTGCCAGGAATAGTTGGTTCATTAAGCCAAAGCAGGATGGAAGTGATGAGCAATGTGCTTGCTTAAAGAATTCCTCTCTTGGGAAGGTGATGGTGTTACCTAGATCCTTAAGATCCTCCTCTGCTGCTTGCTGACTGCCTCTGAGGAATAAGCCTTAATGTCACATTACCTGTTTGTGATCCATCTGCCTTGGGAAATAATTACTTTCTCTCATGCTGCATTGGTTTGGAAAAGAAAGAAGAGTCAGGAAAATTGTGACTTTCACCTGTGTGAGTGCTTTGGAGAGAATAAGATTGAGTCTTCTTATGTAAGAAAATGTGTCTCTCTCTTAAAAAGCCTGGTGCTTATTTTCTTTGCTAGGTGATTGCAAAGCACCAGTGAAAAAGAGAGACAGTGTTGTGGTGGATATAAACTTTTTATAGAGCTTACAGAATAGAGCCTTTCATAACTGGAATTCCTTAGCTTTGCATAGATAAAGAAAATAAGAATGTAGTGAACTTGCTCCATACGCTAACAGATGATTTCCAAACACTTAATCCCAGTGGATTTAAAATTTCTCATGTCAAGAAATTGCTTGGAACATAGAAATCTTTGATAATGACTACATTTCATGCTAAGTAGACATCATCTGGCTATGTTGAAATGTAAAGATCAATTGATCTTGCTGAAAGCAGTGGTAGAAGAACTGTTGGCTTTGCTAAATGCAGACCTGGGGCAGTAGGAGCTATCCTGGTGTTGGGAGACAACAAGGTCAGCACTCGAGAAAAAAAATCACTCTTAGAGGTTGGTCACAGTATTTTAAGAACTATAAAGGACTTAGGAAATTCTGTTACAGGTAGAGATGATGATGGGATGGGTTAGTATGTAGGAAATGAAGATTAAATGGAGGGCATGTAGGGGGTTGAAGAGATTGTGTTGAGGGAAGGAACAAGAATAGGACACACCAAAGGAATGCTGTGTAGGATGGGTGTTTGGAGTGGCAGTTACATTCTGGAGGGAAAATAAGAGTGGCATTACCTTGGCAGAGAACTTAAAAAACAGATGGGAACTGAGAAGCACAAAAAGAAGCTGGAGTTTGCATGAACGAATGGAAAATGTAGAATTGGGGTAGAGAAGAGAAGAAGATAGCCCAAGTTCTTTTTTTGTTTCCTTACATATGCATATCTATATTTAATGCTCATTCAGTAAAGACTATTACCATGCTGGAATATCAGTTTCCAGGAGGCAGAGTCCCTGTGAGCAACACTAAATCCAAAACCTTTCCAATATGCTGGGACTGAACTCTATGTTGTATGAAATGAGCCCTTTCTGAAGAACAGTATTCTCAGTCCTTATCCCAAAGCACAGACTGACTAGCTTTTAGTTAAAAGGGGAATAAGATAAAGGATTGTTTTACCAGAACTTCAGTTTAATATCTTGTAGATATGCTGAACAGTTTGAATGAAAAGTCTTTTCACTTTCCTTTTCACTTTTTGTTGGAAACCCATTATAGCAGTATTAAAGATGTACATTACCTTGTTGCTTTATTCCCAAAACCCTGTGTTTCTGTGTAGGCAAGCTGCTTGGAATGTGGAGAAGGTGGTGTCTGTCCACTGCTCAATCAGAAATGCTGAGTTGCTTAAGTCAGAGAAGATGATCATAAAGGTCCACTCCTGTTTCTCAGGGAGAGTTGATTGTTGAGTTTGATGTGCTCAGAAAAGAAAAAACTTAGCAATGTTAATCAGCAGGCAGGAGGAAAAACCTATTTTGACAGGTTGAGCTCTGAGGCAGACTGGAGAAATGAAGCTCTTTCAGATTTCCTTGAGGCTCTTCTCCCCAAACCTTGTATTTGGAGTACTGTCCCATCAATGCCATCGAGACCAAGACTTCTTCTGGGTAGCCTTTCTCTTTAGTCTCCACAGACTGTGAAGCCAGCTTTAGTCTTGTCCTTTCCAAAGCACCAAGTATGAGGAGAAAGAAACTTTATTTATGTTTATCTTAATCTTGATCTTTGCTTGAGTGTGACAAGGAAAGAGGAATGAGCCTGGCTTATTATTTTACTGTAAACTTTTTTCAGATTCTGATTATTTTTCCTTGAATACCTTGGACGCAGGCTAGTGTTTTGGCTCTGCATTTACACTCTGGTTCCATGATGTGTGTAAGACACTGCCTGACCTTTTTCTTAGAGGAATGAAAGATAAATAAATATAGCCTGATATCTAGAAGGAATCCCATAGTGCAAGGAGCCTCATCAGCGTGATCATCATCTGCTTTTGCGTTTAACGAGGAAACTTGCTCAGTTGCACATATGCAATCTGAAAACAATAAAGGCAGAGCTGTTATGAACTAAACTAGTAAAAAAAAATTAAAATCCTCCTCATTTCATTTGTTGAAAACGAAGGAGAAGGGATAGACATATGGCCACCCACTTGGTTGTGCAAATTGAAAGAAGTGAAAATAACTTGTGACAGAATTGCCTGGAGGTTTTGTTTAGCCTGTCACACATGGCCTCAATAACGCTGTGAAACAGTTTCTTTTACCCCCTCCAACCTACTCAACCCCTTCTGCTATGGAATCTGCAAGGCATTTTTCAAATTAAGTGTGCACTGTTTTCCTTTTAAGTTTCAGGAGCAAGTGGCTGAAAAAGACATGCTGAGAGCTTGGAAACAATCTGCATCAGCAACAAAGGGAGATGCCTGCTGCTTTGCAAGCAACACTGAGAATATGCCAGCCATCCAGCACCGATTCCTGGGCTGGCTGATGTTTATTTGTCCTGTGCACTAGCCTTTCTCAGAATGCTGTGGGGAGGGGGGTGGATTTAAGAGCCCTTGGAAAACTGCTAGAGTATGGGTCATATTTTATTAGTGCATTGTCTGGGATTTGGAGCTGGTGTTTGCCTCCTGAGCCTAGCTAACGAGCCTTATGGAAGTGCTGTGCCTGAATTCCCTGTGCCTGGGGAGGTGAACAGGTCTGTGTTTGGTGCTGGGGGTTTGACTGCTCAACACACCATTAGCAAAGCCATCCTTCTGTCATACTGGAAGAAGTTAAATAGGGCCATTTGTAGGTTCTGATGAAGAACTGATAGCATCAGAAATAACCTTGGCTGCCATTTTAATTGGTGGCAGAGGAGCAGCTTTTGCATCTTAAATAAGCAGTAAGTCAGCTGATAAAAGTATCTGAGGGTGAATACAAGGAGTCAGAAGTGGTGGCCTTGTCATAACTGCATCATTCAAGAAAGATAAGGCAGGAGCTCTGTGGAAGAGAACTTCACTTTTCTTGTGGAGACATATAAAGGCTTTGAAAGAAGACAGTGAGCAGTTCAGCACCTGTCTGTAATCTAGCTAGGACAGGAAGGCAGAGGGGAAAGTGCAGTTGTTCCTTCTGTTTTGCTGCTGCATACATCCCTTTAAACTTTTTTTTCCATGTGTGTGTTGGTATAAATGTTCTCAGGCTTGAGAGACTTTGCCTGTGTGTTACACAGGAGCCTCTTGCTGCTCCATGCACAGGTTCAATAACTCTCTGCCTGCACCAGCATCCTTCTCTGCAGGGTTTACCTCTATTAAACCATTCAGTATGTGCTGGGGGGCAGAGGAGGTGTTGATGAGGGAGGAGCCAGGCCTGTGCAGCAGCTCCCTGCCAGTGTGTGTTTTCTGGCTGTCCCACAACGCAGTGGGAAGCAGCAGGGACTGCAATCCCATGTTGTGATCAGCCCACAGGCTGAGGAATGAGGGGGCTTGTTCCTCCCAGCTCGCTGGTCTGCTGCTCACAGTGTCCCCCAGGTCAAGGGTTCTGGTTTTGGTAAGCTAATGAGCAGTAGCTTTGCAGTTCTGTAGCATATTAATAGCTTGAGAGTGAGCTATAAACTCTTTCTTCCAGCCTGGAAGAGATGAAGCATGTAAATGACGTAACCCAGTTTGAAAAAAGGGCAATATTCCAGAAGACATCCTAGCTTTGCTTTTCTTTTCTAGCCTTGCATTTCTGGACACTGATTAACAACCAAGCAGTGAGGGAAGGGATGACATTTAGAAATGAATGTCAACAAAAGCAGCGTGATGATCTAGGTCTTTACACCAATATTTAGCTGTTGTATATGGAATAGTCATATATAGTCATAAATGAGGTACAACTGTTGACTTTTACCACTGGAATTAGAAAAGTTTTGTGTCAATCACATTATATTTTTACGGCTTCATCGACCATTAAGATGATTGGATTTTTAATTGCTTTTTTTAATAGTAAGAGGAGGTAAAATTTTACATCAGGGATTAATACTAGAAAGATAAGGGAACAAATGAAGCCCAGGGTTGTAGTAAGTTGAGGATATCATCTTTAAACTTGGTAGTTATGTGAGGAAACAGTGTAGCTATAATTAAGTATAGGTTTCAAAATAATGGAAGTAAATATAACTAATATAAATATCTGGAATTCTCAAACATTTTCTGCCATGTTGGATGGTTCAGTCTGTCTGCTCAAAGCCATTCTTGGCAGAATGTGTCACCTGGAAGACCTTTGCAGCCAATATGCTGATAGTAGGGATAAAATGCTTTTGCCTTACCTGGGGCCTTGAAACTTATTTCTTTGCATCTGACACAGAATTTCTTCTGGGAATAAGTAGCTCAGAGATACAGCTTAGAAAATTATAAGATTTTTCTGGTTTTATAGGGAAGTTTACACAATGTTTGTTTGCATATGCCAGGAAGCCAAGTCTGGGTGAAGAAGATTCAAATATGTAGAGAGCTGCAGTGTTTAACACTGTGCTCAGACTGTTCTAGCTTATGTAAATCATGCACACAACTCCTGAAGAGGAGAAATACCTGGAAGTGGAAACTGAGAAGTAGAACAGAGCGAAAGAAATTTTTCTTCCCCCGTTCTTCTTCCCCAGGTAAACTGCTTAAAAGATTGAGCACCAATTCTTCTCCAGCTCTGCTCATTCTCTGTCTTCTTGCTGTTAATGACACACAGTTCAAGATTCACCCACAGGCCCAGCAGACCCTTTTTTTGTGGCATGGAGAACAGGTCTGGAAGGCTCTGAGGACTCAGCTGCCCCTGGAGCCTTGGCTGGTTTGGGGTGTGTGCACCAACAGTGGGGTGGGATCACAGCCAGGCATCCCCCCTGCTCAACCTGTTTGCAGAGGCAGAAGCTGGCAAACCANGGAGAACAGGTCTGGAAGGCTCTGAGGACTCAGCTGCCCCTGGAGCCTTGGCTGGTTTGGGGTGTGTGCACCAACAGGGGAGTGGGATCACAGCCAGGCATCCCAACCTGTGTGCAGAGGCAGAAGCTGGCAAACCAGCACACTGACTTTTAGGGGTTGGTTTCTGTGCCAGCTGTCTTGCAGCAATATAAAGCACAGTTGTAGGGGAAAGTGGCACTGGTTAGCGGGAAGCAGGATTCCCTGGGCTGAGAGTCAGATAAACTTGGCTCCCTCGTTGCACTTACGTTTGCAGTTCTTGTGCTACTGATGTTTATTCTGGACATCTAGTCTTTCAGAGTGCTATTTTATTGTAAACTGGTGCCAATTTTGATTACAAAGGCTTTAAAACTTTCTAATTCAAACATCAGAAAGTTACAATCCTACACATGCTCACACCTGAAACAAAAATATTTCTTTTCGTCAGGTTACACTGCAGACCTTTAAATAAAACGTGTAGACATTTTAATGCCTTGCTCATTTTCTCTTTTTCCTTCTGGGAAAAATACTTTGTAATTTCTCCAAATTAAGGAATAAGCCCCAAAATTATTGAATTAGAAAAAGGAAAAAAAAAGGAAAATGGAGAATTGGAGAACGAGGACAAGGGGAAGAGAGAGTGAGGGTTATTATTTCTTCCTGTTGTGCTTGGGAACGGAACAGGAAGGATGAAAATTTTTGGAGTTTTTAATCTTAATGAGAAATACACAACTTTCATGAAACCTGGTTTTGAAGGCAGACCATTTTCAAATTAAATTTCCCCCAGCTCTGGCTCTAACAGCTTTTGCTTTTACCTGTCCAAGAACAGGAGGCTTTAAAAGCTTCGATTCACTCCAATCCAAGAGGACTTACAAGTATGTGACTTCAAATGTTTTCAAGCATTTTTTTTTTTTTAAATCAGCTTAATTGATGTCCTACAGGACTGTGGGTATAGTTAAAGTTAAGTACGTGATTAAGTGCTTTGTTGGAACCAAGCCAGCACACTTAACACCTTCCAGAAGAAACTCAGCCTAAATATGTGCAGTGAGCACTCATGGGGAGTTGTCTCTCATTTCTAAGAAAAGAGGATTTTTCCTATTCCAAACCCTCTGCTCTTTCTTGCTTTCATTCTTTAGACTCTTTCTAAGCCCCCTTCTCCTTGAACTCCCCTTCCAAACATAAAAATCCCAAAACACATATGGTCTTTATTTTTCGGTTGTGCACAGGTGAATGTTTTCCTCTCTCCAGCTATGGAGAAACCAAATGTCTGCTCAGCAATGTTACTTCTTTATTTCATAATTGATATCCAAAAATGGCTTTCACATGGGATTCTTTGTTAAAAGTGAATATCTGTAAATAAATAAATAACAAAACCCCAGAGGCTCCTGTCTTTTCTATTTTCATTGTTTTTTCACAATACACTGTAGCATATCGTGCTGTTTCCCTGGGACATGACAGTGTGCTTAGGTGTTTAGAATGTGATAATGCTGGTGTGCATTTACAAGGACTAATAACAGGGATCCAGGAACAGATAAACATGACAGGGGATTTCCATCATCTCAGCCAGCTATTCAAAAAGTGAAAGAACTAAACAATACAATTAAAAAAAAAATCTGGACAACTGGACTTCAGTATTGCTTGTTCTGCAAATAATTTTTGGATAGGAAAAACTCAAACAATTTTGGCACTCTCCTCAGATAAGATTCTGGGCTCAATTATTATTCAGTAATCAAGGTGGATTTTTAAAAATTATATTTTATGGGAATGCTGTGAGAAGAAATACAAATCATTGCCGCGTTGTTTTCATGGGGAGAGCTTTTGTTTGGATGACTCCATTATGGAGGTTTTGCTCTTCCTGTGCCAATCAGGTAGAGTCTCTGCTTTCACCAAAAGTTGCCTGTGTTCCTTGCCATGGTCCTTTGCCTCATCACCTGAGAAGGTGCAACTGCAATTTGTTATTTTATACTTACATGACTGTGTGATAAAATTAGCTGGCACATAGGGTGAAGGCGATAAATCGAAAGCCTTTATATTTAAAAGCATTTTGCTTTTATTACCCTTTGTTAGTTAGAACAACTGCTATGTTTCAGAGGTAGGAGGGAATTTCACCTCCTCCAATGCCT
>VWYP01018236.1:226568-239805 GCA_013400435.1 Pycnonotus jocosus | reverse complement strand
GGAGAGGGACAACCTACTATCCAACAATTAAACACCATCAATATAAAAACACCTTGTCTTATTTTGGAAATCAAAAATAAAATCAGCCTAGTTTTCCTCTTTTGAAGTATAAATCTGTGTCCACGCTATACTTAATTCAAAGACATTTTTAGACTACTGGGTTTGTACAAAGGAAAGTATTGAAGGAAAAGTAAAATGAAAACTTAAAAACAAACAAAAATCATTCTTTTATAACAGTTTAACTTTTCCTTGGAGATAGAAGATCAGATTTATCAAAACAAACTTAAAATAGCATTTACCACTTACTTTGCCCAGTACACTTTTGTATTTAGTTAGAACTCCATGTGCCTCCAGAAGATAGCCATAAGAAGTCTTTCTGCAAAGCCGTTTCATCTGCTGCTGTTTAAACCTGCAGGTCTGAAGTCCTACAGCTTTGGATAGCCACAGTGGCTGAACACTATTCTTCAACCACTTTTCAGCCACTTGCTTTTCTCCCTGAACATTCCAGTCATGTATCTTGATAAGAAGGGTAGTAAGAGTCCAGTCAAATCTTTATGTTTTATATATACAGGTGACATATTTTGGCAAAAGATGGAAAAAATGCACAGTGACATTTGAAATGTACTGTGGATGATTAAAAGGAATCTGTAGCGCTCAGTTGCTTTATCACAAAGACATAAGGTCTGGCTGTCTAAATCAGCACTGTGTTAGGAACAGAAATCCACTGATCAAATGCAGGATTCAGAGAAGAGAACATTGCCCTATTCACCAAGGAATTATGAAGCATGCAACTCATTGCAAAGTATTGATTGTTTTAAGGCTTTTTGCTACCCTCTCTTTGTATTATCAGGAAAAACAACTATCTTGAAACAACAACCTTGAAGTGATTTGAGAAAAAAAGCATGCAACCTTTTGGTTTTGTCATCATGGAAGGAGGTCAATTAGTCATGAAACTATTTTGGCCCTTAAATGTTTTTTCCTTAAAACATTAGTCCAACTTGAATGCTGTGGTTTTTTTATGCACAATGTCTTATTCCCCAGAGAGGAGGTGAATGGCAAAGAGCACTGTCTATGTTTGGATTTTCTGACAGTGCATAGCCAAATAGCCAAATTAAAAAGATTCCTGCAAATGTATTAGTGTGCCTATTTATTTCCCAAACCTCCAAAATTTAGCAAGCATCAAAGTACTGTTGTACTGGAAGATATGTCCCTTAAATTAGGGATATACAAATAGGTAGCTGAGATACGTGGGGAAGAATCTCTCTTGAGGCGGCTTTGTCTTCTTCCATGTACTACACTTAGTGCCTGGATAATTAATTCAGAGTAATTACTTAAATTCTAGATATCTAATTTTCATTAGATTATTTTTATCTGGAGGGCTAGATTTACAATTTAATTCTCTAATCTTTTTGTTAGATCCATCAATGTTCTAATTACCTATAATATCATTTGATGAGGAGAACAGTTTCACCATGCCACTGTTTTTGGATGGCTGACCATAGCTCTGAATTAGGCACCATTGCTGTGTCTGATGATCTGAACCTAAACCAGTTGGACCTGTGAGTGGTTGTATCAATGCAAGAGGAATAGGTTGTCTTTTGAAATAAGTTCCATGAGCTCAATTTCACATGCGACAGAACAGCTAAATAAGTGTACTTTGTCTATAGGAAACCTCTTTTTAAACGTAACTTCTCTCCCATTTTCTATTGTTTACCCTCTGTGAATCCATGCCTGATTTTCTGTATGTTGGGACTATTCAGTTCCAAATGTATGAGGTTTATAGAGTAATGTTATCATGTGTAGGAATCAAAATGGAAATTGCATCTTTTGTATTTTGTTTTTAAGATTGGTTTGTGGGCTTTTTCTTTCAGAAATGGCAGTGGTGATTCTTTCTTTTCCCAATCCCCTAAAATATTTTTTCCTATGCACTTCCATGTTTTGCCAATCCAGTCCACAAATCTAACACACCCTAACTGTCTGTGCTAGTTATTATATTTAATCTTGCAACTGTGAAAAAGTGTGAAAAGTCTTTATTGTCATGATCTCTCACATAGCTCAAACAAGGGTTTTAAGAGTGGACTTTTTCCTTCCACAAAGACAATTCAAACTCTAAGGGACAACTGGAAATAAAAAGACTGAAGTCAGTGATGACACAGACATGATTTGTGCTGCCAAAAGCCTTTGAGGAGTTCTAAGAAACACCATTTTTAAAGACCACTAAAGCATTTTGTCTTTCCTTGTAAATTCAAAGCGCACGAGCTTTTCTGTTCCCTTGACCTAGCACTTGCACATTTCATCTTACCCAGGATTTCTGGTAGATCAAGAACACTGAAGTCCTGTGGGCTGTTGCTGGTTCAGTAACACATTCTACATTCTGACAGGCAATAAAACCCCATAATTCTCTATTGTGTTTTTTCCATGTGCACAAAAGATAAAAGAAATTAAGATTTGTAAATGTTATTTATTCCGTGAACTTTGAAAGATGCAATAGAAGGGAACACAAATAAGACACCTCTCAGCAAGATTTCACTCGATACAGAAAACACAAGTTATTTCATTATCACAGAAGCAGACTGCAATATCTGCCTAAGGTGGCAATGGCTCTTCCTAAGCTCACTTAAAATTCAAACACAAATGTCAAATTGCAATGTCTTTCAAGAAAGCTGCATCTTACTTGAAATTTAATATAAGTTTTAAGAAACATCCCTCGGAGAAATAGAGCCCCAATTTTTTATTGCTTCAGAAAAAAAAAAAAAACAACAACAAAAAACCAGGAAGCTATCTGTGGGGCTAGAAACATAAGACCCAAGAAAAAGAAAAAAAGGCCTTGCAAATGGCACTGAATCCCAAAGCAGGCAGTTTCAAAACAGGTAATTCACTCAGTTCTTACTGTTTTAACCTTCTAATTTTCTCTTATTTCCCAAACTGAAATTGAGCCTTTCGCTTTTCAGGTCAGGCACCGAAGGGTTTATATTTCATAGTAATAATACTCAAGAAGCAATTCAGATATGAGTGAACACAGTAGATTATGTTTTCTAAATAATTTGTGGCAATCCCTTCAAAGCAATTCACATAGCCTGCATATTTGTGTGGATTGCTTACCCTCAGACAGTGGCAAACCCCCACAATGCATAACCCCAAACCAAAATGGCAATAACTGCAAGACAGTAATAGATAATTTTATCTGGTGTAAATGAAAAGAGACTTTAGAGGATTAAGTACTGTGAAAGTTTCCCAATTGTTTTCAAACTGAACTGCCTTTCAAACACATCCTCTGAACTGCTTATCAGAATCTGGCTTCCAGAAATCATTACTGACCAGCATTTCTTAATGGCAGAGACATGGCTTCTAGACATGCTAAGGGTGAAACTTTCAAAATACCTGCTCTCCTGTGATACCCTTCCACAAATATAGGTGAGAGCTGGACAAACATCATTTTTCAAATGAAGGGAAAGAAGAAGAAATGGTGATAAAAACAATAATCGGATTTAAAGGGAAAGAAGCACAAAACCTATATGTAGGTACAATTTTGCATATTTTAATCAATGCTCAATAAATTTATGTTCACTTTAAGGGGGGAAGACTCTAGTCCAGTGTGAAGTTAATACTGCAGTATGACAATTATTTTTAAACAATTCAATCAAGTACAGTTGTTTAAATTAAGAAGGTTAATGAGAGAATTTTCATTAACCACAAGTCTCAAAGGGAAATGAATTTTAAATTATTTCAGAAATTTATTTTATCTGTAAAACCTCATAACCTGTTTTTATGTTATTCACTCTTAGAAAAAGCTATAAAATGAATTCTAAAAAAATAGAAAACATTTAATACTGTAAACAATTTGCATGCAATCAAATAAAGAAATGGTGCAGTGCTAAATTTAAAGTATGACCCTGTATAATCTTGCAGAATCCCTCTGAATTACAATTCATTTTTGATCTTCTTACTACCATATTTTCAAACCAATAATCATCACTTGCTTTCATCAAATATTTTTCAGCATAGCTTAATGCCATTCAAGAGTTAGGAAGGTATTTTCAGCAAGGTGCAAACAACTAATAACAAGAAAGCTCAATGTGCAGTATTTAGAAGTTACTTCTCTATATGGAGAAAATTACCCTTGTTCAACAACCCTTTTCACAGGTGAATTCCTGATTATGTAAACATCAGTTCATGAGAAAATCAGGGTATTTTAAAGTCTGTAAACAGGACTACAGGAGTAAATTACAAAGGCATGTAATTTATATGGTTGAAGCCTAGAAGTTGGCCAGAGCACAGTAGTAATTCAAATGGAAAAGAGTATGTTGGGTACTTTACAGTACTACAATCAAATTTCATATTTTGAATTTAAGATGAACATTATTTAACTTTACCTATCATAAAAATTTAGGTCTCTTTTAAGGCTCATCATCAAGGTTCCTGTAATAAACATAGAAAGAGGTATGCCTCTCAAAAGAATGCCTTCATGTAGATGAATAACACCATGGCAACTTGGTTTCAGACAAGGTTAAGA
The DNA here is from genome assembly GCA_013400435.1 of Pycnonotus jocosus. Lineage (NCBI taxonomy): Eukaryota > Metazoa > Chordata > Aves > Passeriformes > Pycnonotidae > Pycnonotus > Pycnonotus jocosus. The sequence continues at coordinate 235,292 of VWYP01018236.1, read as the reverse complement.
TGAATCCCCAGTGACACCTGTTTAATGGGACTGTTGATAACAAAAAAGCACTATACCAAGACAGAAAACATTTAGAAGTAAAGAAGCAATTTTAAAATATAATTATCATATAGACTGCTCAGACAGTATTTACATTCCACCATCATAGAAAGACTAGAAAAATTATAACTATTGCCACAATTTCACAGCTAAAATCAAGGCAATGTAAAGTCATATTTTCTTTTTCTATAACACAGACTGGTATTATAGCCCCCGAAAGCCTAAAGAAACAATATTTGCATAAGCATTTCCCAGTAACGTTCCTCAACTTTCTACCACTACTGGGAAACAGAGGAGTTCACTGCTCGCAATTTACCAATAAAATATGCATGTCCGAGTGATGGACTGTACTGGTTGAAGCCAACTCAGTACAAACTGCACTGAGTGTAAGGTCTTGTGCCTAGGAAAGCATAATCTAGGCATGCAGCACAGGCTGAATTTTACCCACCTGGGAGCAGCTCTGTGGAAAGGGGCCTGGGGGACAAGATGAATATGAGTGTACAGTGTCCCCCTGAAGCAAAGAAAGCCATTGAGATGCTGGGTTGCATCAACAAGGGTAGCACCAGCAGAAATAAAAAAATCATTATCCTACTACACTCAGCACTTTCCAGGCCACAACTGGAATAGAGTGTTTACTTTTGGTTACCACAACACATAACAGATGTGGACAGGCTGGAGACGATCCAGAGAAGTCCACAAAGATGACCAAAGGACCAGGAATCCTGATGTATGAAAGTGGCTGAGAGAGCCAGTTAGCTTTGGTAAGAGTTTATCACCATGTTACAGCATTTAAGAGGTGGCTACAAAGAAGATGGGGTTTCCCTTTTTACAAGAACTCACATGTAAAAGATGAGGGATAGTGGGTAAAAGGTGCACTTGAGGATATTCTGATTGGGCACAAGAGGAAAAATTTTCACAATGAAAACAACTGGCCATTGAAATAATCTCCACAGGGATGTGGTACCTTCCCTGACATCAGACAGTTTGGAGATCCACCTGGTTCAGATGCTGGTCTCTCTTGCCTAAATAGTGCTTTATGCTGAGAAAGTTTGACCCAGATGATCCTTAGAGTCCCTTTCAACCTGGAATTCTATGATTGAATTCCTTCTACCTCGGTTTTCGATCTTGATGACTGATCCTTTAAAAAGCAGAGTAATGGTGAGTTAAGTTAAAATGATGTCTCAATTTTTTACTCCTTGCATATCACTGAATCACATATATGAAGACCACAAGATTTTAAAGAAGTTTAAGACTGTTAAGGAAAGTATCTTTGGCTTTTTATGGGATGACGGAACAGTCGATTAACATTTTCTGAATTTAGCATCTGGGAATGATATACTCTTTAAGGTAACTTCATGTTTTTCCACTGGTTTCTAGTGATTATTGTGGGTTTGATCGAAGCCCTGACAGAGAGGTATAAGAAGACATTGTTTATCTTGTAATACTTTCCTTATCTTGAATACTCTGAAGCATTACAAAGCTGAGATTTTTTTTCTAAGCCTAATGTGATTTGAACAAATTTAGTTTGTGTACATATATGAAACCATATATTTCTCTCTTTGCCATAACCCAAAGTATTTGGAATGAAAAATAAGCTAGTTTTAAAAGAGCAGAAAGAGTTAGTGTATAAGTCCTCTCATGATGAACAATAGCCCAAAATACATCATATCTGAGTAAAGGATTTATTTATATTCCCATTGCATTGTAGGTGTTACTCAGGTTTGTCATAAAAGGATAAGACTGCATGGCAGTTGTGTATATTGAAGTTGTGCTGCTGAAAAGAGGAAAGATCTGTAATGGTTCCCTTCACAGAAATGAATACCATAAATGCATTATAATAAAGTTGGAAGAAGCAATGAGTGTAAAAGAAAATAATATTTTCCTGTAGCTGCACTAGCTGATGAGACAAGACTGTCATGAAGGCTCTGAAGTTCTGTAAAATTCTGACATTTGCTAAATATAGTTTAATGACAGTGACATTTTAGCCTAATTTGTTCTTTTAACAGTTTTCATTAAAAATGCTTCATTTACTTTAATTTCCCATCTACCTCTCTTTCTTTTTAATGCATTTGTTCATTTGCTACTGGAGCAAATAGTCTACTCCAAACTTTTTAGATTTCAAAATGTATAATTTAAAATAACAAATGTAAATTTGCCTAGATATGGGCTAGCAAACTCTAAGAATTTTATGGGATTTTTTTTTCATTTATTACAATGACAGTAAGTCGTTTTGTCCAAGATAACTGTTTCTGTTAATCCATGTGTATATGCCAAGGGTTATCCCTGGAAACAGATTCATATATTATTATGAAAGTGCAATTTATAACACATATTCTTTCCTAAGAAAAATCTTTAATAATGATCTCCTGTAATGAACATGATGAATTCAAGAATCAGAGTAGGAGTTTTTCTCTCAAGATCTTCCTACAAAAGCAATTAGAACTCACAAAATGCAATAAGGAGATTGGGACATAGAAATGCTATAGGCTGAATATAACCTTACTTGGGGGAAAGAAAAGATTGAATGTTGATGTGAGGCTAAAACTCTGAATGGGAACTCAATAAGTTCATATTCTACATCGCCACATTACCATCCATATTCTTTGTCTCCCTAAATCTACTATAAAAAATTTCTGTGCCTCTGTGGCACTATATAGAGCTTTTGGAAATTCATTGGTTCTAATACATTCTTCAGATAGATTAAGGATTTTAGTCCCTGTCATTTTTGCTGGAAATTGTGGAAGTTTGTCCAAGAATCTAAAAATTTCTCTTACTGTCATTGATTGCCATTCAGTCTACATAAAAGAAAATCTAGATTTTCAGTCTATAGAAAATGTGTCCCAATTCACATTCCTTTGTAGTTCTTCATCCTAGAATGCAGTTTAATCCCTCGGTGTTGATCATCCATCACATTTTTCCCACCCTATTACAAAATTTCTGAGTCTACTCCCATATGCTTTCAAATAGAACTTTTGCATCTGCTTTGCTGCTTCACCTTTCTTGAATCCATGTGTCTCACCAGACTGTTTAATGGCTTCAGTGTTTCTTTGATTCTGAGCCTTATACCTTCAGTATAACACACCACTGGGCAGAGTAGTATTCTGACTATTGACAGTAGAAGACTCTGTAGACCTAAGTCAGTCTGTTTTGTAGGCACAGTTTCCAATTTCCCAGTTAGAGCACATTGAGTGTTTTTCATTACTCTTTTAGTGACTAATACACAAAGTCATTCTTCTTAATTTCTAACTAATCAATTTTCAGATAATACTAAAGTACCAAGTTACCAACCACTATAAAATCCTATTCTACTCCTTCAATTTTCATGGTCTGCGTATTCTTGTTGTTAGATACCATGCTGCTTTTCTATATAGATGATGTCTTCCAGGTTTGTATCATAAATAAGCATAGTTCCCTAGTTCAATTGACTTTATGATAAGGTCACAAATGAAAACGTTATGTAAAGTCACATGTATTTGTTGAAGGACCCTGGTAATCATTTCTAGCTCCTAAATTCTGCCTCAAACACTATTTATTGTCATCATCTATGTAGTCAATTTCTTATCCACTTCACACTTCTTTTACAAATCCCAATCCTCTCCTTACTTGAGGTGAGCAGGAATGCATACATTGGTACTTGTTGCTTTGATTTTTTAGCTTTCTGATGTTTTTGCATTTTTAGTGGAGTTCTTACTGATTTTTATGTAAACAATATATATATTTGGAACTACTTTCTTTTGTTTATATTCTTCTCCTAGAAGTGGAGAATTTTGATGGACTGCTAGTCTCACCAGTGTAGTTGGAGAGGTGGCAACTTCATCCTCCAATCTGTGACCTTTGTCAGAAAATTATGTAAGTTAGAGTCGGAAAAATAAAACCCTTCCTTTGCCTCGGAACTCGACCTGAGTTCATCCTTTCGTGTCCTATAGCAACAGGTACTGCTGCTTCAGATTCCAAAATCCATGTTTCAGGGAAATTATTAAATTCTTCAAATTTTCACTGTTCCAAGTCCTTACAAATCCTAACCCAGGTTCACCTGTTTCTGTTGGCCACATTTTCTAGTGCCCCAGTTTATTCCACACACTTTCTGTCAACCTCACAGAGTCAGATGGATTATTCACATTTTTCATTTGCCTTTTATCCTACCAAGAATAAATATAGTCAGAATTCAGTTTCCTTGAGTATAGAGGTGAGTATCACAATTTAAAAAAACCAGAACTTGCTCAAAAGTCTGAGTTTTAGCGCCTTTTGCAGCTAAACTTGGAGAATAGATTTCTCTTTAAGTTCAAACTCAGGTCACTGTGAAGCTTAATCTATTAATCTGTGTGAAGAACTAGGGTACTACAGTGATTGTCTCCATGAAAAAGCTTGCTGACTTCTGAGAAGTAAATGTCCATATTTCTGGTCAACAGATGAAAAGCTGTAGTGTCTTTGATGTTAACCTGCTACAGAAGCTACATGACATTCAGCAGACAGACTACAATTTTCCAACACATTGGATTTTAAGAAAGCCATAGTTAAGCTGGATATGGAAGTAAAAGAATTTTACTCATTCTACCAGAGTCTGGATAGAACAATGGTTTGCCTAAGAATTCTCAAAAACAAATAGAAGAGTGTAACTGATGTTTTTGGGTTTTTTACTAAATAAAGACCCACTTTTCAATTAGAAGCCAAGAGATGCAAGATAGAGAAAAGCCAGATGTCAACAAAACAGTTTCAGTCATGTAGACCAGGCTACAAAAATCTCAGGCTACAGCTTTAGATTGTGTACAAAAAGAGTTCATATGGACTGATACAAGCCACGTATGTTTAAAGCTAATGAGATAGGTTTCATGATTAATTGACAGTGATAAAAAAGCCCCAATTCAGTATTGCATGTAATAGCTTCATAAAATTATTTCTTTCCCATTAAATGGGGGGGAAGAAACCATCCAATAAAATATTTTATTTATACATTTATTTATTGAAAGCAAACCACTAATTTCCTTGGCATAGAGACATAGAAATGAGCTATCCATTAGAACAGCGTGAACTATCAGCACACATCACTAGCAATATCCTCATCTGCAATTTTTCTGTGGTATGTCTGCCATAATGAATGTGGCTTTTCATTCTTATTAATTTAAATCTTTTTTGTTTACTATATTTTAACCTCTTTATGCTCTGCAATTTTTCAATGAGTTACCTGAAACCTGTTCTACCAATTCAAAGGTAAGCTCTACACTTACCTTTGTTTATGGCAATATCAGCTTAAGGTGTTGCCACTGTTAACCCATGTTAATTTCCTTATTTATATATAAGACAGTTTAAAATTAGGTACATGGGGTCAGCTGGTGGCAGGAAGGCTACAGTGTACATCCAGATGGAAGAGCTGCTACCAAGAGGTAGGGCATCTAAGCAAGGTTTTCACCTTTGCCAAAATATTAGTATGTCTGCACTGTTGTTGACAAGAGAGACAATCCTCTGGTCTGATGATTCACTAATAACAGTTGGTTAAGTAACTTAGCTACTGAACTAAGAGGTTTATGTTCCTTTACTGTGTCCAGAGGAAGTGGAAAAAAAGGACAGGCCATGTTAGAGGAATATGGGAAGGTTTTCAGAGTATGCAGGGATGCAGCCAAGTAAGGCTAAGGCCCACTTGGAACTAAATGTAACAATATATGTGAGGCCAACATAAAGAACTTATTCAAGTATCATCATGTTACAGTAGCAAAAGGAAGACCAGAAAAAATGTGGGCACACTGCCAAATGAGGTTGGTGCCCATGTGATTGAGGATATAGAGAATACTCAGTTACTGAACATCTATGTCCTTCAGTCTTTACTGCTAAAGACAGCCCTCACCCCTCTTGCCATGGGGGCAAGAGAATGTTTGGAGAAGGGAAGATTTTCCCTTTGCAGAGGAGGATCATGTTAGAGATCATTTAGGCAAATTTAACATCCAAAAATCTATGGGCCCCATGAGTGCTGAGGGAGCTGGAAAACGTTATTGCTAATGCAATGTCCATCATCTTTGAAAGGTCTTAAAGAGATGGAGAAGTGTCTGAGGACTGAAAGAAATCCAGTGTCACTCCAGTTTTCAGAAGGGAACATAGAGGACCAGGAAACTACTGGCCAGTCAGCCCCATCTCCGACCCTTGAAAGGTGGTGGAACAGCCCATCCTGATTGTCATTTCTAAGTGTGTGGGGAAAGGTTATTAGCAGTCAATATGGACTCATTGCGGGAAATCATGCTTGACCAGTCTGATAGCCTTCTGTGATGGCATAACTGGCCAGGTGGATGAGGAGAGGGCAGTGGATGTTTCCCTTGGCTTCAGTAAGGCTTTTTACACTCTCTCACATAACATCCTTATAGATAAGCTCGGGAAGAATGAGTTGGGTGAGGGGACAGTAGCATGGATTGAGAACTGGCTGAGTGCAGAGCTCAGAGGGTTGTGATCCATGACACAGGGTGTAGTTGTAGCTCTGTAGCCTGCAGTGAGCCCAGGGGTCAGTGCTGGATCCAGTCTTGATCTTACCCATCTTTGACTTTGATGAAGGGACTGAGTGCTCCCTTGGCAAATTTGCTGATAATAGAAATCTGGAGGAGTGGCTGATACCCCAGAGTGTTGTGCTGTCGTTCAACAGGAATGGTCTCTAGGCCCAGTTCCTAGTTTTTAGGGAAGTGAAAACAGAAAAACTTTTATTTTACAAGTTCTTTAAAATCGCCAAGTCCAAAGCTTACTGAAGTCAAACTCCTGTTATTCTGATTGGGCGTTTTCAATGCACCCCAAACAGGAAAACATTCCCAATAAAATACAAGTAAAGACACAACTGAAAAATTCAGTTCTTTCACTAGGAATGATGCTATAAAGTGGTGGACTAATCAACTGAATCACTGGAGGACATGGCAGAGGGAGGAGTAAATTAAAGGGAAAGATGAGGAGCCCCCTCTGCTATGACTTCCTTTCATTTGCTATACAAAGTAATTGAGAAGTCAAGGAGAAAGCTATGGTCTATGAGTTGGTTTGTGAGTGTATCCCCCAGAGCAAAGCATCTAATCAATATCAAGACATTTTTATGCCTAAATATCTAAATGATAAAAAATGGCATTAATTCTTTTATTTTTCCCCTTCAATTACAAGTCCCATTAAATAAAAGGAAAAAAAATGTAAAGGATTCTCTTTCTTGAAACTTACCTTATTAGATCAATTGTTTAAATATTTTATGTCAATGATCCTGTGGAAAATAGCAAATTGCCATTGTTCATTCAGACTTGCAGTAGCTCTTCACTCCTGAATTCTTTCTAATTTTCTAAGAATCTAATCAAATGAATCCCACTCGCTGAACCAATTGAAAATATTATCAGTCATGACTAGAAAAAACTAATTAAGAAGTGTGGAGAATATAGAAACAAAGATTAAAAATGCATCTTCCTTAATTTTGAGTCATTATTGTGCATAATCAGCAGCATTCTTGCGATTGAAGGCATTCCTGAAAAACTTAGCACATGATTTAACAAGTGGTCTGATCTTGACATCAGAAATTATTCAGGATTGAAAAATCAGAAATGCCTCTATCATAACAACAGCTGTAAAGGAGATTTGCACCTAGAAATAGTAAGATATTTTGAGTTCAGTAATAGCAGATGATGACTGAGAAACTTTGAAGCTTTCCAACTTTTTCTGAGTTAGAATTGGGATAAAATTGTACATTTAAACAAGGCAGTGAATATTTTCATGCTCCTTCTTCCTTTTCATAAAATCAGAGAATCATTAATGTTGGAAAAGGTCTCCAAGATCATTGTGTCCAACCTTTGACTGAACACCACCACATTAAACCATAGCACTTCATGCCACATCCAGTCATTTCTTGCACTCTTCCAGGGATGGTGAATCTGCCACCTCCCTGGGCAGCCTATTTCAATTCTTAGTAAATCTTCCAGTGGAAAAAAAAGCACTTCCTCACAATTAGGCTCCTTATCATGATATAGTGATACAATCTGTAGTGAATGAATGATGAGAAAGAGGGTTGGAAGACCCCTAGAAGAGAAATGCACAGCTCAGTGACACATACTCACAAATGTATAACTCAACCTGATAGTTGTTGGGAATAGTAGAGAAATTCTCACTCCGCAAAACATACACATGTACCAAAGCTTGATTCCCTAAATCCAAAATAGCCCAGTACATCATAGGCCCAGGGAAAGAGGTCACTTGGGCCAGTTGTCGTGAGGTCAGGGCCTGTCTGGAAGTTTGGGTTTATTTTGTGGCAGCATTCCTCAGGCTCTGCCATCCACATGGAGTCAGGCAGCCATGTGCTCTCCTCCTGCTCCATCAGCTGATGTTTGCACTGTTTATGGGTTTGTCAACCAGTTTGTCACCCAAAGCAGCCCACAGGCTCACCCTATCTGTTTTTGTTTTGACAAAGAAACTAGGACTGTCCTCAGAGAGCATGTAAAGGGTGCAGAAGAGCAGTGATAAAACATGGATACACCATAAGATCACTCAGTGTAGTGGTGCTTTTTCAAACTGTGTTCTAGTTTTGTATTCCAGTTCTTTGTATTTTTACAGTTTTATGTACCCCAGTTCTCCCTTTGGTTCATTCCTATCTCCCCCATGTATTTTCCTGCCTTTGAGTTGGTTCCCCCATCAATCAAAGTTGTTTTTCCCTCAAACCCCCTTGTCAATCCCCTTGACCCCTGCCCCTAG
>VWYP01018236.1:169549-226365 GCA_013400435.1 Pycnonotus jocosus | reverse complement strand
GGGGCTGGCCGGGCCGGCAAAAGAAGGCGCACAGCGACAACTCAGCTATGTAAGTTGTTACTTTTATCACCTTAGTGGTCCAAAAGACTTGTCAGGATCCTCCTGGTCTCTTATATATAATATACATTATTATTATATATATAAAATAATATATTGTGAACAAAACAAGCCCTCAGGATCATGATCTTAGCTGGCAAAATCCAGATATGCCAACCTTCAGTTGACCATACCCTGTCAGAAAATAACCCATAAACACCACAGGTTCTCATCCTCTCAAAAGCAAGCATTGTGGATGTTTTCTGTCCCTCTGGAGCACCATCATGGGAACCCAAAACCATCTCTTGACTCAAGTATAGAATCACTTGCTTTTCCCTCTCTCTGCTCAGACACTAGTTTTGTTTTACTTTTTACCATCTGGGGATAATTCCATCAGTCTGATTTCTCTCCTGTACCTCAGGTGCTGTTCCTCTCCATAGTATCCAAAGAGTTATGTGGCAAAATGTAATATTTACAAAATATTTGCAAAAAGCTAAAGCCTTGAAAAGAAAGGCATATTAAAATGATACAATAGGTTATGTGTGTGATACATATGTATGAAGCTTGTTCACAGGGTGTGATGAGTTGGATACTTCTAAGCTTTTTCTGGAACTGGTAGATGTCACTCTCTTCCTGGAATATGCTGTTACCTTGCCTTCATTTGTCTTCAGTGAGAAGGGGAAATAAGGAAATAAGTAATTTCTGATTTGCTACCAACAGTCAAAGGAAAGAAGTGACAAGGTTGAAGATTCCCCATGACTTGCTTTGCATTCAGTCAAGATAGAAAGCTTTTGTGCTCAAAACCTTCTTGGCTGAATAACTGGGGGTTTGTTTGTTGTTTTTCTTCCTTGTATTCCTAATATGTTCAGTATGTAAAAAGTATGTTCAGCCAGCTTGTAGCTGCTCAGAGATGACCAACATGAAATATTTCCCCATAAAAGAGTTTCATATTTCACTTTACACAGAAGTTGCCACTACTGTTTTTTTCAATGACCTGTGATGGTATTTTCCTCTGAACTAGGATGTTAGTGTGGAGAACTTTTGTCCTGTTTGAGTTTATTTGGCTGAGTTAAAAGGTTGAGTTAAGGAGTTCAGTGAGTTGAGCTCTCTCCTTTGCTTGGATGCTGCACTGAATATTTCATGTTCCTGCTCTGGCTTCTTAACCCTCCATCTTTTATCAACCCCTCAACCCCTATAGGAGGCATCTAATGTTGACCACTTCTTCTAAAGTGTCTTCTCTCTCTCCTCCCTATCTTCTTCAGAATGTGGGAGAAAGTGGATCTCTAATTAACAGCAAGGATGCTGAGTGACAAATTAGCACCAGGATTGCATCCAGAAGCTGTGATCAGAGTCAGACACAGGACAGTGGTCTCCTGGCAAGTCCACAGTGGCAGGGAAGGCCAGGAAGCTCAGTCTGCAGGTATGGGTCAAAGGCAGGACGGATGGGGTCTTGTGAGACTGGGCACACACTTCACTGCTGCCCATCTGTGAAGATGCACAGGCTGGGGCTGGCAGTAAAGCCTCTCCTTAAAATCACCTCCCAATGGAAAGGGTGCTTTCTTTACAACTTTTAGCAGTGAAGAAGTGACCTTGGGCTCAGCCAGCTAAACACCCCAACTCAGCCACATAAGCTCAGGAAGGGGTGAAGTTGAAGGCTGTGAAATACACAGGAGCATAGGAAGTTGGTTGATATGTTTTGATAGTATAAGTTAAAGAAAATAGCTCATTTCATAGGCATCTTGTTATTATGTCTAAACTAGACTAAGATTCTCAGCTATAAAATGCCTTGGAAGTGAACAGCATTTTTTCTTTTCAGGAACTAGGTACTGAGAAAGAATTTGAACAGAAATCATGATGAATTTAAGGGCTTTTCTAGAACATAATATAGGAAGTATAACACATATCTCATTAGCAGAGATTAATGGGCTTTCTCATATTGGTAGCTTGAAAAAGAATGAAAATAAATATAGAGAAGACTATCCAGCAAAGTAACTTACCCCTGCAAATACCCATTACTGAACAGAAGCAGAAGATTAGGTGGGCCAGAGCAGCAGAATAAATCCAGAGTAACTACTGAAGACGGTGAAGTTACTCCACATTTATACCAGTTTAACTGAGAAAAGGAAAAGGTCCGTTGAGTATAATGGAATCAAGGAGTTTTCCATTAAGTCCAAATGACTTTCACAGCAGGAGGCTCCTGAAAGCTCAGAGGAGAGCAGCCATTTCAGAACAATAGCATCTCACTTTTATTCTGCATTTAAGTCTTTACTGTTTGGACACAGTTTTTTAAAATATATGCTATAATTTTTTACATTAGCTATATCTGATGCCAAACACTCTTGAATTCCAGTTACAGCATCCATATTTTCTACAGATATTTACTTATATTTTCTGAATTTTATGTCTTTGGGGTTTGTTGGGGTTTTTCGGTTTTGGTTGGTCAGTTTTAATTACTTTTGTTATTGTACAATTTATATGGACTTGAGTATTGTATGCTTTGCATACTGTCTTTTGGAGGTTCTGGTCATGTGTAAGTGAGATATTTCAGAAATCCAAAGGTTTAAAATATTCTATTGCCTTACTGAAAAATTAAATTATTAAAAGCAAGGTTCAAATATTCAAAATCACAGTTGATTTTGCATAGTATAGAGATGAAGTATATTAAAAAAAACCCTGTTAAACATTGTATTTATTTCCAACTATTCCAAAGGTTTATTCTTTCTGAGGGTTTCTTTTGGAGATAGGAGGGAATTGGGTGCTTGTTTATTTGTGGGGTTTTTTATATTTTTTTAGTTTGTGAGCTCCAGTTTGGATATCTGTTATACCTTCTATCCACCAGGAAATACCTGGAGAAAAATTACACTTACAAAGATATATGTACGTAATGATTTAATGAATAATTCCAATATCTAGAGCTATTAAACAAAACAGCAAAGGGAAAAAAAAGTATTTAACTCTATTTAAATGTTTAAAGTTTACCTATATGTCCTCACATTAGCGAGGCAATTTCTGGCAACACGTAGATAGAAATTTTGCCCTGGCCACCAGTGCCTCTTGAGAATAGTAAGACTAACTACCTAAAGAAGATTATTCATTTTTTTTTTTTTAATCATATCAACAGGTCTTTGAATACTTACAATATATGCATATGTATATGTAGTTAAATATGCACATGCAGTATTATAATTATATATCTATATATAATGGTCTAATATCTTTAATACAGTAATGCCTGTACAATATTATAAGCAAGTAGAACTATATTGAAATGCTGAAGCTAGAACTTGTTTATTTATTTGAATATTATACAAATATTAGTCAACCAATTATTGGAAGAGAGATTACACAAAAATTGATTTTGGTGATAACCAGGAATATGAGTTATTAATTTTTAAATCTAGTTTCTAAAATTAAGCAAGACCACTGAAAGCAAAGTTACAAAGTAATTAACAGTGTGTTTTCTTTTTTAATTGCAAGTGAGAATGTAGTTCTGGCTCAGCAACTGCGTCTCTTTACTTCAGCTTTTACTCTTTTTCATGGAGTTAATCCATTTCATTTAGCTGGCAGAGACAGTAGGTAATGCTATCCTGAGTTGACAAGTAAAAGAGCACACTACAAGAGGCCCTGCATTTCCTTTTCTAGGATCAGACTATATTTAGGCACGTTTTCTTTTTCCACAATGAGAGCCTGGTTAAAACATGCCTTGCTTTTTCAGAGTATGATTAATTTCCCCTCCCAGCTTCAGCCACTCAACCTGATTTACATGTATCTGATTATTTGTCGCACTATTTTATGATTAATTATCAAATTCTAAGGAGTGATCAATGAGAAGAGAATGCAAGTTTTCACTTTGCACATATATGTTAAAATTTTAATAGTATCTTTTCTTTTTTTTTTTTTTATCACTCTCTTATCCCCCAAAAGAGAAAAGAGATGCATGAAGGTCACTACTGAAGATTCATAAACCATTGTGAATAATGTCAGAACTATAATTTAATTAGCGGCCCATCTGTCACTTTCTGTTTGATGAGCACTAAATGTCCAATTATCATTTAATATCTGCTCTAATCAGCTCTGGCAAATTTCACAGGCACACTAGAGATGACATTAATAGATGGAAGTGAGGCTACCTTTGCAACATTATCAGAGAGAGGAAGCTTGTGCAGTTTTGACTTACAATGGGGAAGGCATGAATTCATTCCAATTAGCATCAAAGGCCTTCAAGGCAGATTCTGCTACTGCATATTGCTAACTAAAGCTTTTAGTTGGGGTTGGTTTTTTCAGGATTTTTCCCAGAGATTGGTAAAACACTTTTAATTTCTATGGAATTTTTTATTTTGTTGGTATTCGGAAATAATGTTAAATACTATATTCCCAAAGCCTGTATCTTTCATCTCTCTTTCTTCATTGTTTTAATGAATTAGTCTGCACCTTTTGATTCTTCATTCTATTTCTGTCATTAGTTCTTGCAAGCAAAAGACACACAGGGTTCTTTATAAAGAAAAGAAAAAATGTGTTGAATAAATACGAGTAGATTTAATAAAAAAATCCCAAGCAAACAAATGAAAAAACCAACCTGAAATACACAATACAGACAAAGAAAAATACCAGGATAAATTTTTACTCATTTGCTGGGACAGAGGACTAATACCCACTGTGACCTTTTTCTGCTAAAGGAAAAGCAAAAAGAAAACTCTTTTAATGAGAACCTACAGCACATGTGTCCTTTCAGACAAGATGCAGAAAATGACCACATGTTAAAAGCATAGACTAACTCACTGATAAGGATGATGATCTATGAAATATGTATAGGTAGCATCCTAAAATGTACTTTTTCTCTTATAATAGAAAATTAAAAACCCTCCTTTATCCACACCTTGGGTCAAGGTCAGGCAGCTTATACCTTCTCAGTTTTGAGATCAATAACATAAGTCTCTGAAAAAGGCTTTTGTCTTGACAAGAAGCTTCCTCTAATAAGTAGCAACTGCCCACGTTTCTCTTTAAATTTAGTCCCCAACTCTGGTTCAAAGTGAAATCCTCCAGCACTAGGAAAGAAAATGTGGCCAAAAAACTACTGTTTGTAATATGACTGCATTGGTTTGATGCTGAGTAGCTAATAAGATTGGTGTTGCTGCCTGGCAGATCCACTGCAGTGATAAAATAGTCAGCTAAAAGATATAAAATAAGCTTCTTTTCCATCCTGCTATATGCTTTGGCAGCAACTCAAGAGCTAGAATGTCTTTTCTGATACTTCCATATTTCTACTAATAAGATTGATTCTGAGATTGTACCAACTGCAGCTTGAAGTTATAAGAACTTGTCAGGTTGTTACAGACTCCTTAACCCCTGATTATTCTGCCCAACCCAACATGCACTGGGTATTTAGATGAGAGAAATCTGCTGCTGGATGCTATGCAGGTTCAACTAACGCACATGAAGAAGAATTCTCATTATATGTGTCTTCTCAGGTTTCCTATGGTTTATTACTTTTTAAACCTACTGTACATATGAGGCACTGATTTAACAGTAATCTCCTAAAAATGGGCACAAGAACAAGATATCTCTGAATCATGGCATGACAAAGGGATTTTTGCATAAGGACAAATTAGCAAGAATATACACAAAGCAAACTAGTATCACCCCAGGGGAATGGAAATGAAGGAGATTATAATTCCCCAGATATGATTGATCCTCATTTCTTCTCCTGAGCTTTGGCTCAGCAATTTGGCTCTAGACACAGGTCTGAAGAAGATATAACTCAAATGCATGGATTTGCTCATGAGAAACTCTGGAAAGAAGTAGTCCACTAGGAATTAAAGACAAATCCAGCAATGAAAAAAATGGTTATCAAGGACTTTGGGGAGACAAAGAAGTGCCTTGACTCTGAAGACAATTTTAAATGACCTTGAGAATTACAAGAAAGAATTCAAGAAGGGAGGAGGTTGTTTGCATGCAGGATTGATATAAACAAAGACTAATTTTCAGGTCTTGATCAGATCTTTGCCTTTGGATGAAGTATAACAGAAATTTTTAAATATCTGTAAAAAGTAGGCAATATGGTAATATAAAGTGAGTCTTGAGGACAATAAACTGTCTCTTCATGTGTTCATGATGCCTCAACATCTCTGTGCAGTCTTTTATTTCTGATTATGCAATGAACAGCTAAATAAACTGACCATATGGAAAAGTAATACCAGGTATAATATATTTTAAATTATTTTGAGAAGTTATTTTGGGTCCCATTCTCTTATGTTACAGTAGGGACCTGTAGATATACCTCAAGCATCTTTCACTATTCCATCTGTTTTCACAGGCATTCAGATGCTGCTTTTCCACTGTAATTCTCCCCATCTCTAGAAAGAACTGGAATAAGCAGGTATAAGTACCTCACAACCTGCACATCATGACAAAATTTTAATGCAGCCTTGTCTTGACTACCCTTTTTTTTTTTTCCTAGAAAAGAAGTACTCAGTCACATGGACTAGTGAATAGATATATAAATTTTTAAAATTGCGACATTTTGAAAAAAATGCTGACATCAGCACTCCCTTTGGTTCCACAGACTTGTTGAAGTTCCTCAGATGTTGTGTCAGAGATGAGTTATACCTTGTCATGCCCTCTCTGTGACAGTATAATGGATATCTAAATCCTCATGTAAGTAGGCTTCTTAGTTTTGCCTTGTAAGCACAATGGTAATCCAACTAGATATTTCCAAATGCTTTATCTATCATTAAAAATGGTTTAATTTAATTGAAATGAAGTACTAATTTAGACCCATATCCAGAATTAGTTCTGGATTACTGAAAATCCATATTCAGGAAAAAGTAATTTGCTTTCAAAAATTCAGCTCATACCTATGGTTTTTTTCCATTTCTTAAAAGTTTATATACTTTTAAATCAGTACAAGAAATGACAGAAAGTCAGTTAACACCTATTAATAGTTTAGCATTGCTGATGCAATGAGACATTCTTCAATGTGATAAATTATGGGTATAGACCATCCCCCATGAAAAAAATTATCTGTCTACATAATGGGGAACACAGCACTTAGAGCCAAGTTTTCCAAAATATGAAAGAAGCCCATTAAAAAGAAGCAGAGCACCTCTAGGATGTTCCATAAAGAATGGCAGACAGTTAGGAAAAAGGATGCTGGGGAAAGCAGCTTTCACTGGTCAGATAAATATTTTTCATTAGCATTAGATCCTGCCCTGAGGGTCAGTGCCTAGACACAGTGTTAGATGAGTAGGATTTCTCACCAGCCTAAAGGTTAGGGTTTTGGAGGACTTTTAGCACAGCTTTAGCTGATAGATCTTAACCTGTAAGACAACACTTGCCTAACAAAACTAATCATATGCATCTAAATTATAAAAAAGGTCTGGGTTATTTTATGTCTTAGTCCATTAGCAGAACAGGTCCAAATGTTATTCTCATTTCTCTTTCTAATCACATCTTAAGTTTTACCAGTCTCTATCATGGCATTATATTTCTGTAATATTTTTTCAATATTAGACACTATATGAATGAATTATTAAGTATAAAATTACTACAGGGGATCCTCTCTTCAGATAATGTAAAATGTAATAATAAATCTATTTTTTCTTTTTAAGAAAAAAATTAACAGGGGAAAAAAATAATTTCCAGAGCGTTGTTCAGTCATTTGGCCAGGCCTTCAGTATAACTCTTTCCCTGAAAGCAAGTTATGGAAGTCAGTCAGCCACCATAAATTAATGGTGCTCTTCAGTGGCATGCAAGGAGAAAAATAGATACAAAGAAAAGAAGAAGAAAAAAACCAGTCTAAAAAACCTCAACAACAAAAATGGAGCATGACCTGTTAGGAAAAAAACAAAAAAACCCAACCAAACAAACAAACAAACAAAAAAAACACACACACAAAAAAAAAAGGATGTAATTAAAAGTGTTTTAGAGAAGAAATACCAGCCAGTAGAGAGTGGGCTGGAGAGTATACCAATAAAACACTATACTGGCACAGTATAACTGATACAGCAGGTAACCCTGGAGAACCTTTCTTTGCATCTCTGTCTTTCTGTGCACCTGCTACACCTATTCAGGAATTTCTGTGGCTTCTGCTTATGAAGGACATGGCCTCGTTACCTTTGATGTCAATGGTCAGACCATCATTACTTCCTTGGAAGCAGATGGGGCCCATATGGCCTGCTTGCATGATCATTGCTCATGTACAACACCCACAGAGCTAACAGGTTTCTAACTGGGATGAATTGCATTGTGACAAACAGTACAATGAATGAAAGAAGCTGAAACAATGTGAAAACTTTGTAGGAAACAGTGAATTTTATAACCTTCTTCTGGGTACATCATGGCGCCTCACACCTTTTGAAAGAATCAGTGGAGGAATGAGTTGCAAGAGGCTATAATGAGGCAATGAATAACAGCAGGATAATATGGGAAAGGCCTGCTACTCTGGAAGCTGAAGCAGTAAGAATTAATTAGAGAACTATTACTCTCTTGGGTTGTTAGTATACGACCCTGGTGATGTCACTCTCCACTTAGGAGACTCCTGCTTCTTCTGGAATGTGAAATGTGGTGGTTGTGAAGTGCAATGCCCCCAACATCTGAATCACGGTGTCACTCTCTCCAAAGCAAAAAAGGGATTAGTAGATGCTGCTAAAGAGCATAAAACTAAAACCAGTTTTCCCCAGCTACGACACTGAGTGTGTTAATCTTGAGAAGTGCCAAGTAGAGTGCTGAAGGAAGCACCTAGGAGTAGCAAAATGGGGGGACTTCAGGGCCAGGAGACAGAACTGCTGTCTGTACAGTTCAATATCAACTGCACTGAAAGGATGTGGCAGCAGCATACACAGCAGTGAAGGCACACAAAGTTCAGAGCTAACTTGGACTAGGCATGTTTGAGAAAGGGTGTAACAGCAATGCCTTGCTACAAGGCAGGGTTAATTAGCTGAGGTGAGACAAGCGGTGGAGCTAAAAGCATCTCCAACAATAAACAGTGTATATAATATTGGCAGAGATGCACTGTATCATCTAGAGACAGTTTACTTACCCTTAACTTGGAGAATCTCAGGATGACTTGCAAGTAGTGCTGTCCAGAGGTGTCCAGAGGTGCTTTTTTTAACTAACAACCTGACAATAACTAATCAAGGCAACCGATCTCATGTTTCTAACTGGTAGGAAAACACATGCACAAACAGCTTTGTAGTTACAAACTCAGAGTAGGCAAATCAGATGTAGAAATAACTTTTAAATATGCATACCAAGCAATTGCTTCAACCCTCCCCAGCTGTCTGTAGTTCCAGCTCTTCTCAGTATGTATTTCTCTTGATGAAAACAAATACAGTTCCAAGATGTATTTTTATCATGCACAGAGCTTCAGTTTAGGTGTGAAAAATCTTTGATGGTTTGAGCAGTTAGTATGGAAATCCAAGGCCTGGCACTGATGCTGTCGGAACCCAGAGCATCTCTTTGGCTGCCCTGGAAGCTCAGGAGACCCTGGCTGGACAGTCTGGGAACTGAGCAAAGGAAATTTGAGTTTTATCCTAGAGCACTGTAATATCCTGAGACCTGTCCAGGGGGGTGAACAGGGGGGTTTTTGCCTTCGTTCATGGGGGTCACAGACCCTGGCACAAAGCAGAGATGAATTACAAATCTCAAGAGTGTGAAACACAGTAGAGTGAGAAATATGTAGTTTTAGGTTTTTATAATTGAAGTAGATGGAGACAAGATGGAGATTTTGGGGCGGTCCCTAAGCTGCTTCTTCTTCTTCTTCACCTCCATTTTCTGCTGTGACGTTAGCACAATGTGGCTTGGGGAGATTGGGCCAAGTGGAGATGATCTGTTTGTTGTGGATGGTGGACATTGGTAGGAAATGGTAAACAGTATGTTTGTAATAATCTGTATTTAAGACAACGACCTCCCATAGGAGTGAGAGTCCTGTCATGGCTGAGGTGCAAGATAGATCTCGCTGGGCACAGAATGAACTGTGAGATAAAAAAGAATAAACAAATTGATAGACCTTGGAAAAAACAGAACCTTGAAGCCTCTGTCCCTTTCTTGCGTCTGGCCCAAAGATTCCAGGAAGGCAAAAGGACTCTGACCACCTGAATCTCAGAAAATCATAATCCAACATGATGCCTAATATTTGTAGCTTTTATATTTTTCATATATTTGTAGATTTTTAGATGGCTAATGCATTGCTGTGACTCCTAGTACTTTTCCTACGCTTTTCCCACGCTTTTCACCTACATTAAGGAACAATAAGCTAACCTTCTAAGCACATTCTTAAAATATTGTTTAGTCCTGTTCCAAGAAGAGAACCAACGACAAGGATGTTCTCTTTTCCAACCAGAATCTGGGAAGATGTAACAAAAGTGGGGCAAAGAATGCTCTGGACTGATTCCAGTGAAGCAAGACCCAGAGAATTATTACCTAACCAACTAACCACCTAATTGGACAATATATGATATGAATTATCCATTATGACTTATCCATTAACCTTATAAAAATTATTAAATTACTGTACCATGTGCAGTTTTCACCAGACTGTGTACCTGAAGGCTTTCAAGTAAAGGTTTACTTTTATATTATCACCCCAACTTTGCTTGGGAAGGTTTTTTCTACTTCCAGGCAACAGCACCAACAGCAGGATTTCACTGTTAGCAAGGAAAATAATTCCTCATGTGGGCCCAAATCATCAGACACTGCAGATATATTTTCATGTTAGGCAATAATATATTAGTTTAGGAAATCAAGCTTTAAGTTATATTCATGAAAACAAGTAACATCTTTAAACTTAATGAAATGGTCACCTATAATCAACTAACTATTTTTACCAGCTGCCCATCACAAATTTCATGGGGAGGACAGAGATCAAAACAAAATAGAATGGAGACCTACATTTTCAAGAGAGAGGTATTTATATTTTGGCAACCTATAATTTACCTAAAAATTTTGTAGTGTGTACCTGATGTTATTTATTGATATTTGCATAATCATCAATCTGCTTAAAAATAAATATATGAATTATATATATAGAATATGGCACACAGGTATAAAGAATAAGAAAAATAATTCAAAATTGAAGGCATCCTTAACTAACAATGCAAAATCTTCATATTTATGTACTTAGTTTGCTTTGAGAATCAGTGAGAAATCTTTTTTTTTTGAACATTAAATGTTTGCTATTTTCATTTTATAAGGATCATGAAGGTGGTGACAGGAATACAACATTGCAATAGTGCTCAATGCCCAGCACTCTGCTACGACAGTCATACCAGCAGGAAATACAAATATAAACTTCAGGCTCTTTCTGCTATGAGGTGTAGATGATGAGACAATGGTGTCAATGATGACTCAAGGCTGATGACAATGACATCACAGTGACATTGTAGAGATGGCCATCTATTTATCTCAGGGAGTTCATATGTGGATTCATGAAAGTTTTGACTTGTGTATACAAAGGCCTTTGATGTTCCACTTTTATGAATTCTAATGATTTTTTGTTACTTAGGGCAAGGCATCTTCCACAGAGGTCACCTGCCCATGCTCAGTATCTCTGTCACAGCTCATGAAGCTTCCTAAATAAATTTTAGAATTGACTGGAGCTATCTGAACAAGAAATTGTCAGAACTCTCAGAAACACAAGCTTCTTAACTAGCTATCAAATCATCATCATTGCAGAGGCATGGGAGCTTAAGTCTTAAAGGGAAACTCAAACAAGCTTCCATTTTTCTAACGGACTGAGAAGTGCTACACACTTTCTAAAATACCCCTCCCTTGTTCCAGGTAAAACTAATTTTTCATGTAACTAATGGTTTAAGGGAATCCTTCTTTCTCTGTTGAGTTTTTATAACATTTGAATCTGCCTTAAGTAGATGTTCAATTTGCATATTTTGTTCTTTTCCTTTACAACTTTTAAGGGTTCAAAACCAAAAATCTTCCTATGCTTTCTAAATTTTATTTGTCCTTCTGACCATTTTATTACAAACCCCCTTTTTCCTTTCCTTTTTTTCTTTTTTCTTTTTTCTTTTTTCTTTTTTCTTTTTCCTTTTTCCTTTTTCCTTTTTTCCTTTTCCTTTTCCTTTTCCCTTTCTTTTTCCCTTTCCTTTTCTATTTCCTTTACCTTTTCCTTTTTTTTTCCCCTCATGCCATACTATCAATATAGTAGAACAGAGTTTGTTCTTTTTGCTTGTTTGGTTTTGCTGTATGTGTGGTGGTGGTGGTAGAGGTGAGTATGCATGGTTAGATTTACGTGGTACAGATGGTTAGTTATACAGTGAAGAGGGAAACTGAAGTTAGGCTTAGAATTTAAAATGGAAAAAATATTCTAAAGGTGCACATCAGTACCTTAAGAGAGAAAAAAAATTACCAAACAAAATATTAAGAACATGGCTAGAATGCTATATAGGTTCAAAGAAACTGCAATGACTTCTGTGCTCTTCTCTGTCAAACCCCAGTTTCTGAGATGCAAAGCAATCTTTTTTTTTCACCCCTCTTTAGAGCCCTCTGTTTTTTTCCTAATTCCTAATGTTTTGTCCCTGTATTGCTAGAAATATACTATGGGGATTTTTAGGAAATCCATGGCTTTCTTAGAATGGGGAAATTCTTTCTCTAACTCTGTTAAAGGCTTCTCATATATCATAAATCCAGTCAAGTATTTTATGGTTCACTGAAGAATACAGGCAATTAAATCTTCTGTTTTTTCATTTCTGATGAAAAGAAAGTTGATCTTATCTGAAGAGATACTTGTGCTTGGCAGTTAGAAATTCCCACCCTCACTTGTTTTAAAGTGGAGGTCAGAATGAAGGGGATAGTGTAAAACTCTAGCACTTACAGGAGACCTTGAGCACACATCTTGAATAATAGGCAGAGAGTTGAGTTTGCATGAGTCCTGCAGGAAAAAGGTCCTTGATCAGTCATGCTGCTGCATTCAACATGAGTTGCAATCTGTAAGTGGTTTTCAAGGGTAACTCCAAATAAAGCACGTTACGGTAATACAGCCTGGAGGCAAAGATCAAAGCTGAGAGATGGGAGGATATAAATACACTTCCTTTACAAATGGCCAGATGATTCTTGAGCTGTCTGCTTAAATACTTCCCATAATGAAGTAATAGAAAGTAGTGCAGCAGTGACAACAGCAGAAAACAGAACAGGTGCTTTCAGCTTATTTCTGCCATTTATCCTGAGCTCAGTGCCTCCAGATTCTGGTATTGAACTTTCATATTTCTTGAGCAGAAATCCTTAATTTAGGAAGCATAATTGCCTATTGCTTAGGCAAAATTGCCCATCAGCCTATAGTCCTTGGAGTGTCCATCTGGGAAAAGAAGTTCAAGTATACTTGATTCTGTGGAATACTGAATCACAAAATGCTTATTTTNAAATATGTTAAAGAACTATTTGTCTTTTGATTCAAATTCACATGGGAGGTAATTAAACAAACACCCTCATGCATGTATAGCTGTGGGGAGGGAAACCAATGAAAAGAAAATCTTCCCTTACAATTGACCTTTTCTCTTTTCTCTTTTCTCTTTTCTCTTTTCTCTTTTCTCTTTTCTCTTTTCTCTTTTCTCTTTTCTCTTTTCTCTTTTCTCTTTTCTCTTTTCTTTCTTTTTCTTTTTCTTTTTCTTTTCTCTTTTCTTTTTCTTTTTCTTTTTTCCTTTTTCTTTTTTTTATTCACTTAAAATACCCCACAAAAAGATATCAAAAAATATTTTATGTCTAAGCTTTCTTTTGAGAACAAATAATTTCCATATGCATGTCTGGTTTGTTTTTGTCTTCCACGTGCTGGTGAGTTTGTTAACTTTATGCGATATACTCTTTCTCAGATTTTTGTTGCTTTTGTAATAATTTTCTGTTGCTATGCTAGATGTGCTGAAAAAAGTTGAAACTTTTATAATGTTTAAACACAGAATCATAGAAAAAAATGGAAAATTTCGTACAGGTTAAGAATTGACATTGCACTTAAAATAAGTACAAAATGTACTTTAGCTATCATTCATCAGCAGCAAAGTTCAGAAGGCCAAGTGTAGGCTTCCAGTTGGGCTTGGTTCTATGGAAGTGCTCAAAATAATTTAAGAAAGAAAGCCTTTTGAAGAGAACCTGAAAGAAAAACTCAGGTTTCCAAGCACTTTGAAGCATCTTTAATGTCATTCTTGAAAGCATTTCAGGCTTTTCTCTTATTACATTGTAGAATTTCACTTATTTTCAAGTTTTAAGTCACATTTCTGAAGGAAATTCAATTCTGTCATATAAAGAAAATACACTAACAAAACAAATAAATTGAAATCTCAATGGATGTCAATTTTTTTACACTTGTACAAGCAAATGAAAAAAATGATGAAAATTTGCACATTCATGGATTATTCTTTACTTTCTGCTTTAGCTTGTGACCTCAGTATCTTCAGCAAATGTGACATTTCTAAGTATTTCTAGAATTTTGCTTACTACAACAAATAATACCAGTATCATTTATTATTTTTGAAGTAGACTGACTTTGGTTTTTGTTCCATTCTCCATGATTTTCCTCCCACAGGTTTTCCATAACAGTAGCCTTTGAGTTGCAAAGTGTATTACAAAGCTGTCTCAGAAGGTGGATGAACATTCAGTAAAAAATCCACAGAAGAAATTTAATTGTGTTCATATTTGCCAACTGCCTCGACCTTTTTTCATCAATATCTGCTTTTATACTGCCTCACTTACTAACTATGAGGTGAAACACCTTTTCACAAAAAAAAAAAAAAAAAAAAAAAAAAAAAAAAAAAAAAATCCTTTCCTTAAAGGCACAGTTTGAAAGGGAATTCATCTCCTCATCCACTTTCACAGGTCTGTTAAGTGTCTTGTTTAAATGCTTTACTAAAACACCTTCATAATACTTCTTGTGTTCATAACTTCATAACAGCTTCATGTATGCTTCTCTTATTCCTTCTGACATGATGCTTATTTACTCTGTTTGCTGGTTTGTTTGGGGGTTTTTTTGTTTGTTTGTTTAATAAATCCTAATGAATTATCATCTGTTGCCAGATTTTTTGCCATTTTAATGTCAAACAAGCAGTTTTTATAATTTGATGTCAGTATTTCCTCTTTAAACCATATCACCCACTCTATCTTTTTTGCCTTTCTTAGACCAGAAGAAATAGTATTCATATTATTTTTGCAGGAAACCATTTTGTCATCATAATCACTGCCTCTTTCATCCATCATCATCACAAGATTTAATGCTCAAGAAATTTCTGCGACTTTCCACTCATTAGATATCCTATGTTGTGGGAAGTGTGGTGCTGGAGGTATTTTACAAAAACCATATATGTTTCTTTCAAGTCCATTTTCTATTCTAATATCTTTTTTTTTTTTTCCTTCCAAGTCAAATCTTCCTTTTTCAGATATGTATATTTTTTATGCAGTGCTGATTGTTTGGGGTTTGGTTTGGCTTGGTTTTTTTGTTGTTGTTGCTGTTTTTTAAAAAATAGTTTTTTGAAAAGTTAATGTCAAATTGGAATCAGTTGGCTCTAAGTTATAAAATCTTTCTGCTGGGCTCTATACAAGAAGGAAAGACTCCTTGAAAACATAATTTTTATTTCTAAAAGGGATTCAGGAATCTCAGTCCATTCAGTATATCCAAAGTCCACGCTTCTATATGGGTAGAAGAATGCCATCTTATGTCCAAATAAGATGTATCTATAGATCACTTTCTGCCTGCTGGGAGAAAACAAGGGGGACATTTTTCTGTAAGAATAAGCAGATTCTCACTGCACTGGCCTTTACAGAGTGAAGGGAAATAGAAAGTTCCTAGTTGCAATCAGCTTGTTATAATAGATACATAATGTATCCACAGAGGCGTAGAGCAACCTTGCTTGTTCCCAGGACTTTCTATTTACTATACTCGCTCCTATAAATTGTTAGGCAGACTAACACTTTCTGTAGCAGATCTACTGCTTACTCAGTACTTATTTTGAATGATGCTTGTACATGTGCAGGGGACCAGATGTGTCCTTTCCAAGTGTTAATGAGGAATTGCCATGGATGTATTTCATAAAGGCAGCCTCAGTTCCTTAAAAAAATTATTTGTCGTCCTGGCAGTAAGTGGTGAGAAAAGTATGCACACAGGGCACTTATTTTCTTCTGAATAGTGTAAGCTAAGGTCAGAGGTTCAAACTTCACTTTACACTGTCTTTGTTAGCTTAACACTGAACAATGCAGAGACTAAAGGGGGAGAAATGCTCATTTTTGTCACTTGCAGTGGTATCAGTGGTGGCCAAAGAGTGATAGAGGCCACAACACTTGATAATTTGCCCGCAGTGCTGCTTGTACTCCTTGAGAGTTGTTTGAATTAAACACTGCCAACCAGGGAAAAATCAATAAAGTTGTTTAAATGGTTTCACAGGGGCCTTTGTGATGATTGAATATTACTCTTCTTACAAGACCAATAGCTCCTTCCTTTTTTTTTCAGTGCATGACCAGTAACTAAAGTTATTCAGCATAAGAGTTCAAATGAAAGCTGAGCATCATCTCTTCTTACTGTCTTCTTCTACTGACAAATAGTTCTCATTTCCTTCTTCTTTTTTTTTTACTAAGTAGAACAAATCAATAAACCTCCCAGAAGCAGCAACATTAACATTCCAAATTGTCCCTATTTCCAGCTAGATCTGCAGAAAAGGGCAAGACCAACACTGATTTACACCATCTGAGGATCTACTCCAACATTTCTTTGGGTTAGATGACATTCAATCAATTTACCCATAGAATGATGCACTGTACAAGAGGAACTGCAAATAATACAGATTTTCAGCATTTGAAATAGCGTAAGTTTTTATTTTTATAAATGTTTTTTACACTCTTGAATGGTAAATAACAGTTTAGAGAATTAATACATAAGAATTCAGCATCCAAAGCTGCTTTTTAAGGGATATGGCAAAAAAGATAATTTAAGTAGTATCTTAGAGAAAGCAATAAATCTGAGAAAACCTGTATCATGCCCATGTAGAGGATCTATTCATTCAGCTAAAGATGCATGATGTAATAGGTAAAAAAAATTAAAAGATGCTTATTTGCACTGAAATAAAACCTCAGTCTTCCTCCAAAATTATGTCAGCTAAACTAGTACCAGTTTCTGACATTACTCACATGGACTGGCAATGCAGGCCTCATAGCAGTCAAACAGGTGGTGATTTCCTACATTATTATAAAAGAGAAAGGAAAACTATGAATCACCACCATATCAGTAAAAATAGTCCCTTCACTCTTTGGAAATGTATGCTGTCAAATATGAGTTTTCTTCCACATCTGATGAAATGTTTTAATTCTCCTATGCATCTTTTTTTGAAGTAAATGTTATTTTCCTGCTAGAAGTCACACATGGAAATGTTATTTTCCTGCTAGACATCACAAAAAGAGTGGATGAAATTACATCAAGGGAGACAGGATTCCTGGCTTTTTATCTCTGCTTTTCCACTAATCAGCTTTTAGGATATGCCTTGATTTCCCTGCTAAAACCATTGCAGCTACAACAGTTAACTATAAAAATGTTTTGAGATTTAATTAACAGTTACTACAATTCAAAACCTTCATTAACAACTCTCTGATGTGAATGAATGGCACATTGTGGAACAGTAGTGAAGGAAAATATGACAACACAGGATACAGCAAGCAAACATCCAGCAAAACCAAACAATCCTCCCTCTCCTCCATGAATGCCTTTACAGTGTTGTTTCACAGTTCTGGGATTTCAGACTTTGCAACAATTTCTACAATGTTCCCATCTCCATAATTTGCTCTTTTAGATTAACTGATACGTGTTTTTTACTGGACAACATAACTTCATAGAATACTATATATTTAATGCAAACCGCTTCACAAGAATCTCTCTTCATCTGCTTCAAATTGCGAAACTTAAACTACATTTTCTATAGACAACAACCACTGGGACAGCTTACACTCCTCATCCCAACTTTTGGCATAGGAAACTCCAATTCAATAACAGCAACCATCTTGATTTAAAAAAATGCACCATTTGAACCTAACATATACCCCTAATCCCCTTATTATGCTTCCAGAGGAAGAAAGATTTGGGATTTACTTCTTTTCCTTTCTGAGTCCAAAGTTTTACCAATTAAAAACCAAAACCAAACTAAAACAAACTAAAACAAACAAAACAAAACATGAAACACCACAACCAAAAGCCAGGACTAAAAGTTGAGTTTGCATAGAGGGGTTCATAACATTCAAATAAGAAATAGAGCATAAATTGTCTTCTCAAGTTTCCAGTACACAACACGGCACGATAATGTATACACCTGCATCACTTCATTTTTTATGAGTTTGTCATTTTTCTTCAAGATTCCATCAACAAGTAGAAAGTACAGATGAGACAGAAACACCAAATTATTGAAGGAAAAAATACCTAGTTGTCTATTAAGTATCAATGAAGTTCTAGCATTAGGAAAATATTCAGGATAGTGCGGATCCAAACTAGCCTATTCAGGTATATACAGATCATGGGCCCTTGCGGCAGGGGGGCATCCCTGACACGCTTTTCAGGGCTCCCTGCCGGCAGGGATTGTGGTGTTAAAAATAGTGAGACAGCATGGTCAGGCGTGTCTTGTAAAACAAAATGTTTAATAACAAAATAAACTTAGAAAAATACAAATAAAAGAGTTAAGCCAAGCACAGCAGAGAGATTCACTCATCTGCCTGCTAAAACAGCCTGAAAATGCCGTTGGAGCCTTTTGTCTTCTGTCTTTTCTACTTGATGGTCGAGGATGGCTCTAGTGGTCACCTGCCAATAGAGACAGGTGTAGCTTTTGACAGACAGGGACAGGGTCCAATTGGTACTGGTTCCTTAGCACTGAGCCAATAGTTTCAAACAGGGGACCGAAGGTTCTGGCTAACTTCCTAAAAAGTCCAAAGGTAAACTGAACCCTTCTTCGTTGTAAGGAAGAAGTGTCGGGGTGCGTGGCTACAGGCCCTCTGCTGGAAAAGAGACAGGCCAGTTATCTTAAGGCTTGACCACTGCACCACTTGGACCTTCAGCTGGGCTGTAGTGGTGAGATTCTCAGCTCAATTTTGTGGCTGTCTTCTTGGAGTCAACCAGACCCATTAGTAGTCATGCACATGGACTAAACCAGCAATTAAAAAAAATACAACCAACTTTGTAATCTATAAATTATTAACTTTGTAAGAGCTAATCATTTTCCATCTAATGAAAATCTTAATTAAAAATGCTTATGTTAGTTTTTTGGTTTTGGGTTTTTTTTTTTTCATTCTGGTGTTGATAAAAAATTCTAATATCTGGATTGTCTTATATGTGACATTTGCTTTCATAAGCCATGCAGTTATCAGAAGCTAATTCTGTTGAGAAACTAATCAGGGAAGGTGTTACACAAATGCAAAACTTATGATTAAAGAGTGGGAAGGCAAAGCTCATGCAAAGAACTGAATATTATAATGAAATTGCCACTGAATGGAGATGTGAGGACTTCAAACTCAGTTTAATTAGGCCACTGAGTGGAATCCCCTAAGACTGACGGGAATTGAACAGCTAATAATCAGTTTGTTCTTTCCTGATTACCAGCTAATCATGCCCCAAACACAACCCCTTTCCCCTTTCTCATTATGAATACATTTGCAAGGCTTTTTTCTAATTTCTGCACTTTTATGGGCGCACAAGTCTTAATCAGATAACTTCAAGAGCTTCAACTAGTGTTGTTAAAAGCCCACCTATTGTTTGTGGAGCAAATATTTGCATCCTTCAGCATCACACTGGTAAACACTGCCTGTGCTTGCAGGAAGTGATGAGAAACCCAATTATGCAAGAGGAGCATATTCTGTTACCTAATTTTCCAATGCTGATTTCCATTTTCCAGTGGCTGAGGGTGCCTCTCCTGAGTACTGTAATTCTATGTACAAAGAAAACCCACTTGCATTCAGAATTTCATGCATATCATGGCACTGGCATCTGAGACCTATTCCTGTGAAGCTCCTTTTCTCTAAAAAGGAAGAATACACTTACTTTTTATGTGTCAGCTTTCATATGAACTGTAAGCTCAGATTTTTATCTATACCCCTTTTAAGTAATTTAAAAGAGGGCTATTGACTTCCTTGGACCTTACATCTGACCTGCCATGTTACAGACAACAAAGTGATATGGTTTGAGTGTTAGCTGACAGGAGAAGTAGAAAGCAACTAAACCAGTAGAAAAGTATCAATCAACTGCAATGGGGTGAACAGGTTATCTGGAATATTTTTAGATGAGATTTGTCATGAAAAGCTTTAAAGGGTCAACTGTCTTTTGAGAAACAGTAAGCCATTGGGTGCCTATGTTCTATACATATCTCAGTTTTCATCAATGGCATTTCCTAAATCCCCTATAAAGCCTCTTTACTTATATAAATACTAAGGACTCTGTTACCTTAACACACCTAAGCAGTTCAGCACCAAGGCCATGAATATGTCTCATCAGGATCCTCAGAACCTGTGAGCACCAATCCCGCATTAGAAGTAATCTCTGTAGACAACACAGTGGTCAGAAATGCTTTTATTGAAGATCCCAGTGAAACAACACAAAGGTGCCTGTGCACTTCCATCTTTTCTGTAGTTCACACTAGAGGACCTTTGTAAAGTGTTCCCAGCATGATACGACTCAAGCTTGCATCTCTTCCTCACAATGCACCACACTTTTTCAAGCAGTCACACATTTTAACTCTCCTGCTGAGGCTTTGAAATTTTTATTTTTTTTTAATGATTCGGTATTTTTGTTTGGTCCAGAAAAAAAGGAGCAATGGGAAACATGATTTCTCCCCACTCAACAAATCAGAACACCTACAGAGGAGACCTGTGCTCTTATCTGTTTCCATGGACTGCTTCCGTGTCTCACATGATGAACACTTAATGCTGTGTATGTGTAATGACATGCAGATGAGAGAGAAAATACCTCAGTATGCACTACACTTCTTTAGGACACCAGCAAACATCACGTCTACTGACAAAATAACCAGTAAAGTTAGCTAAACAATTCCCAGTGATATCATAGATATGGAAAGGGCAAATAGCAGGGCAGTGGGTCACAGTGACGTGATGAGTAAAGCCATCATGTATCTGTTACTGCTACAAGTGTATCCAAATTCTTTCAACACTAGTTTAAATTTTTCTTTTCCATTTTTAATGTTTCTTTAGCTGTTCTTACCATTAATTACTACTGCAACAGTACACATATATCTGGCAAGAGTATGTTGGAAATAAATTTTATCTTACTGCATCAGTTAATACGTTGTTGTTTGTTTGGAGTTTTTAAATTATAAGTCTTATAAACAAAATCAACACAAATTGAAGAAAAACAGGTAAATCTTTAAGGAAATATCTTAAATTTGCACAGGCATAAATGTGATTGTAGTCAGTGTTTTTTGCTATTAATTTTAAATTTTAAAATATATCCTAAGATTTTTACATTTATTTAAAAAATAAGCAAAAAACCCAAACCAAACCAAAACAAAAACAAACAAACAAACAAAAACCAACAAAATACCAAACCACAAAAAAAGAGTAAAATTCTGATATGCTCCATTTACTTCAAGCATTATGNACAAAAACAAACAAACAAAAAACACAAAAAACAGAAAAACTTTCTTGAAGAACCCTCTTGCTTCCTTTAGGGAAAAATAACCCAATTTTGAAAAATAAACAATAAATAAAATATAAAGAGATGAATGCACAATAATAATTTAAAGACAAAAGTTTACAGAAATAATTGTTTTCCCTGGCTTAGTTATTTAAATTAAAAAAAAAAAAAAATTAAAGGGAAAGAAGGAAGCAGTAAAGTGACTGCATTAAGAAGTTGATTGATGTGTTGCTCCTGTGCGACGTTCAGCAAGCTTTTCTCTGGAGAGACTTTATTGGTTTGCTGGTACTAAATTTTCCAAACATATATATATCTTCTGATGCATGGCAAGTTTGTCACTGTTGAGAAACTACGTCAGCCAAGTTAGAAAAGTTAAGAGCCTGTAAAACTTAAGTCATCCAGAACTGCCACTAATGGAAAAAAATATAGAGAGATATTAAAGAAATTCAAAGTTATATGAAGGTTGAAGTTTTAGATGGATGAGGGTAAAAGGTGGGTAGCACAGGCATTACATTTGCAGATTGCTTAAAATACATAGAAAAGAATAATTTAAAATACAACAGTATGTCAGATCACCTTCTAAATTTTTTCCTTTTAAAAAGAAAAAAGAGTTAAACCTGAATCTTATAAAAAATTTCCTAATGCTGCTGTTTCGGTTCTTTGTATATAAAGTTTAGCAGTACAAGGAAGCTTAATTTGGCAGTTGAAAACAATAATAAATAAAGTATTAATTAATAACATGAAATTAATCTGAGAAATAATAAGTTAGTCAATTAATTAATAAATAATTAAATTCCTGTCTGAATTGGGTTTATTCAGCCTGCAGAAGAGAAGGCTTTGGAGTGACCTCATCGCAGCCTTCCAGTACCTGAAGGGAGCCTACAAGAAAGATGGAGAGAGACCATTTACAAGAGCATGAAGTGACAGGAGAAGGGATAAGGGTTTCAAACTGAAAGAGTGAAGGTCTAGATATTAGGAAGAAATTCTTTATTGCAAAAGTGGTGAGGCAGTGGAACAGGCTGTCCAGAGAAGTTGGGGATGGCTCACCTCTGGAAGTGTTCAAGGATGGGGTTTGAGAAACCTGGTCTAGTAGAAGGTGTCCCTGCCCATGGCAAGGAGGCTGGAACTAGATGATCTTTGGGGTCCCTTTCAACCCAGAATGTTCAATAATTCTATGAAAATCAGAAAAAAAAAAAAAAAAAGTTTGGCTTTTTCTAGAGCCTTAAACCTACATTCACTTATTTCTACAATTTTGATTTTTTTTAATAGTTTTTACAAAGAATTCACTGTCTTCACAGCAGCTGCTTTCCGCAAGATTTTTTACTTGGCACATTCTGTTCTTACTATTTTCTCAAATAATTTCATTTTTGACATTCAAAAAACAATGGAGGTTGTCATTGATCACTGATGAAAAATTTAGATGTTTTCTCATTTTAAAGAGATTTGTCTCTGTTTTACAATTATAAGTGAAGCACAATCAGTTCTTTGTCTTTAATAGTTCAAAATTAGAGCAAGTTACTGGACTAAATTTATTTGCATGTATACCATTTTATTTTCAGAAAGGAGTAATGCTAGAAAATATCAGCTTTCTGTCCTGGAAAATCATATTTTTATATACAATGCTTGAACATGGTCTCTGAACAAGATTTTTAATTGTATAAATGACCATCAACAAAATTGGATATCTGCTGGAATATATTGTATAACAGAATGTTCTCTCATCTAATAATGAAACAAAATATCATTAAACCTGGGCAACTAAAAATGCAATCTAGATTTAAATTTTTCAGAATTCACTCGTGCTTCACCTATAAATATTCATGGACAAAGAGGGTTGATAAATTCAACGGGTTTTGTACATCAAACACTTATTCACCATACCTTTGTATTCCTTGTAAATCTCCTCATCAAGTGTGTCAGGACAACCTATTTCTCAATCAAAGTACAGTGCTAGTAGTTGGGACTTGCTATTCAATTATTTATTCACCCTTGAGATCACTGCCCTTCCTAAAGCAGGTGAAACACATAAGTTAGAAAAGGCACAGCCATGGGACAGCACGTTTGTAAAAACAAAATATAATCAGCCAGACAACTGTATAATATACTTTAAAATTATATTTAAGCATGTGTTCTGCTGTTATGGGAATAGTAGATGATACTAATTTACCACTAATCAGACACTATTATCCACCAAGAGCAGCCTCTGCCAGTGAATTGTTATACTGGTAAAAAGCTGACAGATTACTTTCCACTACAGTGTGCAGAAATAAGAGATCTTTACAAATGACATGCCACAGCCATGAAAGCCAATGACACAGGGAGCACTTAGAGCTGATAAGAAGCATTTACTTTCTGCCACTTCAAAAGTGAATTCTCCCTGGGATGCCTTTAATCCTACCTGGCACCTTAAACCCAGTGCTCTGCACTGCAGCAAGAGGAGATGAAAGCAAAAGGGCACAGGCAAGAGAGAGACAAGCAGATTTAACAAGACAGGCAAAACATTTGACTGATCATTTTTTGACATATAATATAGTAAGGGACAATGGAATAATGAAGAAGTAACAGCAACAACAATAATTATTATAATTCTAATAGTTTTTAAACAAATCTATTTGGGGCACTTAAGCTTTAATCAGTAACAGCAACAGCCCACACAGCTAGGGAAGTGTTCTTGGATTAGGATGAAGATTGAATGATTAAAAAATTAAATGCAAAGATGTTCTGTTTTGCAGTGAAAAAGCTGTATGTCTGCTAGGTAATAAGCAGATCATCAAATCAAGCAGTGACCTGGACCTCTCAGATAGCAGAAATATTTTGCTGTAGAGAATGGTCCAAAGTTGCTTTCTTTCCAGTCTTCTCCCTTCTGCTAACACCACTTGACTGTGAGATATCACAATATTGTCATAATACAAACACTTCCAAGTTTTGGGACCATTAAATGTAAACCCCATCAAACTAAATAATAAACCAATAAATTAACTGATTTTTTAAATTATTATTCCATTTAATCAAAAGGCAATGCTATTTTTTAATAAAGATATCTGTCAGTTCCTTCCTAGTCTGAAGGTGTACATCCAGGCTTGGTTAGGAGACATCTTTGCCTTATAAGTCTTTGAAAATGTCATAGCTTTCTGCTCTTCCAGGATAAGGAGTAAAAATATTTTACATAATATACTAGATCTCAAAGTTTTCTAAAAGCTTATCAGCCTTAACAGTGTATTACAGGAATTATTTGTGTATCTAAAACAAGTTTTTGAGCAGTTCTTCATTATTGTGGATGCACACAACCCAAGGACACAGTTTATGACATGAAGCAGAATATAAACAAAATCTTTAGATTGCATTGGTCCTTTTAAACACGGTGCACAATTAAATAATGTGGAATCTTTTCCCTGTGGATCAGCAGCAGGAAGGAAACCTTATAATATTTTTTAGTAAAAGAGATAGGGACCTACATGGATGATGTCTTAATATTTCTAGTAAATGTTTCTTTAACAAGAAACAGGTCAAGTCACACACGGTCTTTGCATGTACTCTTGTGCCCCTTTTAAGAAACTTCTATAACTTGACTCTTCAGACCTTTTAGAGACTAACTGCTTATAACTTCTGTGTCTCATTTTTTCTTATTCATCTCAAGATAATTGAGAAGGAAAACAATTTTTTATTGTTTTGCTTCTCAATTTAAAACAATTTTAATATTATTATTATTATTATTAGGTAGTTTAAATTATATAAACAAGTAATCCTAGATAAGTACAGGACTGCAGAAGAATTATTGTAGTTATAATTTTTTATGTTTACTGTGACTTAAAATGGGATTTCTTTTTCATTTCAGTGAATCCTGGGGTAATGCAAATGCTGAAATACTCGCAGGATTAACTTTTAACTGGATAACCATAGGATATAGCTATGATAAAAAATAAACCAAAAAACACACCACTTTTGTAAGCTACCCATGAAATCCTAATGTAATATTTAATACATTCATCATTCCAAAGTATTAAAAGAGAAACTCTGACACCTTCACCTTTATTGAAGGAAACAAAGCTGTGACACAGATGTTCAAATTCTGCTGATCTTCCTCTGCTGAACCATTGTGTCCATAGGAAATACCTTGGAGGCAGTGTTCCCAAAATAGCACACTACTTTATGGAAGGTTAACAGAATCTTGATCAAAGTAAATATATGACTGAAAGTGACAACTTGTACACATAAATTTAAGATAAAGAGAGAAAGAAATACATTATTACGAATTAATTCTAGTTAGAGGAAAAGCTACTTCCAAGTATGAATTCTGTGCCATACTGGTGAGGAACTTTCCAGTTAAATTTGCATTTAAGATACACAGATAGACATATTCATAGTCTTTGTAAGTTTTTCAACTGTAAACAATCAAAAGGACTAAATATAAAAAAGTTTTAAAAGCTTTTTTTTACATATTACGTATAATTATATAATTGTACTTTTTCAGAGGAAATTCTATTTGCTTTGTGTTTCGATATCCAATAGCTATGTGGGCTTTAAATTATGGGGTAATTATATGCTGCAGTTAACAAAAAGCTGCTAGTACTTCAAATCTAATCCTGTTTGATGTATTTCACCCATTTCTGCAACATTAAAGAACTTGCTTAAAATAGTTGCACTTCATCACTTTGAAATTTCAGGACAATGACAACTTAGGGAAACTAGCATCACTCAATAGTGTGAGCCCCTGTGTTTAAGGATATGGTGACCATTTTCAGTAGTTTCTGTTCATCATCCTCATTATTTTGACAAGTTTTAATACTATTCATCAAAGAACACATTTTAAGTATGTACTCTGTGGCTATCAGGGGAATTTTCAAACTCATAAAGTTGTATCATTATTCCTTACCTGAAGTGAGTGACTGATGTCCTGCGCCATGAATCTTCCTTTTAATAGACTATTGTAGGTATTGAATGAAATCTGAAAACTTTTCATATTGCCTAAAACACAGCATTCTTAAAGACCTATCCCTGATATCTTTAATTACCTTGGCAGGGGGTGTTGGACTAGATGATCTCCAGAGGTCCCTTCCAACTCTGACTATTCTGTGATTAATTGACTTTAGCTGAATACCCTGCACTACTGCCTGGTCTGACTTAATGATTTACAAAATTTTGCCTGCTGGTACAATGACTAGATTCAGCTTTTCTGAAATAATGGCAACAAAGTAGTTGCTGTAATGTTGCTTAGTTCAGAAAGAGCACTGTGAGCATTAAGAAAAGATACTGAACTGAATGATGGTGGAGTTTAGGGTGTATGGGTCTCCTACCATCAAGAACAGTTACCATTCTTAACTAAGAGTAGGGACTGGCCTCTGAAAGCCTTTTTGGGGATAGCTGTGCTACTAAGGACTTTGGTAGTCCATCAGCGGCCCAATGAAGGATATCTCCCTCAGTACTGTCACCTGCCACATTAAGAGAGAAGGAACTGGTTGCTCTTGGATGGACAGCAGGTGCCCATGAAGTCTCTCTATCCCTTCCCACCTTCACTTGGCAATGGGAGAAAATACAATGAAAGGCTCGTGGGTCAATATAAGAATGGAGTGCAGTCCCTCAGGAACAGAGGTCTCCAGCATGGGTCCACCATGGGGTCACAAGTCTTACCAGCAGAACTGCTCCAGCATGGGTTCCTGTGTTCACAGGTCCAAAGGTCCTGCCAGAAGCCTGGTCCAATCACAGGGTCACAGTCTCCTTCAGAACACACTCATCTGCTCTAGTGGGAAGTCTTCCACAGTCTGCAGGTGTATGTCTGCTCCACCATGGAACTGCATGGGCTGAAGGGGATCAGCCTGCCTCACCGTGCAGGGGAATCACAGTTCTGGAGCCACCAACACCTCTCCCCACTCCCTTCTTAATTGACCTTGATGTCTTCAGGGTTATTCATCTGACATCTTCTCACTCCTCTCTCCCAGCTGCTGTAGCACAGCAGTTTTTTCCTCTTTTAAAATGTGTTATCCCAGAGGGAATTCCAGTGTCACTGATGGGTTCAGACTTGTCCAGCAGTAGGTCTGTCTTGAAGCTGCTTATATTGTGCACAGCTTCTGGTGTCTTCCCACAGAAGTCACCCCTGTAGCCCCTCCACTACCAAAACCTTTCCACACAAACCCCACACAATGGTGCTGCATCTTCTGAGGCAGACAAGGTTCTTTAGGGTCTTTAGGCCCAGCAGCATCTTCCTTCCCTGACCAAAGGAGTTTCCAAAAGCAGAGATGGATGATTCTGGCTCTACTTCCAAAACCTCCTGATGGTGTGAAGACCTGTGTAAGCAGTACATCCTTACAAAGCATGACAAAGAGATCTCTGCCACTCACTGACAGTAGTCACTAGCAGACAGCCTATAGTTGGATGGCAGGGTGTCCAGCTAGTTAGGCCAAGTCACAGCTCACTAGGGACTTGGCATGGCCATAGCTAGCCAAGGTTTTCTTGAACTTTTCCCTATGGCAAGATGACTAAGAGCCAAAGTACAGTTCAAAAACACACATGACAAATCTTCCTTGTTCCTATTTTACATCCCACACTCTTTCCTTTTCCTGCTTTCTTTCCCATTTCTGGGCTGTCTTTTCACTCATGTGCAAAATTAAATCCATACCAGATCTCTATTCCTTTATGTCTCAGTGGAGAGCACATGAGAAATATAGAGGAAAAAGAGTCCTTTTAATGGGAGGAACTAGACATTCTTTTTCTTTATTTGCTTCTTGGTGATGACTCTTTCTGCCATGCCGTGCATATTTTAAGTGCATTTGATCGTGGATATATGTACCACCTACTAGTATATGTTTTTTTGATAGGTTTGTTGATCTCAGCTGTATGAAGTGATTTAGAGTTATTTAGAATCCACTGGCATTTTAATAGGAAAACCGGCAATATCACAAAGTTCTTAACAGCTATCATGAGCAGGAACCTTTCTCATCTTTATAAGTCTGTTTATGTCAAGAGATAAGTGGAGTGATGAGACATTGTAAAATATCTTATTCTTAATGACTTTTTAAGGCTAGGAAAAAAGCATTAAATACTAGTATACTGTTATGCCCTACTGAAAGGAAACATGCAAAACTTTAAACAGACTTTATTTCAAAAAGCTACCAATTTATAATGGTAGTCACTGTAAAAGTATTTACTTATTATTTTTCTTTAGATATTTCCAGTAACCAATTCTATTCCTCATAATGCCAGGAAAACTAGAGATATGCCCAAAATTATTTACTTAAGTTACAAATTGTTAATCTTAAATGTGTCATTTTCTTAAAAATTTGAACAATGTACTGACATGTACTCAGATTGGTAGGGCTCATTTCCTTTGTGGAACAGCTATTTGGAAACTCACACTACCTTCACGTAGGAAAGAATAGAGAGGAGAAGAAGGGGAAGCTAAAAGCAATTGACAAAGGAGTCTGAACAAAACTGTAGTTTTCCTGACAGTGCAAACCTGTCCTGAACAAAGTACTGCACCATCCCGGTTAGGAAATTGGGGATAAAAGTAACAGTGACACCTGGCAGTGTGATGAACTCTCACAGTCCCTTTGGAGCAACCATTGTATATTCCCTATCCCTTTTTAATCATTCCAGTCACCTACAGGCAACTCTCTCTAACTATTGTACTAGTAAAAAGTGGAGATATTTTTAGCTGGTGAAGGTTCATTTGACATTTTGAATGCTTTCATTATATTATTTGGGATAGAAACACTGTTTCTCACTAAATAAAAAGATTTCAAGTGCAGTAGATTCAACACAAGGTGGCAAAGAGCTTTGATTATGATATTTCAGCTGCATGAGATCTGACTGTAAAGGCTATAACAAAATTCTGTTACTCTGTGGGAGAACAATCTCCAGCACAAAGGCTTTTTACTACCTAGGACTTTACTAAGTTTTACTGCTGATTTCCCTCACTTTTCTTTTCAACATCAGAACACCTCTATTAATGTCTTTTAGACTAGGACATCATGCAGGGAATTAAAAGGGTATTACCACCTCGAAATTGAGGTCTATTATCAAAATCTACTTAATTATAAAGTTATGCTTATATATATAGCACCTAATAAAAGTATGAAAGGGAAATGGCAAAGGTGTTACATTCTGACAAGTGTTCCCCAGACTGACAATAAATATGATTTTCCTGCTACCTACACACACACTTTAATGCTGCAGAAAAATACACAAACACATGCTCTCAACTGTTGACTCTTGAACTTGATGGATCTTGACTAACAATTCTGTCCCCTAACTGTGCAGGAAGAGGCAGGTTCTCACAAATTTCAAACACACATCCAGACATACAGGGGAGCACTCTTACCTCTAGTTTAGTTCATACAGCACCACGATCTACAGGTGTAGAGGTGTAGATGCCCTGGCCCAGCCTTCAGTGCTGCTAATGTCCTGTCACTCACTCTGGCCCCATGCTGAGCCCAAGCACATCAGTGAGTCTGCACACACCTCTGTCCTGACTGCTGGAAATCTCGCTGCATGTAAGGGAGGAAGAATGGCATTGTGTGGCCCTGACTGGCCTAGAGTCCTGTGGGTATCTGGCACTGACACCAAGTAATACAAGAGATGTCTGTCCCCATCAAAAACATTTCTTTCAAAGATCTCCCTTCAGGCAGTATTCTTTAACTTTAATAGAACCAGCAGATACAAGGCTCACTGCTATTCATGTATTGAGAAGTCCCTTTTGCACAGAATTCTTACTAGAAGGTAATTTGTTCCACTCATTCATTTAACTACACTTTATATTACATTTAATTCATTTTTGCCTTGATGACTGTATCTTGAATAATCTGTACTGATATTTGTTGAGTGGCTTGTGGAGAGACTCGAACTGTCACCCCTACCCATTAAAACACTAAACCAACTGTGGGTTAATTCTTCCTTCTTTAATAGGAATTCCTTCCTTCTCTTTTAATAGGAATTCAGCACACCTTGCTGTTAAGGAAATGTCACTGTTCCCTCATCGTCTACTTTATAAAACATTTATCTGGGTTCTAAAATCATGAAACTTTGACAAACTATATTAAATCAATGTGCAGAGATAGCAATGTGCAAAGATAAACACCTCGGATATGTCCTTTTAAGTCAATCTTTATGTTACCTAAAACTAAAGGCAGAAGCAGAGGGATAAGCAATGACAAGGTAAACCCAGATTAAATGTGCTTTTAAGCTGTTACTGAATCCCTGTTGAATTTTCTCGGATGAGAGAAAGAGAAGAAAACAGAAATGGAGTAAGGATTTCTTTACACATGAATTATATTCATGATAATGTACTGTCTTCATCTCTCACAGCATATAACCTACCACAGTCAGTTTAACTATTCCTCAGAGGTGATGGAGTACAAAGCATCACTTTTCAGAAAGACTTCAGTAGAAGTTCTAGTCACATACTGCAATTCATCCTTAAAACAAATATTTTGAGTGCTAAGTTAGCAAGATTGTAATGGTGGATGAAAAGTCAGTCTAGAGCACTGATATTTTTCATAATAGCCTGCAAAACTGAAATTCTTGGCTCATCATTTGGAATGAGAAACTTAACTGAAAGGTCATGTAACCCAAACTGGTTTTGTTAACTTGTAGATTGTCATATATCTTTCAAGTACATATCAACAGGCCTAACTTTAGGATTCAAGTTACATAGATTGCAAATATTCTTTGAACATTTGAAATTCAAATTGATGATAATCTAATCTGTAATTTTACAAATACTCAATTTTACTGAAAAAGTAGAAAATTACTGTAAGCTTTTAGCAGAACAATTGGAATAACTGTTTCACTTTTAAAAGATATGTGCTACACTGTGTACAGTAAGATGGCAGTGATATGCCTTAAAACACACGTGATCCTGTATATCACATTCACACAGGAGGTCCTATTGCAGTTGAGATTATGTGTGTGCATGTGGATTTTAATCAATCTTATGGTAGCAAAGATCAACATTTTAAAAATAGCTGTTAGAGCACAATGCACATCCTGCAATATTAATATTCTTTCTGGAGTGACTCCAGTTATGGTGGGAAGGAAATGTCTTTGCCATAATTTTGACTTCTCCTGTAGTGTTTTTCTTTACTAAAGAATTTCTGTGTATGACCATGCCTACTTGTACTTTAAAGGCAAGTCATCACATGTTAGCAGTTCCCCTGTCTGTGTTATGGAAGTTCTGGATCCTACAATATATATCAACATAAAGAAGCTTCAGTTACTCTGTTTAAATAATCTGAGTCAGTTACATGAAAAAGGAGTAAATAATTTGTAGAAGCAGATTCAATACAGAAACAGTGATACACACTGCTTCCTGTTTAAGGGGAAGAATTATGAAAATAAGCACTCAAATTTTATCCTGTCATGTCCAGATTATTTCAAATCCCAGAAACACAGATGTAAGCAGGCCATTAACACTTTACATTTACACATTACTGTTAAAGACTGTCCATTGGGCAGTACTCCATGCAGACTCAGCATAATCATTGATCTCTTAAATGGTTACTAATTCTTTCACATTCCTACACGTCTGAAGAAAACTTTCAAATATGAGCTTCCTATGCTCTCAGGGAAAGGGATCCAAGGCAGGAGCATAATGTTCTTATCCTCCTCTAAGTATTGGTTTAAATGCATAATTCTGAGATAATTTGAGCCAGTACTCAGTATTATAGTTGTAATAAGTATGTTACAGTTTCCCTACAGTTACTTTGATTTTGACCAACTTAACATACTGAAAAAGATTCATACTATTTTCTGCTCTTTGCTCAATATTAGGTATAAAAAACTGCAGTCAGAACTTTAATACTTAAAGTATGCTCTGAAATATTTAGGAATAATGTTAGTACTTTGACCTTTACAGTATCCTACATCTTCATTGGCCAGCTGCTTCATCCCCTTCCCCATAGGTTAGAGAGGCAGTAAAATAATGGGATACATGGAACAGATAGGCACTATGGCCAATCAAACTGAGGAATATTAAAAAGGTCAAAATACTCAAGTCTACTACTATGATTTATAAAACATATGAAGAATTGTAATTTTAGTACCTAATTCTATTGAGAATAATCATAGTGAGAATTGAAAATGGCACAAAGAATAGATTTTAGTGACAGTAATTTCATTTTGAATGAAAGATAGCAGTCTGTATTCGTCACTAAATCTAGGTTCATTACCTTTATGATTTCACTCTTCAAAGATACCCTTGGGTCTGGAACCTATTCTTCCTTTTCCTCACAAGTCAATTTAAATATTATAGCTACCTATACAACACTGTCACTCTGGGAAATACTTTGGAATCTATTTCTTGCTGTGGGAGAAAGAGGCTACATCTAAGTCCATATTTTTTATATGTTGACACATGTGTGTTTTTGTATCTCCCTCTCTCTATATATGAATATATCTATATACATCCTCACACAGCTCTTCTGAGCATTATGAAAACATACAAAACAAAGCTTGATGATTAACCGCTGAAATAATGTCTTCTGGAATTTGTGTACAGATCACAGCTCTTCAGAATGTGAACCAGATGTGTATTTTTTTTTCCCAATGAGAAGTAGCTGTTCTACAGCAACATAACAAGATATTGCAGGTGAGTTGAGCCATTTTTGCTGACGGTACATACTATTCTTTGATTCTTCTTCCCCTAGGTTTGTTACTTCTAGGTTTGTTACTTCTAGGTTCTTACTCTTAAAGTTTCCTCTGAGTTTGTTGTCCCTATGTAGTACATGAACAATTAACAGTCAATAAACAACATGCATTACCGTATGCCTCCATATTTCAAACAATAAATTTCATATCGTACTCGCAACAAGCTAGAAGAGAATCAATTGATTGAAGGCTGGTTTGATAGTTCTCTGTGACAGTTCTGGCTTCTTTTTTTTCTTTGCCAAGGTAGGATGAATAATACACGGGAAACATAGGTGTTGTGTTCAGACTTGGATGTTTATTGTTTCTTATTTATTTACAGACTCACAAGCCATGAGCTCTAACTAGCAAGTTAGAAAATGAAGTAAAATGGAGTGCTTCAAACTCTTTCCAAGGTTATTTAAGCCATAATTACCCAATAAAGAGGTGACATCTATATTATTTATACTTTTGACCCAATAATGACCACCTGAGGC
This sequence comes from Pycnonotus jocosus, assembly GCA_013400435.1. NCBI lineage: Eukaryota > Metazoa > Chordata > Aves > Passeriformes > Pycnonotidae > Pycnonotus > Pycnonotus jocosus. Next base: position 192,621 of record VWYP01018236.1, on the reverse strand, counting down.
CCACAATGCAGACCTTTTTCACCCAATTACAGAAAACCATCTAAACCCAAGAAGAAGGAAGAAGAACAAGAAGAAGGACTCAGACAACACCCAAAGCCCTCCATCTTGACTCATATGTATTACTATACACTAAAACCCCAAATTCTAAGTTCCTAGAATTCCAACAGTTCTCTTATTCTGCCTCAGGGCCACCATGAGGAACATCCTTCATTCCGCAAGAGGTCACCACCTGCCTGGGGCTGTGCCAGCACAGACACCTGTCCCCTTGGCACGCAGATGGCTCATGGATGGTGTGCAGGTGGCTCATGGGTGGTGTGAAGATGCCTTATGGATGGCATGAAGATGCCTCATGGATGGTGTGCAGATGGCTCATGGGTGGTATGTGCCTGGTGCACACATGATATGTGACAATTGCATGGCTAGCACATGCCAATCGTGCTCATGACACAGCAATCACAAGTGTTTCACATGTCAATGACATGTTAATCACAGAATCACAGAACCATTTATGTCGGAAAAGATGTCCAAGATCATTGAGTCCAATCTTTGACTGATTTTCATCTTGTCAGTTAGACCATGGGATTAAGTTCCACTTCCAGCTATTTATTGAATAACTGCAAGGACAGTGAATCTACCAACTGCCTGGACAGCCTGTTCCAAAGCTTGATAATCTTTTCCATGAAGAAATTCTCCCTGATGTTCTGGGACAATCAAGTGCCTATCACATGCCTGACACAACAATCTATCATTCACTTGGCAATCACACATTCAGCTTGTGCTCAGCACAAACCTGACTCGCAACCATCAGGCACCCAAAGTATGCACAGCACATTTCTACGTCGTCATCCTGCGTGTGTTCACAGAAATGTCTGCATCCCAGCTCTTTTATAAGCAACCATTATCATGGCTCAGAAAAAGCAGTAGTTCATTAAATTATGTTGATTTAATTGCTTGAGGTCATGTGAATGTTGTGCTATTGCTGTCTTTGAGACTATCTAGAAATTTTAATGGTGAGAATTTGCACCAGTGCAACTGTGATAATGCTGATTAATTTTGTAAACTATGAACTTCATTTGCTTGCTTAGATTCCTACAAAGAGGTCTTTGCAGACAGATTTTAATGTCTGATTGTTCAGATTTCCTGTTAAGAAAATGGGTAAAAGGCCACCAAACACAAGTCTCAAAAATGGTAGCTTTAATTTAACAATTTTCAATTTTGTAAATCTGAAAAAGTAAAGAAAGCAAAGTGAACTAAAAGCATGGTAAAAATAAAATACATATTCTGATTACATGGCTTATTTTCTATTTCAAATGAAATTGCAGCATAATTTTCAAGATGCTATGTGGTACTACCACTCAATTAAGGAACCTCACTGTAAAATCTGTCCAGTTTACTATAGAGCACTGTGTCTAGTCCTATCTTGAGAGCATTAGCAGAAGCATTTTATCATGTTTATGAAGCACGTAAAATTAATAAATATTGTATTTTTAGTTGCAGACTAACTGCTCATTGTCTTAAATATATTTTTGCAAGTGTGTTGTAGCAGATCGCCTATTGCATTTTAAAATTATTGTGACTGTCTCTTGAAAAAGCTTTCTAACTAAATGCCTTTATGTCACCCACTGAAAAAGTTTGCTGAAGAAGGTGCTACATTATCTTGTTCTGCAGCCCTTTTAAATGTCGTAAACTAGGATAAAGTCATTTGAGGAATTGATACAGATGCAAAATTTGCAAGCTGAAGATTTATAAGCTTTAAAGAATCATATTTTGGAAAGAAAATTCCAAGAAGGCTATATTTTTTTGTCTAGTCAACATACTGAACTTACAAATATTTAATCTCTCTATCTTTGGATCCAGTCAGAAGATGTACATTCATCTGGGCCTTACTTTGCTTCATAACTAACTGCTGTTGAAATTATGGTATTATCTCGCTGTCTCACTGCTGGCTGACCTATGACTGCTTTTAACTCCAGATGTGTTGTACTTCTGAATCTCTCTAATTAGGTAAATTCTGCTGAAAGGTCACAAAACAGTGGTGAGCGCTATAATTTAAGCCTACCAGGTGGCTGCTGCATAGAGAAATACTTCAGCTCAGCACTGATACATAGGGTTTCAGACAGGTTTCAGGGAGAATCATGGAACAGTTTAGGCTGGAATGAGCTTCAGAATGTCTCTTGTCCAGCCGCCTGCTCCAGACAGATTTGAGCATCGGCACATTTTCAAAAGAAATTCTAGGTTTGGTCAGTCAAAATCAAGACAGTTGCCTAGAGTCAGTAATATTGTTCTAATGGTAAGAACATTTAAGCAGTCTCTCAGAAAGAAGTCAAAAGCCAGGGAATCCAAAACCCAGCCAACCCTTTTTAAATGCATTGAGCACTAGGCTTCCCAGCTAAGTAGACACTAAGGTTCAGCTCTGTTTAGATTGACCAGAAAATATCACAGACTGAAGTGACATGGTTACAGGTGGCTGGATCAGATTTTGCACTTCAGAAGACAGTTTTAATTACAGTTTGTTACCGTAAGGATAGTTTTTATTGTGTTCCACAATAATACTTTGCATTTATACTGGCTTAAAAAAAGTCTTTGCACTGTTCCTCTGTGTTTACATTATGCATCAGAGTTCATGACAACACACAGACTGAACACTTCTGTGCAAATTTAACTACTCCAAGCACATTGAATTTGATTTTAAGTGCATACTTCTGTGTTAATTTTTGTTTTCTTCCTGACAGAACCCACCACAATTACTTTGTTGTTCTATTTGGTTTTGTGTCTTTCACCAGCTTAAAACAATCCTTCCCAAATCCATTGACAGAATGTCACATATCTTTATGATTTATATTTGTTAAAAAATACAACTTGTATCCTTTCAGTATGATTTTTTACCACTATAAATGACTTTATGTTTTTGTAACCATCTGTTAATGCATGACAAACTGTGAAATTTGCCATTTTTGCCATGACCAATCCATAAAATCTGTCATCTTCCTGCATGATGGTGTTCATGATTTACATGGAGTCTTATTTATAAGGTCACTTATTTAAATGGCTCATGAAAATTACCGTTAAGAAAGTGAATACATCCTGTAAGTGGGAAGTCACATGGACCAATTTGTCACTCTTTCCATTTTGAGAAAGGAATGTTTTTTCAACACTTGTATATTCTGTATTATTCCTATTGTCAGGTTTTTAAACACCAAAGGTTAAAAAAAATCCATCACCTCCCTTCTGCTGAGTATATTGTCTCTAGGTGAATGGCAGGCAAGGAAAGGGAGATGCAGAATGTCTTACTGTGGGTGGTCTGCAGATGCCTCATCATGATACAGATTCACATCCTTTGTAAGAACAAGAGGGGAGGAATCATCACAAATTCGAAGTCCACATCAGTGAAATTTGGGAAAACATATTTAAATTGTCCTTACACATTTGAGATCTCTATGGCTGAGGGCTGTAAGCATATAATGTAGGTCTATATTCTCAATAAGAAATACACAGACACAACAATATCCATAAATTCAGTCTTATTTGGGAAAATAAAATATAGGAACATGAATACTCAAGTACAAATACTTTGTCATAGGATTCTCTAAAAGTAGTTGTTGGTGCAGCAGGATTTCTATTATGAAAAAAAAATAATCCTATCTTCAGTCAGCCTTTGTTAATTTAACAACTCTAATTTTCATCAAATAGGTGCCATGATCCATAGAATTTGGAAGATTATAATTCAAAGAAATTCACAGTAAGGATGGTTGACTGAAGAGAGGCATTTCTGAGAGTATTAGGAATAATAAAAAGAGTGCAAGACTGTGCATGAGTTTTATTTTATCATGTGAATAAAGGGAGGAGAATTATACTTGTCCTGAGAGGTGGTAAGGAGTTGAGGTTGCTGGTATCAGGTTTGGACCTGCTTACTTATTTCTTTTGCTATATTTTGCAAAACCCACATTTCTTGAAAATCTTGCATAATTTTTTGAAGTCTTTTCAGTCACATGCTTCTTAACCAAAAAGAGGCCCTTAACTCTCTGCTTGGGGCAATGCAGACAGAATTAACATATTAACAGAATTAACTGATTGCTGTTAATCCTGGGCTGTGTCAAGGAGGTGGTAGGTACCTGCTTCTGCTGGGGGGGAGGGGGGCGGAAAGGAGGTTTGACAGAGCCATATCCTGAGCAGAGCCATCAGGAGCAATCCCTGAGCAGAGCCATCACGAGCAATCTGTTCTTCCTAACTCTTTCTAAGTACTGGGAGTTGTCCAGAGGAGGAGACTGCATCACCGTGCCTGGAAGCAGAATCGCATGACCATGTGTGCTCATCCCATATCCACACCAAGCATTCTGGTTCCAGAGCTGGCACAGAAGAATGTCCAACTGATTCAGAAGCATTTGAGATCGACTGCTGGCTAGTGCTAGCAGCTGCTGCCCAGCTCACTCTTAGGAACACCTGGGCAAACCTTATTGTTTACCTCTTTCAGCCTCAGCTCTGCCCTGCTGCTGCAGACACCATGGCTGTGAGCCAGGGATTGTCTGGGTGAAAGCTGGGAGCTTTCCCTTTCAAATGAGCTCTTGCCAGTGCAGTTTCAAAAGGGCTAAAGTGCCCTCATAAAAATTTAGGTTTCCAGTTGTAAATTAAGGGCTGCATGAAGAGGTTTTTACTACCCCAAAATCTAGTTTATTTAATACCTAGATTTACTTTCTTCCAAAGTCACATTCATTATTTTTTAAGGACTGCAAACATACATATATACATACATGCATAAATGTGCATGCATATATATAGATCGTGTTATGCCCTAATAATTTCAGAAGTCTCTTTTGACAGGGAGCATGAAAAAGAGATAATATCCCATCAATCAGGAAACAGATATAATCTGTTAGAGAAACTGAGCAAATTATACAATAATGAAGGCTTGGATTCAAACCAAGATTAAAGACACTTTCCAACCTTAATCAGAGTGATACATATCTGTTTCAGAAATTTTAAGAAATTCCACAGTTTAATGGAAAGTAGAGGGTAACTGCTGGAAGGGAGTGGATATTCTGTCACTGGGAGATGGTAGGTTATTCTCTACCAACAGGAAATCTTTAGGCAGAAACTAAATTGCCCCTTGTCATGGATACTCATTTATATAAAGTGACACTGCTACTCCCACCCATGGATACTGACGTCCAGTAATCATTCATGTGTCACACATACACCCATGCAGACTTACACCAAGTCATGTGAGCTAATATTCACTTCCACACTCCCAGGCTGTGACCACTTACTCATGTCAAGATATGTGCTGTCCTGTTCATTAATACTAATGCCAATTCAAGCATATCAGTGGAGTCATCTTCAATCTTACTCAGTTATGTTGGCACTTTACTCAATCACTATCAGTCAGACCCACCCAGTTGCACTATAGCTGTGACAGATACACACTCTCAGAGCCTCAGGGTGCGTTTGACAAATAGAAGTTGTGTTGCCCACGTTTGGAGACTATCTGGCTCCCATATCTTAGTGGTAGAAAAGCAGCAATGACTTCATACACATCATTTGAATAACTATTCTAGAAGAGGAGCACTTACGGAAGGCCAAGTCAACACTTTCTGAACAGAACCACAAAGACATCCATATTTTATCATAAAAAGTATAGACACAATTGTAAATAGGTGACAAGCAGAGAGACTTGCATATCTGCAAACAGGTGCTGGTGCATGCATTACATCTCATATATTTTACATATTCTTCAGTCTTTTTGGTGGATACATGTGAGTGGTAGCCTTTGTACTTTGGAAAACATCTCGAGGGCTGACCCCTCTCTCTGAGTCTTTGCCAGTGCTTTGGGTGACTCTGTATAGTATTAACAGTGAACTTTGATTTCTTCTCTGAATTTTGCTTCTTGGCAAATCAGGTAAGGATCATTCAAAAAAGGAGCAAGAAGCATGATTTAAAATTTTATCTTGATCTTCACTGGGATTAAAAACCAGAAAACAAACTCTTTAATTGTGCATTCATTGTATGATATAATTTTTAAGAATTATTTACCTAAACTCTGACAATAATATAGTAATAAATTATAACAAAATTCTTTCCATATCCCACACATTTGGTTTATTTCACCTTTTGACAGTGGAAGTTCTTAGTCCATAGTGTTTTATAAGGAGGTAATTGCAACCTCTGCATTCTGTAAACACAATAAGCAGAAAACTTTATTTCTCCAATACTGGCCCTCAGACTAAGCTGCCTCAGAACTGTTTGGTTTTGCTGGGAAATAGGAGAAAGCAAAGTGTACCAACTGTGGCAAGTAAAGGACAAATATGAGTCAGCATTCACGTGAGAAATGTATTTAGTCAGCATTAGAATTGTGTTTAAAGCCATAAAAAACTATTTACTCTCATTACTATGTTTACGAAGTGGATGAGGAGAAGACATCTTTGTGCATGTATGTGTGAAAAGAGACAAGAAAGATCAATCTTTTTATTTATCTTTATGGCCCCATTGCACATATTGTGAATTACAGACTTAAGCCCACTGCTTTTTTCTTAAGGAAGGAAGATTATAACTTAAGTTAGAGGCCAAAAAGGAAGCATAATTTCTTCAAAGCACCAAAAGATTAGAACAATTTTCTTTTGGGTTTTTTTTTTGTTTTTTTTTTTTAAGATCAACAATCTGGGAAAATAGCATCCAGATTTTGTAAAGGACATGATTTTTACCTTAAAAAGATATCTAATTGTGAATTCCCAAGAAGTTCTCAATTAAGGTTGTTTACTAGATTGGGTCATATCTCTTCATGTCTGCAAGGAATAAAAACAAATTCTGTCTTTTATCCCATACCAGCCTCACTGATAGCAAGTTGTTTTCTTGGAGAATTGTAAAGGCTTTTGTGGAGATAGACCTTCTCAAAAACAAAGAAGGATAAGGACCTGGCTAAGTACCCGTGGAAGAGGTGTTTTATATTATAAGAGCAATTTCTTCATCACATAGGTAATTGTGAAGGAAATATCACTTTATGCTGTCTTTCTGACGGTGCAATGAGCACACTGAGTCCTCAAAGTCACATGATAAAACTGGGTTTTATTGCTTTCTCCTGTTTTATTATCTTCTGCTAAGCACATTGTAAAGTAAAATTACAAGAAATTACTTCATGTGTAATTTGTTTTTTATATGACAAAATGGAAAAAAAATCATCCCATTGTACAAACGGCTCTATGTGACAATGCATAGAAGCTATCAAGCTACACACAGTGCAGAATACTGTTGTAAAAGCTTATATAGCAGTTTCCATTGGATATAGAAACATTGCTACATTCCATATTCAATAAAAACTATAATTCAAGCACGTGAAATTATTTTGATTGTTTAGTTACATTTGTACATGAAGTTTTGTGTCTACTACAAGAACTGCTCGAGTGTGGCCCACTGTCTATGACAAGCACAGCTCTAGGGAAAGATTCACATGAAAGAGTGTCATTCTTTGTCATTCTTACTCAAAGCCTTTTGCTGAAATTGGGTGAACAAAACGAGTTCACAAACCTCTTTGTAGACTCTCTGATCTGGTTTATATGCTTTAATTGTTTCTGGCCCTGTAACACTGAGACCATATGCTTTTGTTCTTCTTTTTCACTTGTTGGGTCTTTTCAGTCTGTAAATCATTCCACTTTTTCTTCCATAACATTTCATAAAATTCAGGTGTTTCTAGAAGACTTCATCAAGCCTCTAACATAACCTAAAGAATGACTTAAATATTGATATCTTATTTTATAAACCATATTCCTTTCCATAATCTACCTGTTGTCTTGGTGCTTGGATATCACCCAGTTATTTACAGGTAAAACATTTATCTGGGCCCTGATCTTGTTTCATCATGATTACAGATACTGAATATCCTGTGGTTTCCCTATGATCCCTAGTGGCAGATTGGAGAGCATAAAAATTTTAATTGATCTGATGAGCCCATCATATGTTATTCTTCACTGAGCTCCTCCATAGTGTTCTGCATTTCTCTCTGTACCACACTGGTTTCTTCCTGATATTTGTGAAGTCCTTCTCAAAAGTAAACCTTCTAACATGAAGGTTCTTACATATTATGACAATGTTTCATTTTCATAATAACCATCCCTCCACATTCTTAAAGTATAAACCTAATTCCATAATCATTGACTGAGTCTTCGGTTAATTTTTGTGGCTCTCTTAGGAAACTGTCTGGGGACAGTTCGTTTCTGCTTCCATGTCTCTGATTGATTGGCAAAAAAATAAAGAATGACCAGATTTGATAAGAAAGATTCCAGTATAAAAAAACCAGCTCACCTTACTCTCAGAAATTGAGCAGACCTTTCAGGATGAAAGGATGGCCAATGAATTGAACTGTGGAGATTTACAGAGCAGTGAGAAAATTTGCTGTATTTACGTAGGCATAGTCTTGCAACTTTTCATGTCTTCCCCTCTGAATTTTCCTTCATTTATTGTCAATCCACATAATCTCAAATCACCAAGCCAGTAGCTGGCTGCCATAACTTGTTTGATTTGATTGTCAGATCTTACTTTCTCCCATTTTCCACTATTCAGCAGACTTCAGCGTTATGACTTAATTTAAAATAAATCTAAGTCCACAACACAGGTAATTTTTCTTTTGAATGTTAATGATGTTGATATACAATAGCTATTACCTGAGAAAAACAGTGATATGTTATTATTTTTCCTTTCTGACGATAGAAAATGCAAAGAAAGTTTAAGAAGGTTGCAATTCAGCTGGACTGCTCGTAAACACTAAACTTTCTGAGGTTATTCTTTGTTAGCAACAGCCTGAATTAATCGTTTTCTGCAATGTATGCCAAGCAGACAAACTAAGACAATTAAAGCCAATGTGACTTTTTCTTTAATCCTTATTTGATTGCTTGATGCAGTCTACTGATGCAGCTGTTGGCACAGTAGATTAAGTTACTCTTAACCACAGCAACCCCTATTGCTCACAGAGCCAAATCCTAGAGGCACTTTTTTCCCTCTGCCATTTATTAGCAGCAAAAGTAATTAGAATATTTTGTAGATAAAACATGAGAATACTCAGTGGCTGAATATTCAGACCTTTCTGAAACTGCTGCAGTGACAGAGAATCCAGGTGGCATTTGCAGGTGCACAGCTGCAGTAAATGATGAAGCTGGCATCTTTGGCAGTTCTACTCAGTACTGATGGCAGTGGATGGTGGGTTTTTTTAATCCAGTTTGTAATCTCCCTTCCTCTTTTGTACACACAGAAACACCCACACATTCAGTTTGTCTTCTCATCTTTTCGTCACATAAATGGTAATAACTGCAGTCATTACATGAAATATTATTTTATTTTCCCTAATTCTGGTTTAACAAAGCACCACTTTACATGTGCACATGTACAGTTTAGTTTAGTTTCAAATTGTTCATTGTAGAGGAAATGCCTTTTTTTTGTTCTGTTTTTTTTTGTATGAAGGTTCTAAAATGTTGTAAGACAGAAGCACTCAAACCAGTGAAGCATTGTTGATAATTCTGAGTTTCAGATTGGAATCTAGGAAATATTAATGATTTCTGTCTGATATTGTCTCACTTTGCTGCAGTAGATGTCATTATGGCACATAATAACAACATATAAATTGCCTTAAAAATGTAATGATAAAAAATAACTCCCTCAAAACACACTGCATGCACACAAAGATGAGAAATAGGGATTTTAATAGATGTTTAAATAGAACCCTCACTCACTTTTTTCTGAGCCTGAAAATACAACAGAGGTTTACAAAAATATTTCAAAACTGAAAACTCTAAAAATTCAGATCAATTCCAAAATACTGCTCCTTAGAAGTAAATACAAGAAGTCTAAATGGATTTTTAAAAAACATTATCATATCAATTTAAAAAAAAATATGGTTGGTTAGCAGTGTCTTGATTGAGATGCTTTGACATAGAAAATGTTTCTCACTTGTAAATATTTTTCAGAAACACAGACATTTTGGTAGATTTCCAACATAGTAAAATATGTTTGAAATACTTCATATCCAAATCTAGTTTTGCACTGTGGATGAGATCATTGCTACAAAGCACTGCTTGTCTTTTAAACGCAGTGCTGGGGCACTGATAGACAATTCTCCTCCTGCCTCTGCTGACACCTGCCTGTCTGACAGAGTCTTCCACTGGGCACTGAACAATTCTGTCACAAAGAGTCTCTTGATCTGAACTTGATTTCTTTGGCTTACAGGCCTTTCTATTTCATGGCTTATCTCTAGCAGTGCTTTTAGAAGGACCTTTCCCATGTGACAGAATGAATATGAGAAGGGACAGCATGAATTTCGGGAGTAGCTCAGCACCTGTGACATCAGAGGAATTTTGTTATTCCCTTTTCTAGTTGGGACTGTCCCTAGGGCAAACAAGGCAAAGACTGAATTTTCTGCTGTAAAAACCTGAAGAACTCAATCTTGAGTATCAAAAATTAACAAAAAGGAACTGTGCACCATGTGTAAAGGAGTTTTCATTATATTTTTCTACCCAAGACTAGGAAAGTACAGTGAAGGAGAAAGCAGTGATCCTCTGGCTGGTCTTACTAGGACAAAAGAGAAAGAAACAGAGATTATTGCCTTTGTGATCCTTTGATGTCATAGAGCTCTCTCTTGAAATCTGAAGAAAGACCAGCCAAATCACTGCCTTTATAGAAAAACTTATCCATATCAAAATCACCGTATTTGGAAAATGACTTTCAAATCAAGTTGGTTTTCAGATTTCTTTTCAGTGAAACAATTTTTTAAAATTGCTTAGATACTTTAACAGCCTGCAATTAAATTCAGCTGTCACATCAAATTATGAAATATGATAAGGACCTGCTAGGATATGAAACATTTGTGTGGATGAAAAGTAGAGAATTCAGAACACTATGAAGGAACAAGCTGAATTTTCTCTCAGGTATCATTCAAATAGAGCTTCCAAAGCTGTTGGGATTGGTCAGAGCATTAGCCACCATCCAACAGTGAATTTCCTGCTATATCTTGCAGCAGAGTGACAAAACGAATGCTTAACTCTATATGTGCACATGTATGAAACTTGAGAGAAAAGGTGCAGAAAAGAGAAATGGTGAATCTGATTAAATACTCTTTTGACATACTCCAGTGGCAAAATCTGCTGCTTCTAAGTAGTGAAAATACAAAGACAATTTTTTCACAGTGTAATCTTTAATGCATATATCATAAGAGAAGACAAAATAAATTGCTAAGTTAAAACAATTTTGCAATCATTGTCTTCAAGGTTTTATTTACATCTCTGTATTAGTTTGTAATAAGAGCTATTTTCTTCTTAAGTTTCTTGTTGCATTTCAAGCCTGAGACAAGTAATATGATGATACTGTATTTTTCTGTGCTCTCATTTTGCAGTGAACCATATTAGCGGAAATACCCAGGAGAAAGAGAAAACTTCAAAGCATGGCCCCAAATAATGTAGAGAATAGGTACAGTCTGAATACCAACTGAGCCTGAGCTTTAAGTTCAAACAACCTTTTCAGACACTTCCCAAGAAATAACTTTTTTAATGAATTGAGGTCATCTTGGGGGTAACAGTGATGTAAAAGTAGGTTCCAAATCTGACTAGTTCTCTTTGCCTGCACATGTCTTTTATGTCCTGCAAAGCAGTTTGGGCATTGGGGATGACTCAGAAGCACCCTCACTACCCTATCACCTCCCACAGTGAATAACTTGCAAAGCTAACATCAAAACCAGGACTTTCAAGACTTCCTAATTAGGAGTTTATTGTTCAGTTTAATCAGCAAGGAAAATAACACTGATACGAAGAAATGCTCTCCATTATGTGAAGTGGAGAAAAAGTTGCCAGCCAGAAACGAGCAGCTGACCTTCAAATATAAAAATATTTATTTTCAAAATAAATGAGACTAGATAATAACAGTGAGTTGTCACAGAGTACTTCTGCATGATTAGACTTATAGACAGAGAGTAAGGCCTATGTGGGTGTAAGTATGACCATGCCCTCTTTTCCTATCCTTAAATGGGCAATCTGTAAATCTGGAGCCTTGTTTAACTATTAGCTTCCACAGAAAATTTCACTTAAATTCTTCATCCTCTTCACCAGAAGGACAGTTTAACCCTTAGTAACTATGTCATTCTTTAACAATTTCAACCAGTGACTCATCAGACCATCTAGGGCTTTTAAGGGTACAGGTCCCTTTCAGCCATGAGCTCTTCCCACTTCTGCTCATCTGGTCTCAAAGAGTTGGATCCACAATGATGGTTCCAGCCTGATGGTGCCAGCTAGAAATCATTCAGAGAATGTCCTTCCTTCTCTTCATCCCCACTAAACCCTTCTGAGTTCAGTGATAAAGGGGAAACCACTGCTGTATCCAAACTAACTAGGAACACTCAACCTTGGCAGTGATTCCTCTCCCTAATGCCTAACAGGTCAGATGGCTCAATTAACTTGAGGGAAATGTTTATGCCCAGCCTTCCACAGGACCAATGCAATGTTCACTGGCAATGAAAGTTAGTATGGATATGCAAAAGGGTACAGATTACCCACCTGGCATGTGAATGTGAATTTTCCGTCTTCAAAATCTTGTGTATCTAAGCCTTCAGTCATTTCTAAAATAGGCATCGGTCCAAAATTAGGTGGATAACTTTTAAACTGGATGCCTAAACTTTTCAGAAGGATCATTTTCAGAACCTGTTTAAGATGGTGTATTGCCACATATAACTCAGTTTGAACAAGCTGAATTTATATAGTTTTAAATTTCAAATGTTTTTCAGCTTCATCACACTGGAACATACTTGTTCAAGGATTTTATTTATTGTGACTCTTTATTAGCTGTTCTAATTCTTGTTAAAATTGGCATTTTTTAACCTCTTCTTTTGGTATTTTCCTTGTGTAACAACTGTCATTTACCACATGTAATGTCATTATCTTGGACCTTATATTACTCAACAGCAAGAAAATAGATTAAATATAATATTAGAACATCTACCATATATTCAGTTGATAAAAATAACTTTTTATGAGCTGTCTTTAAACCATATTATTTTCAAGAACCTACTGGATATTTAAATCCAAAAGGTGTATGTATTTTTTGTGGAGGTGTTTTTGGTTTTTTGTTTTTAATTGGTTGGTTTTTATTTGGTTTTTTGTGTGTGTGTTTGGTCTTTTTTCTACTTATTAACCTACTGACAGCTCACTAATTGAATTTTTCATGACCATTAACTGTTTCCATTTCAATGCTTGAAGCCTTTTCTGGTGGAAATCCTATATGGAATTTTGTATGTAACAGGGTTCTAAAGCACAATAGTAGTTTTAAGTTGTCCAGGCTAAAGATACTGGGAACTCACAGCTCATTATACTTAAGGAACCGAAATCAACTGGTGGTAACAGCTTGTTGTCATACTAACCACCATCATGGTCTGAATTAAAGGAGGCACCCTGCTGAGATCTTTACCAGGACTCATTCATTAACTCCCTCTCCTTGTTCTCATCTGTTTTGCAGCTGTAGCCAGGTGAGAATTAACGGGGCAGTTTACATCAGGCAGATGGCAGGTTCCCCAGGACAACTCTATTTAAAGAATAAGGAGGAGGAATCAGTAACTGGATAATAATCGCTGGACAAACATGGAATGTAAATATTTAGGGTATTTTTCCATATGCTTTTAACTTTTGTTGCTCCTGGCTGAAAATAAAATAAATAAAAAATAAAATGAATACTGATTTCTTGCAATAGAACTTTTCTGGCCAGTTTAATTTCCTTACTTGTGTTCCCATGGATGATAGCTCTTGAAGTAACATATCTTTACCCTAATAACACAAAATTCTTTTGAGTTAAAGGGAAGATCCTGGTCCCTGCTCTTGAAATGCAGAATTATTTTTTGTCTTCTACTGAGTGCATTGCAGGTAGCTTTTACATTAAAGGTGAAATTAAGAAAGCATGCAAATATTTTCTGAAGTGGTAGTATCAGAGGTAACCAGAGCTGTTTACTACAAAACACAGGTACTTTGAGAAGTACCCTTGCCCTCATTCCCTTGCTTCCTGTAAAATGATTTGTTCTGGTTTAGAGACAACCCTGAATAAATTAGTCCTGAAACAGATTCCAAGCACAATTGCTCCCTGACTGCTTGTTGTTTGGCCAAAGTGAAGCAACTTGCTTATACAGACCTTACAACCTTCCTGAAAAGTTTTCCTCTTATTCTTCCAATCCTTTCTAACACTCACCATGCTAGGTAAGTATTCAACATAATTTGATATGTCTTTCTTTTTCATAATTTCCAGTGTTTTCACTCAAATGTTCTCATATACCAGAACATGTGTGATGTGGAAACTTTTATAACACTAGAGTACTGGATTTTCTTGGTAATAGATTTCATTTTGTACTTGACAAGTCTACACTTGAAACTCATAAGCATAAAATTGAAATATCAAACATATTTCTAAACCAGTTCTTTGAATTAGCATGTTACCCAGTATCACAGAAGCCTTTATAAACATCTTCTCTCCCCTCTCCAGCCTTCCAGTCACTGGACTAAGATGATGTTCATCACTTTTAACTTGCGTGCCTCATATTTTCTGATTCTCTAGTGTCTTTACCACACAATTACAAAAATTCAGAAGGACATAAGGGAAATTATTTTTAAAATTGCTCCAGTTCTGTTAAAGAGAAAATTCAACAACACTGTAGAGGTTTTCTCTGCTATAGTCAGAAAAGTTTTACAAAGACATTGGTAATGGCCCACGAGACAAGTACAATATTTTTGTTTCCATTAATCTGATATGATTTTGACATTATTCCTTTTGGTACTCTCTCAAGATAAGAACTTCTTGAAACAAAATGGCTGCCACATTTCTCATGTAAACATGGGCCAGATCCTACCTTGCCAAAGTTTTGTAGTACCTTATTTGTCCAGTAATAATGTTCAACATATAAGTATTACAAATCAAATAATAAGTTCTCAGAAAGGGCTTCTTATTGAGCAAGTTATTTCTAGAAGTATTGTTTGGCTTTTCGAAAGTGCTTGCATTAAATACCTGTTTCAAATAATTGATCATTTACTGTAGCAAAGATAAAGGGATTTAGGTGCACACATTCTGCATTCTAATCTTGTGTTATGGATTTTTATTGGACTTTGTTTGCACATTTTGATCTCCAAAGTAAAAGAAAAAAAAAGTTATATAAGTTATTTATTAGTTAATCTGTCAAAATGCATTTAATCAGGAAGTCTCTTTTTCTACTACAGTCTTTCCCCTGAAATACATATCCCTAGTATTCCCAGGTACTCTAAGGTTGCAATACAATTTAAACTTTCTTCTAAAGTTACACTTTCACATTCTGATTAGGAGATGTATAAGTGACAAGATGGTCCCATAGATGAAAAATCTGTCTCCTTTAAGTTAGTAAGAAATGGAAACATGCTAGTTTGGTGTGTTTGACCTTGATGTTCCACAGCAGCTGAAGTTTGAAGGAGTGGTTTTGCTCTCCTTTTTTCTTCTGTGATTTCTACAAAGAATGGTTTAAGTAAAATGCTTTGCCATTCACATATTATGTTTCAGTGGATTAAAGCTGGTGTGAGCAAGATTGTATGGATAACCAGTATTCTTCAGTCACTGAACGAAAACAAAAGATAAAACCCTTCACTTTAGATTTAATGAGGTTTAAATGTTTCTTACTGAAATACGCTTTTTCTTCACCCAGAACACTGCATTCAATAAAAATTCCTCTTAGTACAAAACAATTCCATAGACAATAAAAAAGTATTGAATAGGTGCAACACTACAATGATACCCTGATACAATGATACAATGATACAATGATACAATGATACAATGATACATTGATACAATGATCAAGAGCTCATGAAAGAATACAAAGTTCTCTTCCCTTGGAATGAAAAAACTTTCCAAAAGTACCTAAATCCCCCCTGCTACAGTGACAGTAATTCCTGGTGAGATGCAGTACAACCTGAGAAAAAAAGTGAGTGCAACATCATGCTTGGGAAGAAACAAACGTTGGTCCAGAACTTCAACATCAAACTCTGTATTAATCACCATTAACAGTACTAGTATATGTTTAGAGACACAGGTTTTGGTAGTTTGGTAGCATGGGATATAACCTATACTGTATTTTTATTTTTTGTTTTAGAAAATACATAGATTTCTTTTCCAAATAAAGACTGTTTGCTTGAAAAACTAATCTTGACTTCTCTCCTGTTTGAAAATGGCACATCCACTTTGGCTGGCAGGGCACCTTTCTAGTGTCATAAAACTTCAATGTATTGAAAGTAAAGGTCATCCTAGAAATTTAATATCTGACTAGAAAAGATCTCTTCATCAGTGTTTTTCTCCTTTGATCATTTAATTGTCTGTATTCTCATAAATATGCCTAAAGAAGAACAGGATAGATCAGTCAAGCTCAATTTAGGTCTTTGGCCAAGATCTGAGCAATTATAAAGAACTGTGCTATTTATAACACTTTCTGATACTATCATTTGCCAGGTTCTAATGTCTGTATCTTTTCATTTCAGATAATAAAAAGCCCCTGTGCAGTTCTGTGCATCTGCTTGAATTAGATGACTTAGTTATTTCTACCTGTAGGTACATTTATTATAATGCTATTATGCACATTGGAAGGATCACAGAATAAAGCCTGATCTAACACAATGTAGTTAAGAGAATTAGGCATATGTACCCTTATATTAACAGAAATCTGCTTAAACACCTCTCTGGGTTCCTCATGCTATTCTATAGATAAGCTAAATAAAAATCTGTTATTCATTCCTGACTTCAGCCATCAAGTAAATGGGTACTCATTCCATATTGTGTTAGCTGTAAAATGGAAAATGTATTTTATATTAAAAACCATATGCATCCTGCTTTCATAACTACTTTCAAGTAAGGAAAGAAACCAGGAGTCTTGTCAACATTTTTATGACCTTTTCATAAAGTATGAGAGTGTAATCTTTAGTTACAATGATAAGCAGAGTTTCCATCCTGCTACACTTCAGAGGAAGAGTTTTACCTTCTTTTTTGTTTTATTACTGATATGGAAGAGTCCCAACATCAAAGATGCTTGGCTTCCACTTGAGGTGTTTCATTGAGGTATTTAATTTCTATAGTCAATGGTATAAAAATCTTCTGTTGTGAAAAAATTAGTAACAGCAATGTCTAATATTAATAGTCATCTTAAGCATTTCCCAAGCTGTAGCATCACATTAGTATTTTACCAGCCTTCACTCCTTCCTTTTTTTACTGGTTTCATTATTGCTTCTGAATTTTACTTTAAAATACTGTAAACACATGTAAATACCTAAATATCCTCACATCAGAACAGTCCATAAGTTAGTTCTCCTGGTTCAAAGATGAAGCAGCTCATAGATTTATTTTTGCTGAATCAGTCAGGATTTTACACAATATAGAGCAGGCACCTGTTAGGGACATGATTTAGCACTGAGCACGATGGTGTTATTTTTGCAGTTGGACTTGATCTTAGAGATTTTTTCCAACCTAAATGGTCCTATGATTCCATGATTGTTCCTCTGCCATCTATGGCAATTATTTCTGTAAGATATGAAAGAACAAAGTTTCTTACCATCCTGCCTATATTTCCTTTTGAAAAGTGTAGACTGCTGTCTATCAATCTCAAAGTGAATTAAGTCCTATATATTATTTTTGTTACTATATTGAATCTATTTTTTACCTAAGCACAGTTACTGTGCCTGAAAATTTTGTATGTTTTCCCAGGTACAACATTTGTTCAAATGGAAGAGTTCACTTCTTTCTACAAAAGTTATCTTGGTTTTTTTTCCTCTCATCAAAAGGGTGTGCAGCTAGGAGATAATGTGGAGATTTCTTAATATTGAGCTGTCCCAGGAAAAATTGTAATTGCATATATGTTTACATACATTTATTGTATTCTTTATGTATTTGATAAGTCTACACATGAAAAGTGTGCAACTTACATCTTGTTGAACCTAGCTCTTCATGTGTCACATTAAAATTGAATGGGAATTCAAGGACAGCTGTGTGACCCTCTGAAGAGAAAATTTGTTTAGAATTCCCCTTGGTAGCCTAATAATCATGCTAAGTACTGAATTCCATTAGTAACCAATGTCTCTCTATGTCAGGATCCGTTTGTGGACAAGAGAGACCACTTCTTGCAGTTGTGTATTTCCCTCATAAATCTGAGTACCTTAGTACTTTCTTCTTACTACTACAGGACCCCAATTAAAATCTAAGCATCAGTGGACCACNCCCTCACCTCCTCCCCCCAATAAAAGCTATGGTAATCTGAAAGCACATGCTCTCTGGGGTAGACAGCCTGAAGGTGAGGGCTCTCTGTGAGACCTTACAATAAACCTTTGCAGTTGTCCCCCCTGAGAGACCCTTCTTTATTCTTAACCATTCACCTTGCTATCGTCTGGACGGGGCCAAGAACCCACAAGAGCGAGTAAAATCCTTCCGAGGATCGAGCTCGCTCCCACGTGCTGCCTGTGTGCCAAGCTAGCCCGGGCAGGCAAAAGAAGGCACACAGCGACAACCATAATATATAAATCACTTGAAAATGCAGGTTGCAGGTATGTAATGGGAAAGGGGGAGTCGGTAACATTAATCACAGTCATCTTTCTCTTGATTTGGACTTTGCAAAAACCATTGCCTCTTCCTTAGCATCCTTCCTGCCTTTATGAGGTGAGGTTAAAATAGTTAGTCAATTAGGGACATCCAAGGGTAAGAGAAAATTACTACAAGGTTCTTTACCACACTCTGTATTTTTAAAGTGTGCCTTTTATACCAAACAAGAAATTACTTCCTGAGAAAATGCAGAGGGCATCTCAAGACATATAACACACAAAAGAGTAATCTTTGGTCTTCCTAAGACTATGTATATAATTTTTAATAAGATTAATCTCTTTTTTAAATTGAATTCATGTGTTTTGGGCTTTTTTTCCCCTCTATAGTTGTATCATTTGGTTACATTGTTTGGTTTTGAAAAAAAAAAATCAAATAATACTAATTGATTAATATGTTTTGTATTAGTTTTATCTAAAATACTCAAGGGGGAAAAAAGCAAAACAGTAATATAATTACAAAATTGAATAAATTCCTTTATTATATTGCCTTCAAAAACAACTTTCTTGCTGTTGAATAATACAAAATTAGGTTAGAAACATCAATAATACGTCATCTGCATGGGACCAGCCTGCAAGATGTCTTAAGCAACACCCAGTCTGAGGAAGTAGCATTGATTTCACTCAGATGAAGATACAAAAGTTTAGAACAAGACTCATAAACATTAAGTCTCATCACTAAATAAACAAGTAAAAGTAAATGCCAGAGAACTCATCTCTCTTTGATGCTTCAGGAACCACAGACCAAATCTAATTTGTTTTGTTCAGGTGTGTAGTCTCTCACTTAAGTGCTGGGTCACTCTAGGACAAGAAGCCTTGCAATTCAAAGGAATTGAATCTAAAATGGATGTAATAGGATAGTAAGGATAGTAAATGATTCAGGATAGCAAATGACTTTTGCTAATGGAATTCCAATGGCTGACATTATGGCATTTCTGTTAGTCTGTACATTTATTTGATGAAGTGTGCAAATCATTACACAGCAGAGAATTGTTTGAAAATAAACATCAGATTGATTTACTCACTATCAAGGAAAAAAAAAAGAGAGAGAGAGACACCAAGAATACTTTTGAATTTTTTTTGTTTGTTTTACTGTATCTAAAGCAGAATATTAAGATTCTATTGTTATACCAGTTTTAATCCTCTTCTAGTACAAAACCTTTATAGGATACAACACAAAGCATTTGACCAACATTTACAATAATTCAGCTGAGAATTTCAGATGGATCCAGAGCTTCTCACAGACAGATTCAGCAGTACATAGCACAACTTCTACGCACTATTTTAAACTAAAATGATTAACATGCTGGGTGGAGATGCTCATTCCAGAACTCCTCCCAGACAGTTCTAGCCATAGAATTGACTAAACTACACATAGATAATGTATCTGTAATTAGTAAAAACTGCTCCTACAGGTGAAAAATTGATCAGGTCAGATGATCTTTCACACAGTATCTCCTACGGCAGTTAGAAGATATTTTGTACGTACTTTAGGATGAACAATAGCAACAGAGGGTGCAAGTGGTGAAGTGATCAAATAGGACCATGGGCCAGCTGAGCATAAAAATTCAGCAAAAAGGCTCAATGGAGGCTCAATGAATCCAGTTGGAGTCACTGACACACTGACAACACTGATTGTCACCATCAGGACAGCACTTAACCATCCTGTTCAAAAGATTCAATTCTACATGTGAGTTTATGTTATGCAAGAAACGCCAATAACTACATGGTTTAGCATATGCTCTCTCTCAACTGTAATTCAAACATTTTAATTACAATAATGAGAAAAAGTGGAGAATTAACACTAAGTATTCAGCAAGTAGGAGCATGTTTTATATTCCTCATACATAAGACAGAGGTTTTTCATTTCATATGCATTCACAGCTGCTCCAGTGTGTAATTCTGAACAGTCATGTGACTGCATCTCTTAACAAAGACTTAGAGGCTTTTTTTGTGTGTGTGAAGATTTTATTTCAGGAACAGTATTTATGGTTTCTTATTTAAACTTGAAGGCAACCAAGAAAGCAGAAATGAAGCAAAGAGACTAAATTTTTATGCTTTGCTGCCTTAGTCTCCTGAAGTAAAAAATTGCTCTTGAGTCATACAATATTCCAAGCCTTCAGTACTGTCTTTAACATTATGGTAAATGGGAAGAAATTAATTTAACTAGAACTATATGCCCCTAACACAAATTTAATTTTGCAGTTGTCTCTTTCAGTGGTTTCTATCATTCTGAACAGTTGTAATCAACTGACTAAGGAGACATCAAAATACAAACATATTATAATTATGAAGAGGAGCCTGTTCCTCTCTAATTTTGTAACAGCCCAGGGAATCTTGAGCTTGAAGTGTAATGTTCCTCTCAAAATGATTCAGTAGTTGCCCATGAAAAATACTGTGAGATTGACCTCAAGTTTCTAGATACTTCTCCCTCAATGATGTCCTGCACCACAATTCACTGTCCCCAGCTGGTGCTCCAAAAGAAGTATTTCACTGCAACAATTACAGGATGTGTTGGTCAGGATGTGTCTACATGCCTAAGACTTTCTGAAAGGCTTTCTATCTAGTAGCTTTATTTTTAATATCTTTGCCAGCTTTCACCTCGCTTATGCAAGTCCAATGTATCTTATTTGAATTTTCACATCAATGTAATTAATTATGTTGCACAACCTGTTTGGTGCCTGGTCTGTATACACTAAGATTCTAGCATTGTAAAATGGTTTGGGATGGAAGGGACCTTAGAGATGATCCCATTCTAACTCCCCTGCCATGGACAGCTTCCACTGGACCAAGTTGCTCAAAGTCCCATAAAACCCATCCTTGAACACTTCCAGGGATAGGGCATCCATCTCTTCTTTCGGTGACCTGTTCTAGTGCCTCACCAATACAAGTGAGGCTAACACCTACCCTACTCTCTTTTGATTTATATCCATCATCCCTTTTCCTATCACTATATGCCCTTGTGAAAGGTCCCTCTCCAGTTTTCTAATAGGCTTCCTTTAGGTAACAAAGCAAGGCTGCTGTGAGGTTTCCACAGAGCATTCTCTTCTCCAGACTGAATACCAATTTTCTCACCCTTTTATCACAGGAGAAGTGCTCTATCCCTCTAAGTACCTTGGTTGCCTCCCTCTGCACTTGCTCCAACAGATCCATGAGATCCATGTCCTTCCTGTGCTGGTGTTCCCAGAGCTGGATGCAGTGTTCCAGTTGGGGTCTCACCAGATCAGAACAGAGGGGCAGAATCCCCTCTCTTGCTCTGCTGCCCACGGGGCTCCGAATGCAGCCCAGGACTCATTTGGCTCCCTGAGCTGTGAGTGCACGTGGGTCACGCCCAGTCTCTCATCCACCAGCACCCTCAAGTCATTGTTTGCTCTCAAACCCATTCACCCCTCAGCCTGTTTTGATGGCAGGGTTTGTCCTGACACAGGCACTGCAGCTTGTACTTGCTGTGGTTGAACATCATGGGCCCGGTTCTCAAGACTGTCGGGGTCACTCTGGATGGGGTCCCACCCTCCAGGCCTGCCAACTGCACCACTCAGCTCTGTGTCATCTACAAACTTGCTGAGGGTGCACTTGATCCCTTTTTTGATGTCATTCATGGTGACACTAAACAGCACTGGACCCAGTATGGACCTCTGAGATATATTATACCCTAGGTGTCACATCATCAGCTACTTTTGGCCATTTTGGATTCAAACCAGGAAAATTCAACTAGTTTTTCCCAATCTCAAAAATGGCCCTAGAAATAGTTCTTTTGTGCAAGAGGGATGAACATGTTGCTACTACTGAAGGGCAAGCACAAAGTTTCCAAGAGAATTTGGATATTGACTAATAAGAGCCACTTTACTGGCATTTTTTTCAAAATAGGTAAATATTTTTAGTTTGAAAGATATGCCACAGCTCTGACAAACTTTATTTGATAGAAAAACAATCATTTCTGCAGGTCCTTTCAGAAAATTAGAAGAATAAATAAATTCATTTTCTTCACTATTCAAATTTACATGTTCATCTTTGTTGCATGGACCTCTCCTAATTTTATTTGGTGGTCTCCCTTTACTTTGCTTCCTCATTATCAACATTTATCAAGTGATGCTATTGCATGGATAAGAATATTATGGGATTTATAACAATTTTGTATTCACTCATTCACCCATTATAATGTACTGCAAATGTTAAAAAGTTTCCCACATAAAATCACTCTTCCAATACTGCTTTTCATTAGGAATGTTATCTTTTTTTCTCTGATATTTCCTTGCAAATAGAAAAGTTTATTTATAGTTTAATCTGGCAAGGTTACTTAGAACCAAAAATGTCTTCTAATTGGGTATTAACAAGTGATTTTTGCTTACCAGCATGGCAACACCCACTGCCTCCATCAGCCATTTTTCCAGGACACCTCCTGGAAGAAGGATTTTCATGGGCTTTCTTAAAGGATACAGACAGTTTATATAGTTTTTTGGGGGGTTGTCTTTTTTT
>VWYP01018236.1:82324-169508 GCA_013400435.1 Pycnonotus jocosus | reverse complement strand
TTTTTTTTTTTTAATTCTGGCTATAGAAACATAGACACTAAAAAACAAACAACAAAATCTTTAGATTTTCTAATTGTAACACTCCTCTTAAATACCTTACCCAATTTGCCACTTTTCTTACATCACTAGTCACATAACTATTTGTGCCCATTTCTATCTCAGAAAATCCAGGATATTTTAACACTCCCATATGACTTTCTCCACTGTGAATAGTAATGCAGATTGTTATTAGGCTAAGAGATTACAATACCATCATGAACACAGTCTTGATTGCAAGAATGTTTGCAGTGTATGAATAATATATATTGTGAATCAAAGTGAATGTGTTGTTTTACTTCAAAGTAGCATTTGCAAACACCTTCAGCATTATTTATTCATCTTTGCCTATACCATTTGGTAAATGTTGACTTCTAATATACAACTACTGTAAATATTGAATTTGTCTCACCTTCTCTAATAGTTAAATTTGCAAGGCAATGAGTTAAGTTATGTGGTTAACCTGAGGATGTGGTCTTGGTTTTAATTTCTTTTTACATTTTCTCCTGAAGATGCTTTTGTTGAGAATGAAGATCGTAGAATCATAGAACCATTAAGGTTGGAAAATATCTCCAAGATTATCAAGTCCAGCCATTGACCAAACATGCCCATGCCAACAAAATCATAGCACTAAGTTCTGTGTCCAGTTTCTTTTTTTTAACACTTTCAGGGATGGTGGCTCCATCATCTCCCTGGACAAGATGTTTCAAAACAGTGGTGCCTACTTGTCTCAGTCTTTTCTGCTGTGTTTCATCCTATCTAAAGGAAAAAGAAGACAAATAAAAAAGTATTTCACAGAAGCAATCAATTCAGCATTTTTGTTTTCCTATATCCATGGTATTTTGGAATATGGGACTTATAAAAACTTTTGTTTCCACACAAACAGGAGAGAGTCTGTGTTTGTCACTGAGATAGTACTGACTACATGGGCTATGTAAAATAATTTTTGTGCTCTCTCTTACTGCTAATTATGGTTTTTTTTCCTTAAAATCTCTTTTGAGAATAAATGATTTAACCCCCAAGCGACCTAGCACCTCATGAGTTGTGTTCACGCCTCACTTTTTGATTATGGTAATGCCACTGATAGCATCAGCACAATAATTAATAGCAGGTTTTGTCAATTTTCTGCTTGACAAATTCCTCCCTGAGCCTTACCTACATCTTACCACATCATACAGGATCACATTTCTTTCCTTCTCCTTTTAACCTCCTTTCACTTTTCTTGTCTCTAAGTGCATATTTTGAACTTGATTTTCAATAGTGCTTACTTCCTTCATCTTCAAGTGAAATTAAAAGGGTTTCCAGGGCTCCAATGTTTCTGTTTTCTCATTCTCAGTGTTTAATAATGACTAGCAAATTCTTCCCAAAAGAAAATAAGGATACGCTGAAACAGCTTGGTTTTCAGCCACACGTTAAAACAGCCAAAGCACAATAGGTTAAACAAAGCTATTGACAATTTCAATTTACAGATGGCAATAGAAAAATTATTAATAGAGAAAAACAGGAAATGTCCACAGCAAGACCCCCATTATCTAGCAAATTATTTGCTTTCAAAATATATTAAAATCACGCAGATCTTAGCAGGAGTGGCTGTAGCACGACACTTACCTGCCTCCTGGAAACACATTTAAAAAGGCAAAGTGTGTCGCATTCCACTTGTGATTTTATAATGAGATGTGAGCCTACATTAAAGAGTAACATGTTTGTTTTCTGACTGAAATTCCCCAGGTATTCTGGGATGCCAGGCAGCCTTTCTATCTCTTTGTGCTACTGCTAACATGTTTCATAAATCTAATTCAAATGCAGCTGAATCTTTTCCATTGCAAAGAATCAGGTTTTGAAGCTAGACAGACATCACATGCATGAAGTGGTTAATTATGTTGTGGCTTTCAAAGGCAATCTTAGTCTAAATTATTTGCTGCTCTGTGAGAGAAGGGTCACCTATGCACCATAACTAGAAAGGAAAGAAGGCATTTCTGCTGTCTGTTCTGTCTCCATTTTGAGTGCAGGCTGCCTGCTGATTATTCTCTATTCACTTCTCTAAAAAGCTTATTAATATGGTCTAGAGGGAGACTGTCAGAAATGGCAGACTGAATCAAGGGATTTTCCTTCAACATCCAAGTGACATGCCGCAGCAAGAGAATTAAACAGATGACTAACCAGTGCCCTTTTGTCTGCAGATGAAGATGGGATTGCCAACTTGTAAACCAGTGACTGACATTTGGGTGGATTAAATCGTCCTGCCATTGTACTGCGAGTTTCTAATCACTGGTGCTTTCTTGATCTCAAGTGCCTCAGCTGAAAGCGTTCTCAGTTCTCTGAGACTTGTTTGCTGAAACCCTCAGCAGAGTTTTTGCTGTAAACATTTATCCATAGAGAAGTACTGCTCTGACACTGACTGAGGAGAAGAATTGGCTTATAGGTATTTAATTAAAACATTAAGCAGAAAAAAGCGTTAGTGTCAACGTTCACAAGTGCTTTACCATAGCTGTGGGTTGTTATAATTGAGTTTTCCAGCAAATGCTTTTCCCACCCCCGTTCCTTCTCTAAGAGCTGGAATAGCTTGAGGTTTGCTTTGCCTCATGCTGTTAGTTGTGGCTTTGAGACTGTGCCCCATGCTGTCAGTCTCTGTTTTCTTTCAATCTGGTTGTTAGCTTTAATTTCTAAAATCAAGATTGGATGGCAACAAAGGCCTCTAATGAAAAGTGGAGAAAAAAATAATTTGTTAAACAGCCTTAAGAATTCTTATGTGCAGCAGCATATAATGTGGTCAAGCTGATTGTGTTCTTATTTTGTAAACTGCCAAATGCTTCTTATCTTGTAATTAATATTAAAAGAGAGAATACTCTGTTCAGGAGACAAAGGTACCATGACACTTGTAGAAGTTTTGTCCGGTTTTCTATTTGTCACCATTATGATGTTTCTGATTTCAAAAACCTTCATAGACTGCACTATTCCATGAACACTGATCTCAGATTTCGCATGTAGAAAGTAGAGATGTCACACATTTATTTGCTGTCAGTCATTTCAACAGGATACTACGTACAAAAGTACTACTTTATTTGAAATAATATAAACCTGTATCTCCTAGCTTGAAACTAATAAAAAAAAGTACAAAGTAATGCCCTTCAGAATAATTTACTGAATGAAATCTCTAAAAAACATGTTTTCCTTTCCACTCTCTGGGAAATCTTATTCCTACTACCTCAAATGGTCCATGCATATTCCATCTTCAATGTAATGAGTCAAATATGAGGTTATTGTTCCCTGAAGACAGGAAATGAAAGATTTATTTACATCTAACACATAATACCTTAGGTAATGGAAACAACATTTCAAAAGAAAAAAAGTAAGCTGCCATTTCCACATTGCCTCTGGCATTTTGGACATAGAACTGGAGAAGGTGGTAGTTACCTAAATGACAGAAAATTTGTAAAAACACATTCTGGTCTCTTATATCTGCAGTTATCATGGATTTATACTTTTAGTCTCACTTCTCTGCCTTTGACAAACAGAGGTTAAGGGGAGAATATGTGGTAGGATGTATTTTAATATAGTCAGTTGCCTATTCACATGAGTCTCAACTAAAAAAAATGTTTTGATATAGTATTTCCTCCAGCTTTGCTAAGAAGCATGTGCTTCTTAGAAAGGAGATTCAGATGTATGCTAACACACAGCCTTTTTGTGAAGATGAACTTGAGCATTTGGTTTCTCACACCTTGGCCTCGCCTTCCCATCCATCAACATGCCATGGACAGCTGCAGCCATGGAACTCAGGCATTGCAGTTGGTACCAGATCCTCCTTGTTGCTGTCAGATGTTTCCTCTTTCTGCTCTTGACATTGGAACACAAAGGATTTATACTCCTTTCCAAAGTCTTACAAGATGCCTTGCACAGAGCATTGCTCTAACAAGTAGTGCAGAGCTGTTTTATAGATATGACAGGAATGTGCATGAGAAAATTAGAGCCCAAACTCAATTCCATGTGGCCTTGGGCACTTTGCCATTTTGCTGCAGTGGTAGGGGTAGACAAATAAAGGAATATCAGCAACTGTGGTACTCCCTCTGAAGTCAGGAGGTTATCCCCCTTCCATTGCACAATCACAATGTCCACCATTCAAAATCAGTAGGGATGAATCTTTTCTTCTTGCTGCTATATTTGTGATGGGAATAACCACATTTCCCCAGCATCCCAAGCCTTTAGTAGTCTGATTTGCATACCTGTGTAAAATATTGTAGATACTTTCTGAGCTTGTTAAATAAGCTTTTGAAGTATTATTAGGAGATGAAAGTCACACGTAAAGCTTAAACAACAAGTGCAAGCTAGCATTATTGTTTCATTCTGTAAAAAAACCCAAATCAAACCAGATGCCAATAATGGAATAGCTTGAGAGAAAAATCTCTGAAACCTTTGAAAAGATTTCTTTAGAAGGTGAAAAACAATCCTAACTGAACAGAACAAGTTTAGTTTAAAAAGATGCTTTAATTCTATTTAACTTTATTTTTCTCCTCTATCTACACACACACACATATACATAGAGTTTATGCATATGTTGTATTTTCAGCAATACATAGATCCTTTTGTGTATTAAGTCGTGACCTAGCTTATTAAGATTGGAGTAGCTGAAAAAACATTTATTTTACCCTCCTGTTTCTTTGGGGATTTTTTTGTCAAAAATTTTAGAGAAAAAGCACAGGACACTTTAGCTAAAGACTGCATTTTGATTTTTTTGTCTTTGCTTTTACTGACTATATGCTCATATGTATATTTTAGTAAAAGAAAAGGTATTCCACCTGTTATACACACTTGAATATTTCTGCTCAGAAAACATGAAGAGAAAATTCTCAACAATCCTAATTCACACTATATTTTTTTTCCCACAATTTATGTTTTATTTAAGTATTGAAATAATTAGGAGTGAAAACGTATTAGGCATTCCTACCACAAATTTTAAAGAAGTTATAATAGGTTAAAAAACTTTTGGGATGTGAATTGTTGTTTGATGAAAAGCTACGGACTTACACACCAGTGACTAGTTTAATTAGGAAAGATACTTTAATTAGGAAGGAAATTGTTCTGATGTCATGTTCTCACCACTTTCATTACAAGGTAATGCCTAAAATGTGGTAAAGCTGTTAGAAATCTGTTAATGCAAAAGGATGATATCTCTTTAAAAATTGCATTAGCAAGCTGGGGAAGTCATTAGTATACAGCTGTAACCCTAAGAGTGTAAACTTGAAAGAACTGTTTATTTTCTGCCTTGCAGCTGTGTGTAAAACCCACTGAGAGAAACTTGTTACCAATTACTGGTTTAGAGGCTTCAAGTAAAGACAGCAGGTACCAAGAGAGTATAACAGTCTAGCTCACAGATAAGTATACAACAGTGAAATTCCTTAAGAACAGCTGTTAAAGGAAAGGAAGTATAACTGCTGAGAATGAAAAAAAAAAAAAAAAAAAGAGTTTGTAAGTCAGGAAATAAGGCAAAGCAAGATGTAGGGAAAAAAATAGATAGTTGAGAGAAGAAAGGTTATTCACTATAAGATTCTAGTAACAAAGTTGAATCAATAGTTGCAATCTAGGAAACCAATATATTTCAGACAGTGTCTGAGTACTTGTAGTATGGAATTGGAAAGTCACTTCTGTACATCATATAGTTTAAAGAATATACTGCAAAAAAGCAAGGATGTAAGAGAAGCCATTAACATGAACTGTTGTAACAAGAAATCTATCTCTCTATTGGAAGTCAGAGATAAGTGAAAGTCAGGTCAATCAGTGAAAAAAGCTTTGATGGAATTAAATTAAAAAAAAAAAAAAAAAGGAAAAAGGTCATTATTAAAAAATGAGCTCATAAATGAGAAATCCTGAGGTGAAAAGGCAAGAAAACCTAAACTCACAAAAGTTATGTATGGGTTATCTGCTGTACTCTGGCAGAAGAGCTTGAGTACTGGGGACTTCCCTCACCCATAAGCTCTTTTACACTGTAGTTCCTGAGTCATTAGCACCTCACTTGGTACATTTCCCTCTCACTCTCTTCCCACTGACCTCATGACCCCATTGGAGGTGAGAAAAGAAAAACTCTTCCCTCACCCAAACCCATCTCTCCCTGCCATGGTAAAGCATCCCAAGAAAAGGAGGGAGAGAGCACAGGACCAGGTGCTGCCCAGCCAGACTGGAGGGATTCACAGCACAGACCAACTGTACTGCCCAAAAACTTTACCACTCTCAGCTACAGAGAGCTCATGTGAGAGCTTCTCATTTGTTTCCCTGCAAAATAAGACAAGCTTAACTGGAATAACCACAGGAGAATTTATGCTGCTCAGGAAATTTTCACAAAATCCATGGCCCTGGTTAGCTGTGTGATACTACTTCGTGCAACAAGAGAAGCTCCTTTAACAACCTGTGTTGATTCACAGATGAAGCTCAGACTTCCTTCGTAATATTTTGGTCTATTTCTTTCTTTGTTCTCCCTGTCAAAATGTCTGGATGGGTGCCAGTTTAATATAATCCTTGTATTCAGAGTAAGCAGAAGATAGATATTGCACTCAGAACTGATGGAATAGAGAACTTGGTGGACTTTCTCATGCTTCTTTTACATCCTCATATCAGAAGGATGAAGTCCAGCTCTTTGTGTTTTATACCTTTACAGAATTTTTCAACAAGAGCTCAAAGTGCTGAACAAATATAAACCCAATAATAGTCCAGGGGGGAAAACAGTTTTGTGGTATTTTTGCTTTACTGAAAATTAGAAAAGGAATGAAGTTTAAAGATAAAGTCCAATTCAGACAGATACTAAAGAGAAAGTGTGAAGAATGAGAACCAATAAAGACCTTAAGCACCTATAAATTAGGTACTAGAATGCCCATTCTTCAGTTTGGAACCTCTGAATTCCCTAAAGTAGAATCTACAAAAGAAAGTTCCACATTTTGTTCTCCCCTACATTGTATAAGAAAATTACTTACATCAAAAGAATTGTCCCCAAAAATGGCATAGAGCTGTAAGATTCCTAAAGGAAACAATAATGCCTGTACTCCACTGGTATTTGCTGGTATAGTATTTAAAAAAATCTCAGAAGTGTGAACATCACAGTCAAGACAAAGGAGACAACTATGGTAGGAGTGTTAGAAACACAACACAGAATGGGATTAAATGAGAATCAGGTCAGATTCTTTAAAAGAGGTAGGCACACATAAGGTATTGTATTAAAGCATAATGCTACAGTAAGAGTTTTGGACAAAGCAAAAGGTTTCAAGCCAAAAAATGTTTATAAAATTTTATATCTACTGGAGTCATCAGCTAGGTATTCTCAGTAAAAACTGGCTTGAGCAAACAAAAAATAACCCCACATCCTTTGGCATTGGTGGGCTTGCATTGAGTTCATGAAATGAAAATGTGACAAACTAAAACACATCTGTATTCCTACTTGTTTTGCATTGCCTGGTTTTTGGTAGCAGGGAGGCCAGAGAGGTAGCTTCTGTGAAAAGCTACTAGAGGCTTCCACAACATCCAGCAGAGCCACCCCTGTTGGCTCTGAAGATGGATGTGCCAGTGGCCAAAACTGGGCCAATTAGAAATGGTGGTAATGCCTCTGTGATAACATATTTAAGAAGAAATCAAAATGAATGTTGTGGCATAGTTTTAATTCCAGCCAGCAAAGAGGAGGAGAAGAAGAGCGCTGCAGACACTACAGTCAGTGCAGGAGGAGGGGCAGGAGGTGCTCCAGGTGCCAGAGCTGAGATTCCTCTGCAGCCCGTGGTGCAGCCCATGGTGAGGCAGCTGTGCCCCACAGCCCATGGGGATCCATAGGGGATGCAGAGATCCACCCACAGCCCAAGGGGATCCATGGGGATGCAGAGATCCACCCACAGCCCGTGGAGGAGGAGCCCACACTGGAGTAGGTGGATGCCTGGGAGGAGGCTGTGATCCTGTGGGACACTCATGGAGAGAGGGGTCCTGCTCCCAGGCTGGAGCAGCCTGTCCTTGAGGGACTGCAGCCCTGGAGCAGTGACCCATACCACAGCAGTGTGGGGAGGACTGTTCCCCACGGGATGGGCTCACGTTGCAGCAGTCACAGGGAGCTGCTGCTCCTGAGATGAGCTCACCTCGGAGATGTTCACTCAGAACTGTCTCTCGTGGGATGAACCCCACAGGACAGCTCCTCTCCCTGAGCAGCGGGAGAAGCCACGGGTGATGAACTGACCACAACCCCCATTCCCTGTCCCCTTGTTCCACTGGGGCAGGAGGTAGAGCTGGGAAGGAGGGAGGGGTGGGGGGAAGTGTTTTTAAGGGTTTATTTTACTTCTCATTATCCTGGTCTGATTTTGTTGGCAATAAATTCACTTTGTATCTCTAGGCTGAGCCTATTTTGCCCTCGATGTTCTCTAATGAGGGATCTCTCTCCTAGCCCTTATCTCAACCCACAAACCCTTCCTTGCATTTTCTCTCTCTGAGAAAGGGGAGTGAGTGAGAGGCTTTGGTGGGTGCCTGGCATCTGGCCAGGGTCAACCCATGACACTACTACTAGAGCACAGGGTTAAATTTCTGTTGTTATTGAGTCTTTCTTTGCTTTTTAGAAAAATAAAATATTTAAATAAAAATCAAAAGTTATTTTTTATGCATAATCCATTGATGGCAAAAATTAGGCAATTACTGGATGGAAAATGAAAGTCATCATTGGGTTGTCCTATTAAAATATAAGTCAGTGGTTAAAGTATATCATAAGCACACATACACTCTCTTAACCATGAATTAGTATTAATCTGACAGGAGGATATTACACCTGATTATGCATTGTAATGACTGTGAGAGTAATTGAATTATTTCCAATTTTAAAGCAGTTTTCTTAAGATGGCTGTTGCTTACTCTAAATGTTTTTTGTATGTTTTTCTTTAAAGTGACAATTGAGACTGCATTGGTTTTAAAAGCACACTAAAAGGATATTCTAGCAAAAATTCCTTGTTTACTTGAGAGAGACTGCTTAAATGTTTAATGACATTAGCTTCTTGCAAACGGTATTCATTTCCTGTATATGCAAATTTTCTTAATGTGAAACCCCCATAACAGGTAGAATGCAGAAAGTTAATGAAGCCATGTAATTACAATCACTATAGTGACTGCAGTCCCTGGAGAACAATAAAGTGATAATATACATGGGGTTTGACTTTCTTTGGAAACAACAGCTTATAATTTGAAAATAGATAGTAAAATATTTTCATTATCTTCTGCTGTCTCCTAAGGCAGATGGCAGGTACAAATAGATTATGCTTTTATTAACTTCAAAAATGGGAGATAATGCAATTAGGAAACATTTAATTGTTTTCCATTTTCCATGGCTGGAACTGGACTAGGTTTAAACCTTTCTTTCAACCATAGGGTAAAGCCAGGGTCAATCTGGCTTCAGCCTGGAAACTTGTTTTTGTTCTAATGCTGGAGAGGTACATTGGAAGATGACCAAGTATATGTCATGTTCATAATCACTTTAAAGTATATAACAGAGAAATCAAAAGCTAGTTAGAAGCTTTGAATTCCATTTAAGGAAAATATTTCAAAGGACCTGTTTTGAATTTCAAAGATTTAAGTACAATTTTTCAAGTATTTTTTGAAAAAAGTAGAAAAAAAATAGAAGTATTTCATGCTTGTTCTTAAATGTTTTTTATTAGTGTTATTACTACTGTGAGCACTACGCAGAGAAGCTCCCTTCTCCAGCAACACTCTGTCATGGTGCAACAGGACAAAATCTCCAGCACCAGGAGCCTGGCAGCTCTGGGCAAATCAAAGCTGTTTTAGAGGGAGGCTTTCTACACTCTCACCTTTCACCTAAGAGAAGCATCTAACCGAGGAACCTGGTCAACCTGAGATCTCTGTAGGGCAAGCAAGAAGAAATAAATGGCAGTAATCTCTGCTGGCACTATGCAAAATTTCTCTTAAAGGTACCTGTTTCTTCCTATTGAGCGGACCTTTGACTTGGGCACCTCAGAAAGACAGCCAAGATTTGCTGGTATTCTTGTATTTTCACTTTACTTTTGCAATTAACCTATTTCTATGCTGCAGAGAAACCACGACATTTTCCTGTCTGCATTCACTTTCTGCTCTCAAGCATGCTTGTTTCTCATAATGGAAATTTTATATTTGGCTCTTACAGAAGGTGCACTTTTTACAGGGAGGTGTCCTTTTCTCCACTGCAGAATGGAGAGCTCTTTCTTAGATGATGAAATGTTTAGCGAAATGTCATAGTATTACAATATTTCTATAGGTTCCAGTGAAATTTTCCCATTGCCCACAATGTAATTTTGTGCAAGGAGCATGGAATTTCTCATGACAAATTTATGAGCTGGCATGTACCCTTCCTACTTTACTCCATATATAACTTGCCTACTGTTTAAAGAAAAAAAATTTGGGTTTTGTTCTGTCAGCAGTGGGCTGCCTCCTTGTTTCTTTTTCTGACATTACCTTTTAAAATGGTAGTGCCAAACAAGCAGGAGTAGGTTGAGTCAAAGCAGAGCAAGCAGCTGTAAATTACGTAGGTTGCTGTCAGCTGGGGCTCTCATGCAGCGTGTAGCAGTCTGTAGCTGCAGTTCACAACATATAACCAGCAGCAGCAGCAGGAACTGCAGGTTAATGCAACATGGGCAGCTCATCTTAATGATGAGGCTACAAATATTGAACACCAGCTAGTGCCAGGAAATTTCCATGAGTGTTGAATCCGAGAGTTGTTAAATTGGGTGCTGTTCGTTGTCTATTGACTGAAAGTGAGCTGCGCACCATGACATGTTCTGGGTGAAAGTTTCCCAATCCTTCACATCCAAGACCAGCTGGAAGTTTGCCACTGCTCCAATCCAGTGCAAAATCACAAGTTTCTTCCCCCAAACCAACCTACATAGCTATGTCTTTGTTCATTAGCAGGCATGTATAAGATGTGTGTGGGGAGCCTGGGAGTGTTACTGGTTCGAGAGCAATGCAAATCAGTCAGTTAATTTCTTGAAGCGTCTTCATCAAACCAAACCCCATTAAATAATTCTATTGATTGAATTACATTTGCATAAAATTTTAACTCAATTGTTATGAAGTACAAATAAGTGAGTAAAACTCCCTGTCTGTTCTTGAACATTTCACACTAAGGAAAATAAATATATTTCCTAGATAAATTAATTGTTGTGAATTTTTCATCCACTCTAATTTATCAGCCACCTCGTGAGGATTAATTAACATCAGCAAAGTACTTATGAAGATGAAAAATGCCATAAAAGTATTTAGAAAGTATACATATCTGCTCTGAATAGAATATGACTCTCATCAAATCTTTTCTCATTCTGTCTCAGAAATACTCTGGTTTTATATGTATTCCAGCACTTTGGAAAGTATGGCTAGTTTGGTTTTTCTTCCAGAAGGGCTGTTCTCCATATATCTTTGATAGTTAAAGCAGAGATTCCTGAATCCTGAAGGTACTTTTATGACAGGATTTCAATGGGTTTTGTATTCCTAAACTTCTTTAGTAACTCAAGCTTAGGTTTGCAGGCATTGACAGGCATCCTACAGTCTCAGACACAGAGATGTGATCACTGACTCTAAGGCAGCAAAGCTCCAATGTCCAGAACCAAATCACACTTTTTGATTAAGAACTTCGGGGAGAAACCCTAAGTTTAAAAGAGATGACCATATTATATTGCTCAAACACAGTTGTAGACAGCGATTTCCATCAAACTACTACTAATATTATGAAATAAATAATGTGGAAAGTAGAATACATTCTGAGCAAAGGTGTGATGTGCTAAATAATTCTTTTGAGAGAACTTCCCACACAAATATTTTTCAGACTATTTCAACATTTAGAGAGAATGTTGTTCTGCATTGATTGTTCTTTTGTTGGAGGGACAGAACAAAAACAAACAGTTTCTAGCAGTTACACTGAAAACCTGAAACTGTTTATCTTAGGCTATTCAGGAAGCTGATTTTGCATAGAGATAGCTCCAAATTATATTGCAGGTGTTGTTTCTAAAAAGTGAACAGCTCTGTATTACAAAATGTTTTGAAGTTGTATCTCAGAAGAAAGCACACTCACCAGACAGATTTCTAACAGGATTGTGATCAAATCATATTTATGAGTATTCCAATGTATAACCATATCCTTCACCCACCTGTGACAGCTGAATCCAAAGTCCCCTGAAGATATCAGAGATATTCCTGTGGATTTCAGTGGGATTTGTATTTTTGTGGATATATTTTTTGTTATTTTTCATGGATAATCCAGCTGATTAAACTTACATGTCTGGAAATATATTGAGATTCATTGATACATAATAATATAAGCATCAGGGCACTATGATAAAATGGGAAAGCAAGGTCTCTATATTTGGACTTTAAAGAGAAGGAAATAATTTAGAAATGTGTCGTTTCAAATTTGCAATGTTGCAACCA
This sequence comes from Pycnonotus jocosus, assembly GCA_013400435.1. Classification (NCBI taxonomy): domain Eukaryota; kingdom Metazoa; phylum Chordata; class Aves; order Passeriformes; family Pycnonotidae; genus Pycnonotus; species Pycnonotus jocosus. The sequence continues at coordinate 157,061 of VWYP01018236.1, read as the reverse complement.
TTAATCTACACAGCAAGAGATAATTGATGTTTAGCTTGTCATTTAAAAGATATTTTAAGTGTATATAGAGATAATGTAGACTATGCTAGTTTCTCTAGTGCCCTTAGAGTGATCCACATAGATTTTTCTTTGGAGACTGGCACCAAGAAGTTAGGTAGCACCAAACTTTTATGACTTTACTTTATGGATTTGACTATTAAGCTAAAACTTCTAAGGGAGTCTCAGAGCATCAGTGGAAAAAGCAGAAAGAGTCAAGAGTGAAAAACCAGAGTAGTTTTCATCTAAATGCTGAGCCATCTGTGAAGAATTCCTTCCAACTCTATGAACACTTATTGTAGCACCAGTATTTGTAATTACATGAGGCTAATTTGTCCCATGTGAAGGATCTCACAAAAAAAGCAATATAACAAAATTTAACATTCATGGCAGGGCACATTTTGGTCACTCCAGTCAGAAATACATGTTTTATTTTAGTAGTTTATTACTTTAAAGTATAATTTGCAGTATCCAAGTGGTTGTCAACACCATCACTCTTCAATTTCATGCTGGCATAGGATGCGATGGAAGGCAAAGGCTATTTGCAGTGCTTAGACAGTAGCACAGGGAACTTACGCTTGTGAGTAATGCTGTCTTTTACTACTTCCATGGAATTGTTCCTATTTTACACATAGAGGAAGCTAGAGAAGAGCATGCAGTGAAAACTAACACCTACTTACAACTTTACTAAGGATTCATTTTTGCATTTTTCACCTTTTATTAAAACAATTTTTGCCTATTTTTATATGAACAAAACCTGGGAAGTTTCATATTGGAAAAGAGCAGAGAAAAATTATGTGGTTGATGCTGTCTTAAGGAAGAGAGCATTATTTTGAGTTATATATAATGTATGACATCACATGGAAGATATTTAGACAATTTGGTAATATTGTCTTAGAACTGTAGTACAAGTAGTAAGGTCATACCTTAACACTCAATTTTCTGTTAAAATAGATTGTCCTGGGCTTAGATGGAGTCCAGTGTCTTGAAAAGGGTTTATTGATACCAGAAGTTGTTGTTGCCTGCTGTGTCCTTTGGCAGCTCACTTAAACTTTTTCATGATCAGGTCTTTATTCTGCACACTGTTCCTAGTAATTCTTCCTTCTTAGTTGCCTGATGTTTTGTAACTTGTGTTTGAACAAGGTTTTGAGAAGTGAGAGCTTCCAGTACTGATCAAGTGACAAGCTTAATAATAAAACAAATGCAAGCTGTTTATGTAATAGGAGAGTTCTAGGAGATTTTGGTCAAGTAGAGCTGTATTATCCAATAGTTTTGATTACATGTTGTTTTTAGTCAGAATTTAACAGTTGTGTAAGGCAGGTGAAAGGATGATACTCACCAGATTTTTTATTTCTTAATTTCTCCTGAAAAGATTCATTTTGAGCGTTTAAAGTAAAAGTCAATGGTGAAACTGATGTACGATTTTTTAAAAAAAAATCTGTAGCAGTAAATTTACACTAAACCTCCATAAAAATAAAGTACATTTGGAAATAGTTATATATGTTAATATTGCTTTGCTTTGAAGATTTTTATCTGTGTTTGCAATGGGACATGCTAATAAAATGCATAAGAATGTTACAACCCTGTCTGTAAGAGCACCATTGTACATTAGATATACCCTGGTGTGAACAAATTAAGAAGAGCAAAGGATAACAAAATATACTATGCTGGTAATCTGCTAGAAGATTACATTTATATATTAAGTATAGCATGAAACTTCAGGAATGTTTAAAGCAGCCAGTGTGAACTTTCACAGCATGATTTAATAAAATTGCAATGTATGAATATACAAACTGCTGGAAGAGTCATTACTTTCATTAAGAATATTACAGTGAATAAATTAACCTAGAACAATAAAACCTGAGAAGCAGATATATGTAAGTCATTTACATCTTGTAGTAGACCCATTTGGTGTAAAAAAGAATGAATGTGTTATGGTAGAGGTTTCATTAGCACTTGTATTTCAATTGACTTAGAAGCACACCATAAGAGTACAAAGGCAATAAATATCATCTATAAACAAGAATACTGTAAAGGGCTTTTTCTTTTTTTTAAACAAGATGTTCTGTGCCATTACACTTTAATAGTCATTTTGCATTTTCAGTATGAAAAAGCTAAGAAAGCTTGTATTGGTGTCATCAGTGGAACCGATGTTCATATTTTATATGACTATATTGCATAACTCCCCATTAACCCTCTGGATGCATTGCCATTCCAAGAGACAAGATTAGAAAGGAGATTAGACCACATTCTGTTAAAGTCGCAGTAACTTTATCTCTTCTAGATAAATTCTGCCCATGTTTGCGAAGCATTTTATGCAGTCTCACTGAAATACCCCAGGGAGTCTAATTGTTTATAAACTCTGTTATTCACTGGCACCAGGAGACATTTTAGCATGTTTTCATTAAAATTTTGGTAATACCTGGGTAGAAAGGCTATGACATCTCTCTTGATCTCATTCTCAACAGTACAAGACTGAAAGCATTTCCAGACACCTGACCCAGTGTCTGAACTGTTTCACACAGTATCACTCCTAGGAATAAAATTCAATATAGACTTAGCTATCAGTTTGAATGACTTTTATTTTATTCTGCATCATAAATGATTGAGGAACCAGTATTATACCCTGTGCCTGAGTTTGATGCTCATCACCTGTGATCTATTGTTGTTCATATGAGTGTATTTGGTATCCAATCCATCATGGCAACACATACTCAACTGTTTCTAAATCAGAATTATGTGAGGTATAATACCAAATACAAAACCTCAGCTAGTTTCTACCATCATATATGTATAACTCTACTGCATCTCAAAAAGAGATTTTCATAAAAACAGCTAAACCATTTGATGACTGTAAAAATATTTATACCTTTTCATACTCAAAAAAGGCATACAAACAGCCATTTTAAGTCAAAATAGTCTTTTTTAGCCCAAAGTGACATTTGAATAAAGGATAGTAATACTTCCTATAGAGAAATTATGTTTGAAAAGGATAATGCCTTTGATAAACCCATCCACTTTCCAAGGTTCATGAGTAAGAGCATCTTGATGACTACCTGTAATAGTTCATGATTGGTTCTAGGCTCCCTTTAATATAATTATATTTTTGGCATCCAAAATCCTTTGGTAAAATATTTGAAACTTAATGAAGTATTTAATGACAAGTATTTTATCAAATACCTCACCTTGTCATGTCTCTTTTTCAAGTTGATTTTATTTTGCTTCATCTCTTTCCATGCAGAGGTCATTCAATACCTCTAAATATAGAGATTATACTTCCTTTTAAAGTATCAAATTCAATTATACTGTTTCTGAGAAGGGATTGACTGAAATAATATAAAATTCATGCTAGCAGTTCATCACTAATTTCTTGGGTTTAAGGATTTCTGTTCCAGTCTCTGTAATTTCCTTTAGGAACTGTAATATATATTTCTCTCTTCAGAAAAACAATTCAGATGCACTCTGAGAAGGGTTTAGCAATAAAGATCAAGTCCACCATAATTCATGCATGTTCAGTATTCTGGTTTGCTTCATGGTGATTGTTCTGCATCTAGTAAATACATTTTCTTCCATATTGGCAGTCAGAAATGCACAAGATTTTAATATTTGAAACTGGTGTTATATACCTGAAGAAACTGCATTATTAGCAAATTTGGCATTCACTTTTTTTTTTTTTTCCCCAGATCACTTATGACTGTAGTTAATACAACTTGATCCAGTACATTTCTCTTCGGGATTCCTCTAATATTCTCCTTTCTCCAAAGCAAATGAAAATCCCCTCTCCTTTATTTTGTTAATCCCTTGGAACACTGCTTTTGCTCATGGCTGGGTAAGATTCATTGCTAAGAAACATGTTAAGATTCCTGAATATGAGTAAAACCAAATACTCTATCATATGTTTTTTGATTTTTCAATGAACTCATGTAGATTAATAAATTTGTTTTCCCTCTAGAAAAGCCAACTGTTTCTTTATCACAATATGAAATGTCTGCTGAATCTATTATTTACTGTAGTCTCAATTAATTTACTCATTAAAAGCTTCAGGCTTACTAGCCTGCAGTTCCCTAAATTTTCCTATGGAACCTTTTAATCTGTTACTGGTTTTGCAACCTTGCTTCTTTTCTAGTGCAAAGTGGATATTCAGTAGATAAATAACAAACCACATCTCATATTCTGGCAGTTTTCATGTTGATTTCCTCACAAAAAATATCTAGTTATGGAGATACTGATACTCATTCTATCAGTTCTTTCTAAAAGTTTAAATGGTGGCACCACAAGCCAAAATAATTCATCTGTCCTATCCCACCCAGAGGATAGGATCTAGATTGTCACAAGCCCCTCTACACAGAACACTGAGTGAAATAATTCATTGTCTTTTTCTATGGTGTCCTCATCCTCCTTGAGAACTCATTTTAGATCTTGTTCTGTATATAAGTGCTGCAGATTCTCTGGCAGGCTGCCAGGATTTTTTTCTGTATTTGAAAAAGACTTAAGGAACTTGGTTTTCAAAATCTCTTTTTGTTTTACCTTGTTATTGTTTACATCTATCTTTTCTATTAAATTTAATCCTTTTTCTAGCCACAAATCTTGCTTTTAGATTTTATAATCTGCACTTTTCTGTAATCTGTTATGGTTTTGGATCTGTTATATATATATATATATATATATACATATACACACACACACACACACACTTAAAGAGAATATGACCATGATCTTAGACAAGATTCATGCTCCCTCTGTTTATTTTACCATTTTAGTTGTTTTTTTCTCCTAAATTGTGTTACATGCTGTCACAATGTCATCTGAAAATTCCAAGACTAAGGAACTGAAACTGTATGAAAACCACTTCAAAGGCTTGTCATATTTTCTCAGTTTTGAAACTCTGAGATTTTGTGTAAATAATTTTGCAAGAATATTTCTCACAATATTAAGCAACTATAAATCAGAGCATTTGAGTACTGCACCAAAATTTTATTGGAGAGCATCATATCTTACTTATATTTTTGTAAAATGATGCTTCTACTCCTAAGGGATTATCTTTAGATCTTTATAACAATGGCCTTCCTTTGCAAGAAAACACTGTCTTTCAGGCAATCAGTTGTCACTTTTAGAAAGGATGAGGAAAAATACACACCTTTCCTATTATAGAAAAAAAAATGCATGTATAAATTTCTTAAACAGATACAGCTTTTACTAGTCTGCTGAAGATTGTTCTTATTCTTCCAAGTGAGTGGACTTTTATAACATAACCTAGGGAATGACCTTGCAATTAGCAGCCTTGCAGTGCTCTACTGTTAACACATATATATTCATGAAAGAAAGATGTATTGACACTATATGATATGTTTCCATGACAAGGATTTATTTGCTCTTAATCAGAAAGATAAGACACATAAGGAAATTTCCTTTTGGGTTTCATGTGTTCTTTTGGTTTGGTTCTAGGCTTTTCTGCGAGTTTTTGTTTGGGTTTTGTTTGTTTGTTTGCTTTATCTGTTGCATGGTTGGGACTTAGGGATTTTTTTAAATTATTTTTTTACATTGGACTGTTAGAACAGATTAGCAGGCTAGTAACATTTAGGGAGAAGTCTAAGTCTCTGTTTCACCTCACGTAGCAGTATGTGTAGTGTTGTATCTCCAGATGTCCGGAATTCTGTCCATTTTGATCCCTTTCAAACAGAAGTTAAAGAAGATAATTCAAAAACAGATATATTGTAAATATTATTTTCTAGGACTAGGGCTTTATAGCTCCAAAGTATTTTAAAATTTTAACCATGTATAAGCAAATCTCCATCCACTATAATTTAAAATACACACACATAAAGTGAGAGAATGATAACTTTGTAGTTTGAGAAGGATCTATTGGTCTGACATCAGTCCCAGACACCACTTAACCATCCAGTCACACTTTGTCATTATGACTGAAAATTCTTCAATTAAAAAGAAAGTACATAAAATAGATAACACACTCTGATCACAATACAGAGACTCAGCTTACAAATCATTCATCCTGAAACTGAGAAGCAGCTTAGGAGTAATAGGGAAAGGTCATTAAGGTGTGAGGGTATAAGTGGAGTCAACTCAAGAGTGTTTGGCAATTTAAATTACCGTATTCATGGGAAAAAGTCTTTCTGCTTTGTCATACAAGATACGAGTAAGAATTGTAACCAGTAAATCCACGGTTGTGAAGAATGTGAATTTAACTTCATACATCTCCCCAGTTATTATATACTTATGAATATTTTCTAGGTTTACCCCTGCTAGAACTAAAAACTCTGACATAATTAAATGAGACTTCAAGATTTCAGAAAGTAAAAAGGTATTATAAAGCTCTAACCCAGCTTCAAATCAGTTAATGAGACCCCTTCTAGACTCAACAAATTGGCTCATGTAAAGTACAGATTGATATTAAATTGAGGCATTTAGAAAACATTTTTCTTTGCATTCATGATATCTCCTCCTCATACAAAATAGAAAAGTCCCCAATGTGTAACAAGAGTTAAAATTCCATGAGTCATTTATTTTAATTGCATGGGCAGTCTGAGGCAGGCACTTTCCAGAATAAGATGGAATGATCACCTAGTCTGGGACTCATCATCTTCTCAGTGTCTTATGAATTCTAGATAGGAGAATGAATACAAAACTGGATCCCCAGTCTAGAGATACTCCAGTTCTTCCATAGATTGCCAGTGAGACATGTGAATCTAATTTAGCAGATTTTTTTTACAACTTCTTACATTACTTTACCCTGTTTACACCATGGCCTCCTTTCTGGTGACCAGGAGAGCTGAAGCCTATATATTTCTGAGGGGCTTTTAGTAAATAATTTCTCCGTCTGTCTTATAAATTTGTTCTTGTGTGTTGAAGAAGTAATTTCGAAAGATTTTGCAGATACTATATTCAGTACTCAGGGATTTATGATTGCCATCAAACAATTTCACAACTAAGATGCAGGGAAAACATGCCATGAATTTTGAATTAACTAACAGAGATGAAACAAGAGGTAAAAAACTTCAGCTGAAAGTCTTTCAGCAATGAAGTACTGATGAAGTCTGTATTAGTTGTGTATGTTTTTGTCATGGTGTTACACCCTTTTTTATTAACAAAGCAAATAATACAGTTTATTTCAAAATCTGAGCTATATTTAGCCACTTTTGGGGATTGGGTTTGGGGGTTTTTTATTAAAAGATAAAAATTCCGTAAAAAGTTAATCAAAGTATGTGCAATTTTTAAAGAGACTCAGTTTGTCCCTGAAATAAATTCATGTTTATTTACAAACTTACTGTCTGTGTTATGTACTATGCTGCAGTTTTGACTGTTTCACTTTCTCTGCTTTGATTGATTCAAATGCAAATTTAAAGCAGCAAAAAGATTATGTACTTCCAAAAAAAAAGGCAACTTTGATAACTTTTGGTTGAACTGAAACATTCTGGAAAAAAATTACCTTGGATTTGATTTCCATTGGCTTCTTTAGACAATAAATTTGCTTTTGCCAAAGTTTTATCTAATCTTGTCAGTAGGATGCTTATTTATAGTGAATATTAATGCAAAGTTATCTCATGAGAGAGATTATAAATATTTATATATTATTTTTTTATAACCTAGTGTAATTTTCTTGGCCAAAACTCGTGGTAGAAAACAGATTTCTAACTCACTGATACAGAATATGTTAAACCAAAACTCACTGAAAGGCTCCCATTAACATCAGGAGAGCCCTTTAGCAGGTTCAGTGCGTATTTTTGACCTCCATGTCTGCTGCCAGCAACCACGTTCTAAGCATGATAAAGGCATCTAAAAAGCAGCCAGATACACTGCCTGGAGCATGTTTCACTCTGCAGCAGTTCCACAGCACCCTTCTGCTTTCACACGGGCTGCTGGACCAGGCAGCATCAAACCTTTGTGCCTGGTACCTACTGCTAAGGTCCAATTATTAGAGAGAGATGCCTGCACCCAAATTAAGGTGAAAACAAGGCCATATGCCAAAGCCAAAAATAGATATTTTATTTAGCAGTAGATGTGAAGGAGAGAGAGAGAGAGAGAGAAATAGGAAAAAAAAGAGGAAGGGGGGAGAGAGAGAAAAACAGATGAAGTAGAAAGATAACCATGGATCCAGAGTGCATCCTGTTCATTCTCTTTCTTCTTAGTGGTCGGGATCCCACAAAACACAGAATTCAGTGAGTTAGTATTTTTTCAGGTATATATGGGAATACCCAAGCACCTCCCTTGCAGAAACACATATTGGACAAATACCCTGTTCTTCTCATCTCCTGATAAGCAGTTATCTGAAGTCCAGGTGGCTTGGTAGGGTAGGAGTAACACCTTCCTGAAGCTGGGAAATACTCCCTGAGCAGGGACCCTCCTGGGTGACACAGCAAATGGGGCAGCCTCACGAGCTTTCTGACCTGTTCTGACCCCACAACCAGTGCTGGCTGGTGGGAGCTGATGAGGCACTTACCCATTACAAGAATCTTAGTCAGTGCTTGAGATTTAGCCAGCCTGTAACTGAGTTAGAGAGAAGGGGATATTTTGAAAAAGTCTTTTTATTTCTTTATCTTTGGAGACTGAAAAACAGGAAAAACAAGTCTTTTTTTAACATTCTGTCATTTCCCTGCTTACAGAAACCCTGCAAGTAATCTGCAACTGCTATAGTTTCAATGGCCTGCCGCAATTTGCCATTTGTGACCAAGTTCAATAAATAGAAAGTGTAAAGTGCATCAAAATTATATTTAAGGATCCTCTTCATCTGCAGAAGACCTGCTTATTAGCTATATTGCACATTTAACTCCAAGGGTTCTGATTATAATCAATAACTAATCAGAAAGTAACTTACACAAATGAAGTCCTGAATAATATACTACTGAGTCATAACCTTCCCAAGTACATAAACACTAACCCTTTTATTGAAAAAATACTCAGTTAGCACTTTTCCTCTTTTTATTGTGGCACCCGTTTCAGAAAAACAAATTTAAAAAGTGAATTTGCAGCAGTAGCCTCTGCTTTCAAGAGGTCTGTATCTACAGTAGTGTATCCACTTTAATCAGAAATGTTGGAAAAGTGCCCTCTCAAAGACATGGTGCAGGAAAGAACATGTAGATAGAGCTGATTGGAATGGAAGATCCAGGGGTAGAAAACTTTTCTAAATAGGCAACCTCTGAAGTGGACAAAAATGAAGCAAAAAAATCCATCTGCAGAGCAAGCAAGCAAGTTAACACTTGTCTCAACTTGGAAGCATAACTCAAATGCTGTAGGGGAAACTGTGGTGAATAGAGTTATTTATGGATGTCCAGGGATGAAAGCTTTGCCTGTAAAGAAAACCCACAGACTCTCCAGCAAGGTAAGTACCAACAGTGTAATAAGATTTAATGTGACCATCAAAAGGGAAATAAAATGGAAAACTTTTTGATCGCACTCTCTATAGAGAGGGCAAACTGCAGGAATGACCTTTACTGCTAATGCCAAAATATTGAGCCAAATTCACTCCTGATGTGACAATGCTGAATTCCAGTAAATTATGCCAGGGATGACCTTGGTCCATACTGTTTATACATCTTAGCTATAAGCAACCAATGGTGGTCACAGTATATTGTTTGAAGCAATAACTTTTAACAGTCCAGGAGTGAATGTAAAAAGCCAAAACCCAAAATACGCAGCCAATTTTACTGACAACTGAATTCAATTTAGGTTTAATTGAAATGGCAACAACAAATTGGAGGCAATTCCTACTCAAAAAATGGCTTCAATACCCACCCAAAACACAGTAGCATGAATCAAACATTTCGCTACCGGAGAACAAAGCAAACCAGAACATTTCTAGTATCGTACGAGTATCGTGAAGGTAAGTCTAGAACCTGACACCTTATGAAATCTGCCTGCTTTGTGTTTTTAATACTTCCCATGGACAGCTTTTATGCCATTGCTTATTCAGCTTTTATCAGTGGATGTCTTGGTAGGATATGAAAATTTGCAGTTCACCAAAGTATCAAGAAGGCATAGCAGGTTTACCTCATGTAGTTCAAACTAACAATAACATGCGGGTAGCAGTCCACCTACTCAGCCATTCTTCTTCTACACTGAGCCAGAAAATCAAAGGGCACCTACAAAAAGCAGTAGAGAAACATTATAGTTCACATATAAGTATGCCATAGGGCTTTAAAGGGTTGTTCCCAGGATAAATGGCTTCACCAAAGACAGATAGTGGCTCCAGTAAAGCAGTGTGTGACTTGAGATAGTGCCAAACTGAAAATAAAATAGCTACAAGTCATGCAGATAGTTGATCAGAATACTACATTAGTATTTTAGACAAGGCTCCCACTTTCCTAACCTTTTCTTTCATCTGAGAATGAAAAGTAAGCATGATGGCTTTCTAGTCAAGGTAAGAAATTTGTCTGTTTGGTTTTTTATTTGTTTTTAAATTCAGATAAATTGATTCTTCCTTATTTCTCCAAAAACCAAAAAGCCAGAGTCAATGAATGGTCCATGGTATCTGGCTCCCCAGGAGTTAAAATAGTCTCCCTGTGTGGTACAATTTTTTTTACTGGGGAGCCATGGGACCCAGCAGCAGCTTGCAATACCCTCACAGACCTGCCAAGATCCCAGTATTAGGGACAAGGTACAGGGCAGCAATTCAAACCATAGTTCTCTGATACTCATTGACTACAAAACACAGAGCCAAAAAGCCCCAAACACTCCTGCTTCAAGTTGCCCAGAATTCCCAGTCCTTCCTTTAGAAGGCTTCCTGTTCTTTTTCTGTAGGCACTCAGACACCAAAGTAATGAGGCCACCACTGCCTTTTGGATGCCTTATGAACCAGGGAAAAAAAAAAAAAAATGCAGGCTACTTCCAAGATGGCCTATGGCTCACTGAGACCTCACCAAAAATTTTCCATGAGGTATTTGGACTTCATAAAAAATAAACCTTCTTATTCCAGAATAAACTTTTTAAAGTTCCATTGGAGAAAATTGCAGTAATCACAACATATCACTAATAGCAAAGGAATGCATTTATCAGAAGTATATCTTGACCCAATTTGTAGATAAGTGTAGTGGTGTATTTTCAGTTTTACCAATTCCATGTATGTATTTGTTTTATGTCTTTATTCTGATTGTATTAATTATAATGATTTGTTCCATGTACCCCTCTATAATTTCCCGCCTTTCACTTGGTTTGTGCCTGCACCTGTCCCTGTCCATCAAAGATGTTTATTAATCCCCCATGCTCACCTGCCACTGTCAATCTTCTATACCCCTGCCCCTGAGATCTGTCCATCTCTTGGAGACCTCATCCTCGGTCCAGAAATTCCAGTGAGACCATCGAGTGACTCGATGACCAGCAGAATCCTGGCTGTTCCCTCCTCTGCTTTATTGATTTGATATGATTTCTGTCTTTTATGTCCAGAGCTGCTCCTCCCAATCCATGGATTAGCTCCTCACTGTACCCTTTCCTTTGCTCCTCCCCTGAATTTAAGGTGCTGTACCAGGGAGATCTCTGCTCTGACTGGCAGACTCTCTGGTGGTTGGGTGGTCCCACGTGGATCCCAATAAACCCCAGTTGCTGTTCTTCCCTCAGAGCCCTTCCTTTTATTCCTCATCATTGTTCACGTTCCAGCAGCGGCAAGAACCCACAGGATAGGAAAGGCATCCTTGGATACTGGACCGTACCTCTCACTAGTGCCAGGGTGTCAGGGCTAGCCTGGCGAGGCGGGAGGACATTCCTGTGTGAGAAACCCCAACCACATTAGACAAGAAACCCCAAGTAGAACCATTTTTTAGCAAAATTTGTCTAGTAGTGTTCATTACTCTTACTACTGTAACCTACTACTGTCATCTTACTACTGTACTCTCACTACTGGATCCTTAGGTGTCAATACTTTATGCAAACTCATCTAAGAAACACTTCAGTTATGAGCTCTGTATTTATCCTACCCTTGTTACACACCAATGGTGTCATTCTTAAAGGAATAATAAGGAAATAGTATTTCCAGAGGTTCTACAATCAGAACACAGGAACTCTGAGCTCCTAAACATCTTTGGTTTATATTTGTCAGCTATCTTCAGCGCTGTGTTTTTGATCCACCTCCCACCAGTTTCAGCCTGTGATCCCACTTCTCCTTGTACATTCCGATGTGAAATCTTGTGACCTACTAAACAGCACACACATCAAACGAATCCTAAAGAAACGTGCATAATTGTGTCAGGCAGAGTATGCAATAGGACAGGATGGAAAACTGATATCTGAAAGCGGTTTTCTGGATATTGAGTTTACTGAGATGTAAAACATATCTATGAAAGGACAACACAAACTCTGCTCCCTGCTGTTTTATCTCATTTCACAAAGACATGTCTATCAAAAACCTCAGCACTTTATTAGATGTTCTGGTTAGAATGTAACAAAGATGTGTTAGAGTTCATTACAATACCAATTTCTGTGACAAAAGCAAACATCCACTAATAAAACAGGCCAAAACTACTTATAAAGGAAAAATTAATATCATTTTTGTTAGATGAATGATAAAAACTGAAAGTATAAAAGGAAAGTAGATTTTTCATCTTGTGAGCAACATAAAGTTCATAATAATGCTAATCTAGAATTATGATATCATAAAGCAAAACTAGCAATGGGTCATCTTCTTTGGGTTTATTTCTGTTTAAAATTAAAATTCTATAGTACTGGAAAGGTGTCCTTCCGAACAAGAATAGAATGTAAACACTTTCAAAGTAGAATAGCAGAACCAGACTGAGAATGTATGAAATGTCTCTTTTAATTCCATAAGGAGTTAACACTGTAACCTGGAGGTGATGATATAAATACCAGTGGTGCTAATTGTTCCATTTTAACTGCACTGCTTCACACTAATCTCACTGGTGATGTTAGTATTTCACAAATGTATATTCTCTGGCATTTCTCATTGAGGTCAAATACCCCAGCTCTTGCTCCAAAACAGGAACTGTTTGCTGGAGCCTGGAGTCAGCTCTGGCCTTCATGGTGCTGAGGCTAAGCTTAGCCCTAGTACGAAATCTCTGAAATGTGGAAAACTGAAAGCATAACCACAGAGCCAAAGTAATTGGTTACTATAAAATTAAAAAATAGTATATTTTTATTATTTATACTCTCTTATATATATATTGTATTTATTTCTGCAGAGCCACTAAATATGAAGTGAAAAGAAGTTATAAACAAATGTTAAGCTGCTGGCAAAGTTTAACACAGAATTCAGGAACCATGTAGGAGGCTATAAGATTTTCTTCACACTCTGTTCCCAGGATAGTCTCTGAAATGATTTTAATTAATAATCCTCTTGATTTGAAAAACATGTTATGTCTGAATTTTTCAGTGGGGCAAATTTCAGGCAATTGCATGGGAACAAAAAGTTACCCATAAAAATAGAGATCTTCCCTTAAATAAAAAGATATTTAAAAAAAAAAGATTGTCAAGACTTTTTCATATAAATTACTAAGAATTTCCTGTCCACTTCTGTGATTTGCAACAGAGGAAAAAGTCACCTTCAGAAGAAAGATTAGCATGGAATTAGACAGACACAGGATAAGAAAATAGAAAGGATGTTAAACAATTACTTAAGCCCACCCTGTATAAACTAAATCAATGAATGTTTACCTACAACAGAAATTAGATTTAATGGGACAAAAAGAGAAGAAACTAGAAAGTATCTTGATAACAGAATTAATAATTATTAAAAGGTTTGAAACTTGCACAATTCTGTCACTCTAACAGTAGAGTATACATTTAAGTCCAAGATTACTAAAAAGAGTTAGAAAACAGATTAATTTAGTGGATATTTTTATGAGTTTATTAAGCCCAAGAGAAAACGTTAAAGGCTGGAACATGGCCAACATCATTACTTACAGAAGTGCAGCAATACACTAGGAATTTTCACAAGCCCTAGGCATCACCATATTTGTTTTAACAGATAATATAAAATAACTTAATTTTATGTTATTGAATTTCCTATGGAAACCTAAGCATTCAGTATGGCCAGAAACAGGAGGATGCACCTTCCTCAGGGTGGCAGTCCTTGTTGATATGCATCAAATCATTCTTACTACTGGCAAGCCAGTCTGTTTTTCACTGACTTCCAGGCGTTCTTCAAGAAAGGGCATGGGAAAAGCTGTTAGGGAGAAAATGAGAGCTGCTGATTCCTGTTGAAATAAAACTGGTTCTGATATTGATGCAAATTAACTAGTTGAGCTAACTCCTCATTTACTAGTAGACTCTGTTCCTTTCAAACTAGCTGGTCCACAGAAGTTTGAGGTGAAACATCCAAGTTTTCACCAGGGTAGATGTAAATTATGTTAGTGCTAACTTAGTGGGGGCATTTGCTTTTGTTCAATTCTTTATCTAAAATTTCAGAACAAAATTTGTATGGGACTACAAATAACCTATAGAAAGTCAGTGGTTAGTACATAGAATTTTCAGCAACTCTACATTACAAACTCTGGAAATTTGAAGTAGATGTTTACGGGTTTACTCAGACAAGCAGAAGCAGAGTAGCTGTAACAGCACAGAGCTCAGTTGAAGTCTGATCCACTGAAAAACTGCCTGAGAAGGGTAATTTACCCTCTGTGGTGTTCCCTGCTACCATGCCTAGACAGATGCCAGTGCCATGCTAATTAACTTGAAAATGTCTCACCAGAGGTACATCTGTACTGCATTCTTGAGGAGCAGCATACTAGTAACAATATGCAAAACCACTTTGCAGAATTAAAATGGATATACACAGTGACTTGAGACAGTCTTGAACTTATGCTAAACAAGCATCCTCAAAAAGGACAAATCATATATCTTTCCTGATGTGAATTCTAACTAGACATTAAAGCAAGTCGAAGAAAAGACTGTAGGTAAAACCTTGTCATGTTTAAAATTCATGTGTATACCAAAAGATTTATTTGATATAAGATATGCAACTAGGCATAAACAGAAACACAGCCTTTTTCCTATAACTTTTTTGTGTGTGTGTGTCCAATAGAAACCTAGATGGTGAGAGTGAAGAGAAATCTTCACACAAATTTCCTATAGCAATCTTACTTTTATATGCAGATATTTTGCCCTAGCAAAATACAGACTCTGTTACCACAGATTAGAAATAGGAACCAGAAATGACACAAAATCTACTAGAAACCTATGGAAGACTGACTCTACAATTGATGAGACAGAGCAGAGATCAAAACTGAAAGCCATTTTCTACTCCAATGCCCAAAATAGAAAAAGCAGAAGAAATATACTTCCACAGAATATCAGAACTAATAAGAGCTCTCATACAAAGAACAAAACAGGTGTGGAAGAATTAGACTAAGCCTTAGAAAAATTGTAGATGGCAGAAAAATAACTGAAAGGCATTGTAAGCAGCTTTGGGTTTGGAAATAAACATGAATTCCAAATATCTGTGCCAAAGAGTAGAAACATTTTTTAATTTTTTTTTTCTTATTCAGGTATTGATTTGTTTGCTTGTTTACTGACTGTTCTGTTTAGCCATGTCAAATATTCAGGCATGAAAATTTAATGAATTATAATAATGGTGATGAGACTGCAAATAAATTACTTTAAATACACTAAAATGAATCCTTAATTAAAGCAAAACAGTTGAGCATATGTAATTGTAAATTTTTTTATATCTACACATGTACTTAAGTGATTTCCTGAGAATTGTTTTTTTGGTAGACTTAGGTACTATAATTCAGTTTTATCTTTGTGATGCATCATAAGGGATTGCCAGGTGTTCATTAAAGTTTGCAGCTTCTTGGCCTTTGTTGTTGTATTGTGCTGCTGAATTTCAGACTATATATACTAACACAGTAAATTATTTTAGAAACTTTTATATACAAATATTTGATAGCCATTATAGAAAAATGTCTATTTTGTCAAGGTGATATTATTAATATTATATTAATGTTTTTATATAGAAGATTTACATTTTAGGGTACTCATTGTGTAAAATGTATTTGAGCAAGAAGATTGGGAGACAAGAACATATCTTACTATGTGTATATGTATTGTAACTGAGCTATTTTATGCCAAAAGAAAGTAATTCAACATATTCTGGCCTATACGAACACACAGGAAATTAAATATGAAGTCTCTAGTGGTTTGGAAAAGATGGTATTAATTGGAAGGAAAGACAGGAAACAATGTATTAAGGATCTAAAGGAACCAAGCTAGGTTATTTTTTTATCTTGTGTAAGGTCTAGTATAGTTGATTGTTGAAGATAGCCTGCCCATAAAGAAGAACAGCAGCTAATGAGGATGGATGTATCACCTAAGCATATCAGAAATGGCTGCAGCAAGAAGAGAATTGTGATGCATGTGAAGGGCTCTTTTTTGTTCAGCTCCCTCTTATATGACTGTCTTTGAAAACAGAGGAAATTTACTCTGCATTTGCTGAAATGACATTACAGAAACAAATGTTAACCAGATTTAAATACTTGTATTTCATAGCTTCTTTGTTTTCCAGAGGAAGTATTTCAAACAGCATTCTCTCAATGCAGGCAGAAAACAAATCCTTTGGAAGAGAGTGAACTAGGCTTAGTGAATGAAGATGAGGTAAGATAAGAAAATAATTTTATAAAGAGATACAGATTTACTTACAATTTAGGTGATGGTATTAGTTACACTGATGGTTAAAATATATATGTTGTTCTAAGAGATGGAAAAACCTAATACACATAAGAAAATCACATCTGTTTGTCCTTTGGAGAAATCAAAATATGTGGGTTTAATATTGAAAGAATTTTCTCAGTGCTGTTTCTATACAATCAACAACATAAAAGAATAGACAATTTGGTAATTGTTGCAGGTGTTTAGCCTGATATTCACTAAAAAATGAAACATTCTGACCAGGCTAGCATTTTTATCTGGGCACAACAAAATTGAAAAGGACTGGAATGCTAATCAACTTAAGGTGTTTCAGGATGGTAGAAGGATTCTTATCAGTTAGAGGATTTATTTATTTACTTTAATGATGTAAAGAAACTTTCTTAACATAAAAACATAGAATATTCTGAGTTGGAACGGACACATAAGGATCATTGAGAGAAAGTCTTAGTGCATAGAATATCCTCAAAAGTCACACCATGTGTCTCAGAGCATTGCCTAAAGACTTCTTGAACTCTGTCAGGCTTGGTGCTGTGACCACTTCCTTGGGGAGCCTGTGCCAGTGCCCAACCACCCTCTGGATGAAGAACCTTTTCCAAATATCAAACCTAAATCTTACTGGACTCAGCTTCATGCTGTTTTCTTGGGTCCTGTCACTGGGCACCACAGAGATGAGATCAGTGTCTGTCCCTCTTGCTCTCCTCATGGGTAAGTTATAACTGCAGTGAGGTCTCCCCTCAGTCTCCTTTTCTCCAGGCTGAACAAACAAAGTGACCTCAGCCACTCCTCATAAGATTTCCCCTTAAGGCCCTTCTTGTTAGGAAGAATACAAGAAAAGAAAGTAAATACAGGAAATAAGAGTTTTAGAGTGTGCTATAACTTTAAATACAAACATACAGAGGTCTCAGGTTATAGAGCATGGTGCTAATGACCCAGAGGTTGTGGGTTCTATCTCCATATGGATCATTCACTTAAGAGTTGTACTTGATGTTCCTTGTGAGTCCCTTTCCAACTTAGAATATTCTATGAAAAACAAGAAATAAGAGCTGTATAGATTATTATACACTAGAATAAGAATTTTTCTTCTTTTTAAGCAACTTAGAATGTAGAAAGTATTTCTCTCCTGAAAATATGTGGCCGAACTTCCATTCTGGAAGGAATGATATAGCATTATTCCTTGGCGAAATGAAGCTGCAGCTGAGCTCTGCACATGAAAAATCAATGAACCCGGGTTGGCCCGTACCTGCAGAAACAAACATGGGATAGTGACAATGTGCACAGCTAAGAAATTCACAATAAAGACTTTACCTCAGGAGAAACACTGGGCATCACTGTGCCACAGAACATCTATGTGCTATAGAATTGTTCCCTGTGATGCCTTAAGTTTTAGCTTTCATTTTTTTCAGATCCTGTGCTGCCTAGGGCTGCAGTTCTGAGCCTCCTATTAAGTGCCAGTGAGCTCTCTTCACAGAGCAGGTAGACAAAACAAATCCTTTCCTGCTGAAGACCAAGGACAACTTTCAGCTCAAAAGCATAAACGATGGTGCAATGAAGGGAGGAACAAGAAGGATGAGAGCTCACAAACTGAAGCTGTAATTGGACAATTAAACCCCAATATACAAATGGACCAAAACTTATAAAAGTGTAAGACCTTGTGACCAGTGAGCCATTTAGTGACCATTCTCTGTCCAAATTCGGTGTAGCCCTGGTCAGTCCCTGTCCTGCCCAAGGTGGGTCCTGGAAGCCTTTCAATAAATATTCACTATTCACTAGCTCTGTCCAGTCTCTGTTTCAGGTCAGCCCTCCCAAGGCATCACCTGTAAATGCCTTTTCCTCCAGGGAATTACTTGTCCTTTTCTGGTGGACAGAGGTAGCATCAAGTGGGCTGCAGCAGCTTGCCAGCTCATGTGTGGGTGGCTTATCACCCACTCACTAATGAGGTTGTGCATCTCCCACTGCTGAACCTAGGCCACAGCCACAGGACAGGACTATAGAACATTACCCAAACACCATGTCACTCAGAGTAACTTCCAAAGGTTTCAGAGAAGCAATCTAGTTCAATCCATACCCATGAGCAGAACACCTCAAATGCCTTAGAATGGCAGTCATGACATGCAATCCCTTGGTAGCTTATGAAGCTGCACGTACCTGTGTGCCAACACTCACCTGTGTCCTTGGTTACTGTTTGTTAGTTTCTGCAGTATTTTCATTACTAAAGTCTTCAATAGCAAAGTTAGTTTTATGTAAAAATATCATCTACAGCAAAGTCTGTTTAGTCACAGGCAGTGTTTAAGTGAAGACTGACATAAACAACTGCCAAAACTAGTTTTAGGAACCACACTAATGAAGTAGGTGCAAATTTTCAACTAGAAATATCCTTTAAGGCTAAAGCTCTAAATTGAGCTATTCTAAGGGCTGTTATTCTCTACCCCTTCTATTCTTGTATCTAAACAATACAGTCAATGTAAAAATTGTTTTTGGTATATTTATAATTAACAGTACAGTTAATACTGTTGATTAAAAGAGTGAAAAAATTGATGTGGCAGTGAAGGGAGTAATACAACTTTATAAACTTCAGACATCATCAGGATGGAAGTAATTAAAAAATGCAAACTGTCAGCTCCTGGATTTTGTCCTTCAAAACTGTCAAAGAAGTTAGGAGAAGTTAAGACTGGTTCAGTCTATCACCCACAATATTTTTTTCATTCAGAATACATTTAGTGATGATTTAATGTATTTGTTATGAAGAACTCTACCTGTTCATTTTGAGTCACTGTAGAGAAATGAAATACCATACTATATTTAGGAGGAAAAGGGTGGGGGGTTGGTGCATAACAAAAATAGAATGGAAGGTTCAAATGCTCAACTACTCATGTTCTGGAGATTTAAATCTGGAGTTTCATGATAAAACTGTCCCAGTAACCTTATCTACTGCTTCCACGAGCCTATCCTAAATATATCAGTAGATTTTTATTTCAAAGAATTTTTTGGAAACAGGAACACATCAGTGTCACTACAAAAGACCAAAGTATACATAATCCCTGTGGGAAAACCAGGCAAACAAGAGAAGTGCCTATTTCCACCCTCGCTTTATAACAGATTGCTGTTTTCATCACCTGTTGTGTGTTGGCATTACATTATTTGTCTCCCAGTGTTAGAAAGCATTGTGAACATGGTGCAAAATATGACTGTATGACTGTCTCTAGACAGTATCCATCCAAGTAGAATGCTCATTAATCTTGTGCTGTTGAGAGAGGTCATATCTTTTGTACTTTTCAATTTTCTGCCATGCTTAGGTGTCAGAGCTATGTTGATTTTTAACAGACTAAAGTTAATAATTATTTTTAATATTCATTTTTGTTACCATTGCTTTTAGGTCAAGAGCTTCTTTCAAGGCCCTTATATTTATAATTAATTTCTGAAACCATCATATATTCAAGGTTTGTTTACTGCACATACATTTAGTACTTTAAAATAACATGCATTATAAGCTTTTGGCATTTTGATACTTTCATAAAAACATCTAAAAAAAATAAAAGGACAGAAACTTAGTCAATTTAACATGATTCTTTTTAGTTCCATTTCCTTTTTTTCCAATTCCTTTATCTCTGTCTAACTTCTCTTGCCTCAAAGTTGATCAACAATTTTTTCAACACCTAGTTCACCCTTTATTACATTACCTTCCTCTACAACATATATTTGAGCTTTATATGAGGCCAAAAAAGGAGGGAGAGACTGAAATCTGCCCAGGTTCAAATCCTGGGATATTATGAATCATAAGAGTTTTCCATATATGATGAGGTGACTTATTTTCTCTCCTTCTTTCACCATTGAATTTAATGCCTGCTTTCCCTTATGACTCAATACCTCTCTCTATCTGGCTGAAAAAAGCTCTGAAACAACTTTTATTGTGGTGTCTTTGTCGAAACTCTGTCACACCAGCCCAATAGCATGGGTCTGGAGAGGAAAATGCTAACTCTCAAATCCCAAGGTAGCTGATAAAAAGAGATTGCCTAAAACACATCATGTTTGGCTTCAAGAAAGTCACAGGAATAATGATATTAAATATTAATTTGGACTATGAAATGTTTTCAGTCTACTCCTTTAATTAATCAGACAAGGTAAAGTACTAAAAGAAGACACATATAAGACACATATTTCTTTCTTTATTTTCTGATAAGATCCTGTTACTATTGTGTTTTGGAAAGAGACCATTCATTCCATGTACTCTTTAAAGTTTTTAGAACAATGAAGTTTCATGTTCAGGTCATCACCACTGTAAACAAAATTAATGAAAATAATAAGTGAATATTGCTCAAGAACTTCAAATATGGCTTTTTTGTTTGTGCTTATTCTCACGAGTCCATTCTTTATGGCCATTATCTGCAAGCAATTCTTCTCACAAAGGAAAGGCCTATGGCTGAAAATTATTCAGTTGCCAATTGTGAAAAATTAATTCATAGACTATAATTATAATGATAATGACACCATCAGTAATCATAAATCATCATTATGACTGCATGATCACTGATTATTGTAGCACTGGGCTTTTGCTTAGTACCCCACAATATTTTAGGAGCTACATGGCAAACTGAAAACATTGGCAAAGTAAACTTTGCTACAATGAGGCTGCTAATTTACAAAGCAATGTTTCTTAAAATATTAGGTTTTCATGTTTATCTGTTTTCCTATTAAAGTGTAGTCACACAAGCTGCTTGCAAATAATTGACTCTAAATTATTCAAATGTGATAGCATCATGCATTCTAAGATGAAACTAATTATAAGGATGGACTGGAGTCTTCTATAATCTGGAATATTGTTTTTTAATCTAATTCTGCTTCTGAGATAATTACTCAGAATCAATCACTGTCAGGATTATAGCAATAATCAGATTGGAGTTAAAAGCTGTTGATAATATCTCTGAGTCCAATTTCTCCCCTTGATAAGAAGATCAAATCAATCCAGCAACTGAAAATTACATTAGGATTATTCTAAATATAACTTGCATGCATTATTTTGCATTTTTTGATCTTGATTTTATGTTTACTTTATTCGAAATAAATATATCCATACCAAACTTTGGATAGGATTTTAAAAATATATCAAATGAGCCACAATTAATAGGAATAGTATCTTTCAATGTAAGAACTGCAATGTTCTTCCATTTCCAGTGTTGATTTATGGTTCAAAAGGAGGACAATCAAACCTGCTCTGGTTGTTTGTTTCTCTTTGACTCCTCAAAAAACACTAAGAAATCTGTCTGTTAAACCAATGATTTGCCAACTATGTCATTATAGTTGATAATCCACTCTTATTAAGACTATAAAAATGGTGTATTTAGTTATCTTCATTTTTAAAAATGGCAAGGAATATTCTATTTTAGAAGGATTTAGAAACATTTCTTTGGCTTTGAATCTAAACAAAAGGGTCTATTTGGACTGCATTTTCCAATGAGAAAACAATTTAAGTATTTGGAAGTCCAAGTTCTTCAGGAGAAAAATAATTAAACTGAGTAAACAGAATTGTATTAACAACATCACATTACTGAAATCAATCTACAAAATTTGTTTCATATTTTTTCTCTCTTTATTGCTAATGATTTGCACTTATTTATGGTATTCAGAAGTTATTTCTTCAGTCTCTTTATGTACTCTTCCAATGACTTTGTATCCTACATTGCCCTGCAAGAAATGAATTAGCAATTCATTGCTGCATTACATATGGTCTGGAAAAGACGAAGGTATCTGGCTAATTGCAAATCTGCCTGAATATTGCTGGTTTATTTTTTTTGATAAGGGACATTACTATTGGGAATTTTTCTGGCCTTCACCTAAGTCAATCATTTAGTCTATGTTGTCTCCTCAACAAATGTTTTCTTTTCACATAAAAAGACAGGTGGAAAAGAAAATGGAAAATGGAAAATGGAAAAGAGGAGAGGAGAGGAGAGGAGAGGAGAGGAGTAAAATATGCAGTAGCAGAGAAGAAACTGATTCAAGTGCATATAAGCATAAGGGCCCATATTATGTCAATTTTCACAACCCTCTGTGCAGTTTCTAGGAGTTGTTGTAGCCCCATTATGCACATTAAAATCTTGTCAGGCATCTCTCTCCCTCTTATGAATGCAAAGACTTGGAAACTCTTGTCTAACAATATACTTCCAAAATTTTTATATTCAGGAAGTCATGAAAACCTGCAAAATTATTTAGATCATATGTCAGCCCCATGTTTTATAAAAATTCTACTGATTGATCCCCATCAAATCAGTGTATTTTAAATCTGAATTTTAACATAAGTGATTTTATCAACCTAATTAAAAATATAAATTAAAATAACAATCAAAAGAAAGTATTCTATTTCTTTCAAATAAAATCATTTTTTATGAAACTTAAAATTACCCTTTACATTTTATTGTCCAGAATATTTGTTGCATTCTTGATAACACCTACAATTCACTTTCCCCAGACATGCCACAAAAAATATAATAAAGCCATATTTAAATGAGTGTACAAATATTACTGTTATTATTAGCTTAACTTTATTTATAGACATGAGATTCTGGATTAATACCCATGTGACTGTACAGCATTCTTACATATTTAAGGAACATGAAACTGGAAATAAATTACATTACATTTACCTCATTTTGATGCTATGTTATATGGGGAGAGACATGTAAAGGGAGAAATAGGACTTCAATATAAAGAGATCTGGACTTTTAATATCTACCTAGTTATAAACCCTAGACCTGTTTGAAAGTCTGAGATGATGGAAAGTGAGAAGATAGAATAACGTAGACAAAAGTTGTTAGACTTTAAGCTTTCCAGCTTGCCTTCTGACATTCATTAATTATTAGATCGTATCACATTTATGAGAGAAATTTCATATCCCACATAAAACCATTACACATCTTTTCTCAAGGCAAGTAGGCTTTCACAGACAGAAGGCTGAATGAATGCACAAACAGCAGGTGAATTCTTAGGGTTATTTTAACAAGTATGTTTCTAGAAACAGCAAATGTGAAATCTCCAGAATTTACTGGGAAAATACCCTGAGGCTGAAGGCCAGTTTTTCTTCATGGACGATCATCAAAACACCTGAGAGGAGGGTCTTAGACCTCGTAATTTCTTTTACAGCTAGCACAAGCCATATGCAAACAAAAAGTTCCCCACTGAAATCAATTAGAATTTTCTTGCAGGCCTCATGAGAGCAACAAGAAGCTGCGATGTTTGCTTCATCATTTTTCATTTTTCTCCTCCACTTTCTATGTAAGCAAGGATTATTGGTAAAAATCCCCAGGTATAAATTACATAAAGTTTGCTCCACATGCATGCTATAGCTGAGATTTTTTTCTCTGGACCTCCATGTCAGAGCATTCTGGCTGGAATAACTTGCACTCAGCAAGGACACAAGCAGAACCACACCACAGCACACCACTGCATCATGGCAGCAGTGATTCTAAGTGCCACAGCTGGCATCATTCCAAGACTTGTGGGGTTTTCTTTTGATGAAAGATCTTTTTGTGATCTTATGGACCCAGAAATCGGACTTCAGGAAAATTACTTCTTTGCAGATTCAGACAGGTGTTTAAATTCTCCAAGACTGACAAGAATGAACAAAAATCAGCAATGCCCATGAGTGAGTAGTACTGAGGTCGCATGTGAAAGAGAAATGTATTCCTTTCATCCTGTTGTACCAACATCCTCTTATGCTACTGTACCCACTCAAGGTGTAGGCCACTGGAATTCACTGGGACATAGGACTTTTTGATGACACCATAATCGTGAATTGTGATACCTCGTTTCACATAGTTTTTACAAGCATAAACTGGGGCCTCACTCATCACCAGGTCATCTTGAGATTCCTACCTTCCCACACTGTCAGCACCAAAGAGTTTTCAGGAGGACATGTGCAGCTTAGCTGTGTGTCTGCACCTGTCCTGGCTGTAGACCAAGGTCTGAGCCCTGACCCAGTCAGCATTTTTCCCCTGCAATAGAACCACATTCCCTGAAAGTACAACTCCCCAGGGAGCTGGAAACCACCTCCAGCTGGCTGTGATCTCCCTGAGCCTGCTGTAAAGCAGCACATGATCAGGAGGCTCTGTCTGCCTTCCTATACTGCCTCCTCAGTGGCCTCTTACAAAGCAGAAAATTGAAAGATTACCAACAACGATCAGAGCCTGGTTTAACCCCATTTCCTGCCCCAGGAGATTTACTGAAGCACACCTGGGGGGGCTGAGAGGCAAGGGTACTGCTTGGCCCAGTGGGTCTAATTGTCTGCTCTAGGGAGTCAGGCTAGAACTGTTAAGAAGAAAGCTGTTCAATTCCCACATGCAAATTCTAAGTGTCACTGTTTTGTGCCTTAATTCTCAGAAAATCAGCATTGCTACTAAGCTAAACCAGAAAATTATCACATATTTAAAGCAACAGCAACTCAAAATGCCAGTTCATAAGTCAAATAAGGTTTCTGTGTTTTTTTGTGTTCTTTAAACATGGCACTCCAGCCATTTCTTATATCTCAGATGGAGAGGAAAGGACACTGGGAAGGTTTTACATCAGTTCAAGTGAAATGAACATCTTTCTGATGACACTATAGATTTGACATACAGCTTTACACTATTAAATCACAGTGCAGGTGGAGCTGTATTCAAACTAGGAGCATTTTGAAGATAACGGACGAGATATATCAAAGATGTATTTGGATATATCCTCTGAATTTGCCAAGTAGGTAATAATGAGGCTTATACTGCTGCTCTCCTTGACTTTAAAAATGTTACATACACCCTCCAAGTTACAGTAAACACAGTAGTTATCTCTGTATGATGAGTATTGCCCCACAAATTGTAGCCCAGGGCCCATTTTCTGCAGTGGGTAGCACTTAATCAGGCAGCTGCTTCTGCTGACATCACATGTTGCCCATAATGTGCAGGGTTACACATGGCTAAGTACAAATTACAAAGACAGGAGGGAAAGAACTGGCTCCACAGTCACTGTTCCCTTAGAGCATTCATTTATTCCTTGAGTAGCAGAGCAGGTCAAGCAGAATTTCTTATAAACAGTTTTGTCTAGCTGGCTCTCCAAACTGGGATAAATTTTTTTAAAAGGTAAATTCATTCTCCTATAAATATCTTCACTTCAAAAAAATGCTTTATCAGCAAAGCTCCAGCATTCTCTTCAAGTTCACCTTATTCTTTTCTATTATATTGTGGCCCACTTTAGAAAATAATAAACTGTTGAAGTGTCATATAATCAACCAATATGATTGCTCTGATCACATCAAAACTAAAGATTTTGGTTATTTTCTGAAAAAAAAAAAAAAAAAGCCAGTAGAATTGATGTAGATGTGTCAATTTTATTGAATACATGACTGTTTTCCCACTTTCAAATTATCCCACTAGAGGACTTTCTAAAAGTTGTTAAAAAACAGTTCTCTGGACACACAGTACTGTAATGAATACTAATTCAGGGCAAGCCATGTACTTCAAAACCTTGGGATATGGTCTTAACCTATTGCAGTTTAAAATGGGAATAATCTTTAAAACTGGCAATTTTAAAATATGTAACCCGGTAGCTCTGTCCTTTATACATATTTTCATTGGCTTTTCTGTATTGATTACAATAAACACAGATAAGTCTCTTAACACTAGGAGCACCAGGTGGCTGGAGAGCATAAAAGAACTTTGCAACAGGTCGACACTACATGTGCAGCACATGCACAAAGTGCTGAACTCACAAGGCAGTATTCAGAAGAACCAATAAGTTTCCACAGACAAGCTGTGTTTCCACACTGTCACATCTCAGTGAAAAAGACCCTCTGAGACAATTATTAGTTTCAGTCACTGCTTGTGGACCCAGGCTGGTTGACATGTCAGTTCCAGCACAAGAATCTCTGTGCTCTTCACTCATGAGGATTTTTTTCTGGGATCTGCATGGTCATGGTGTAGATACATTCTCTGCTAATTAGTTTTCGTTTGATTTTTGATACCTGAGTGGCTGCTGCCTAGGAACTCAAAAGCCATTCAGACTTGGCAATCTGCACATCTGTGATTGACGCTTTCTTACTTTAATCTTCTGCATGTAGGAATGAAACCAACTTTGAAAAGACACAGTGGGCTCTCTAATGCAGTAGACCATCTGTGTAAGCCATGAGAGCTGCCAACAACAGAGTACCCCTCCTGTGCTTTGTTTTTTAAATAGGCTCCTTGGGGAATAGCAGCTGAGATTTACATTGTCTCAAAGCAGTCTAAGAATGAAAGAAATGGGATGCCCAATACTGTGATGGCAAATCCCTCGGGCTTTGTTGTTAGGTAGGATGGAGATGATGATGGTGGTGACAGTACGCTAATGAGGACAATGATGCTGTAGGCCGGGTAAGTTACCCAGGATTCCTTAATTAGAGGTGTCTAAAGCATATAACTAGCTTGTCTTCTCTAATTTGCTTTCTGATAGTTCATATGCAGCTATTTACTTTATCCTTCTAAGACTTTTTTCCCCTAATCTTACCTAGACTCTTGAAAATACATGCTAACTCCAATCTTAGCTTGAAATAATTTCATGTCCATGTTTTCTACAACCTTGGCCCTTCCTTATCACAACAAAAATCTGCACAATATTTGCAAGTTAACTAGAATGTCTTTCAACTTTTTAGTCAATTTCTGAAATGTAAAATTCTTCTTTTTAAAAAACATTCTTCAGAGCTCATGAATCTCAAGTCTAGAAGAAGCATGTGATGCCTTTGCAATGTATCAAATTTGTAGGGTTTTTTGGACATCATATGAAACTGAGGGAGTTTCAGACAGCAGTTCTAAAAGAACTTTGCTCAGACAACAGAAAAAAAAATTAAATCAGCAGATGTTATTCTAAGTGTACCAAAACCAAATAAATGTTTATATGGACCCCTACAAAGCAAAACTGTCAAACTGAACATTATTTCAAGGCAATAGAGTTTGCTGTAATGAAAAGCACAGTTAATGCTTTCATATTTTCAAGACCCATATTACCATATGTTCAAAGATATATTCATCCTCTCCTAATAGTTTTACACTTTCAAAGGACATGAAAACATATTTCCCCCTAAATAATGGCAAAATTATACTGTTTCTTTCAGATGAAAGAAAGTGTATTCAGAAGAACAAAAGACAAAAGCCCAACAAAGAAGCCTAAGTGAGCCTGTTTCTGTTTCCATATATTTTTTATCAGTGGTACTCTAGATGTCAGTGTCATTGTGATGCCATTAGAAAAATCTCATTTGTATATGAAAATAAGACAAGACTCCTTCTGTTAGAGAACACTGAACTGATTCTCAGTGCAAATATGATTTGCAATATTGTTGGTATTTACCACTCGGAGGCTGTTTTCTTTATTGACAGGATATAGCCTGGTGTAGTATTGCAAGTGGTTTTGCCATTATTAGGATTTGTTTAAAAGCTTTTTATTTAGCACTGTCAACTCTAATAGGGGACAGAATTTATCAGCACATCTGACAGAAGTCTCCTCTTCAAAATTGCATTGTACCAAAGTGTCAGGTTGAAACGTTGTGACATTCCTTTCACTTATGCATTGAATTATAAATAAGGACTCACCCCAATTATGAAATTTCAGTCAAACTTGTATTTTTAAAAATAAATATTCAGCTTATGTTGTTTACACAGTCCAAGTGCATGCCAGCAGGACACCATGATGCAAATTAAAGTCCCCAGCCCGGAAGGAGTGCAGAAAAGGTGAACCACTCTGATTTCAGCTATGTCCTCATGAATCCCCTGATCAGAATTCAATGCTCATTGAGAACTTTAATAGACCTTCTTCCTCATTATGTTGGGGACAATTTTATTCTTAAGTGCTCTCCAGAGAACATTTGTAATAGGTCAATATCTAAAAACATTGACTTTATATTTATGCAGTCTTTTATTTGTATATTGTTTTAGCTATCATATTAAAAGAATATGGCCCATGTTAAAAAATGAAAACTTTACCAAACAAGATACAAATTATCCAATGTCTGATTTTCAGCAGTGGAACTTAGATGACTTTTGATGCTTATATCCAAAATTTGGACAAAACATCCATTTACTTCTGAATGATATTCCCATGTTACTGATGTTTCTTCTGATGGTTATATGTCTAAATGCTTTGGAACTGTCAATGTGTAGGACTCAAAAGGGTTCCTCAATAGTACCCACAACCTAAGCAT
Organism: Pycnonotus jocosus; assembly: GCA_013400435.1. Lineage (NCBI taxonomy): Eukaryota > Metazoa > Chordata > Aves > Passeriformes > Pycnonotidae > Pycnonotus > Pycnonotus jocosus. Next base: position 128,236 of record VWYP01018236.1, on the reverse strand, counting down.
TCCTAGCCTATCTCCTCTGAAATATTTGTATACCTAAATATGTTCACGGCAGGATTGTCTCAACTTTGTCCTATTTAGCTGACTCACAATGCTATCTTACTGTTCCCCTACAGTTTGTGGATCTAAAAATATTATTTTGGATCACTACACTTATAAATGGCCTTTACTCTGGGCAGTTATAAATACAAGTCAGGATTGAAATGGACACTTTTTCATAGTCACCTCTCACAGTGTTCATTTGGGTAGTTTGACTTTCTCTGTCTTCCCCTATCAAAGTCATGCAAAAGGGTGATGTGGTATTACTGAAACAATTTCTCAAATCCTTCAATTCCCCCTTCCAAGTAAGCACCAGACCACACTACTTTTTTTTTTTTTTAAGAACTCTAAACAATATTCTCTATTTTGAAGCTTTATTAACCTGTATATCTGATTTCCAGTGAAGAATGGTTAATATTATGCCTGTAGCACATGAGGATTCAGGGTGGGCAGAAATACCGAAAAGTAAATAAGAAAATAAAGGCTTTAAAAAAAAAAAAAAACCGCACAAAAAACCCCAATGCATGCTGACTTTCAGAGATATCCACATTTTAATGGAGTAGTTAATTAGATTTGTATTTTTTCTTATGTCCACTATTCAGAGATGACAATATGGAACCACTTTTTAGTACAACTTTGAAAAAGTAAGAAGAAATGACTTTACATGATTTTACCCAAATTTTGTTGGGTCTTTTTCACTAAAACTACTGCTATGGAATGCATAGAATAAAAGCACTTTCAATGAGGCAAAACTAATGAAAAAAAAACAGACAAAAAAACTCTTTGCATTTTACATCAGAATCATTCCTGTCATATTGAAAATACCTTCAATGAACTCCTCAGCTTCATCAAGTTTAGAAGCAATTTAGATTCCTCCATTGCTAAGCCTTTCCAAATCTTTCGTTGTTGATTAGAAAACTATTTCTAATTTTTGGTTTAAATTTATATGTTTGTATCCATTTAATTTTCTCTAAGTACTATTCTTCAATATTTATGCCTTTGCATTTATTTCCTGAATGTATTTATGAAAAATAATCATACCCTCCTCAACCTTTATTTTGCTAGGCTGAACAAACCAATTCCCTTTAATCTCTTTATATATGATAAGTCTTCCATTCCCCCCAGTTATACAACAAAGGAGTCCTCCTTTGCTCCTGTTCCAGTCTCAGAGGGTTTTGTTAGTTTGTTTTAAACACAGATTGCTTAACAGAGTATTACTGTATTTCAAACAGGCTCCTACTAATAGCTTTGTAAAGCAACTATGCATTGCCTAGAATATTTTTTCTGAAAATATTCCACACAATATATTGCAAAACTTGCACCTTTTTTCAAGGCTGAAATTTTACCATCATTTTTTTCATTTTTTTCATTGTGTGAAAATATTCCACACAATGTATTGCAAAACTGCCACCTTTATCCATGNTCTAAGTACTATTCTTCAATATTTATGCCTTTGCATTTATTTCCTGAATGTATTTATGAAAAATAATCATACCCTCCTCAACCTTTATTTTGCTAGGCTGAACAAACCAATTCCCTTTAATCTCTTTATATATGATAAGTCTTCCATTCCCCCCAGTTATACAACAAAGGAGTCCTCCTTTGCTCCTGTTCCAGTCTCAGAGGGTTTTGTTAGTTTGTTTTAAACACAGATTGCTTAACAGAGTATTACTGTATTTCAAACAGGCTCCTACTAATAGCTTTGTAAAGCAACTATGCATTGCCTAGAATATTTTTTCTGAAAATATTCCACACAATATATTGCAAAACTTGCACCTTTTTTCAAGGCTGAAATTTTACCATCATTTTTTTCATTTTTTTCATTGTGTGAAAATATTCCACACAATGTATTGCAAAACTGCCACCTTTATCCATGGCTGAAATTTTACCATCATTTTTCCATCACATTAAATTGATTAATTACTTTTGTTTGTAAGAAGTATTATGCTATCCATTCCAAAATATATGATCTTGTACTGCTTTATCTCATTGCTATCCATCCCTTGAAAACAGACCATATGATAACCCTGTGGTTCCTCACACTGGTAGTAACTTTTGGATTGGTATAAACTCTACTTTTCTAAAACATCAAGCTCATTAAGGGAAATATTGGACAGAAGTTTTAAAAACACCCAACACCCAAAGAAAGCAAGGAGTGATTGATCCATTTCTTTCCCAATTAATATCAAGGAATTATCATCTTTGTCTTAGCCAGCTTTTTATTCACCATACAACAAACTCCATGCACCCCGTTGTCTTCACTTCAGTAGTTACTTGCTGGCAATAGCCAAAACCACTTCCTTAAATATGGCTAAAGAAAGTTAATAAGTATACAATTTTTTTAAAAAAATCAGTTATCTTACCAGTAATTAAGTTAATTTATTAGAAATTACCCTTCATAAAAGCACTGTAATTTTTAATTTACTTTCTATTTACACCTGCTTCCTATATATAACATTCTAAAATGAAAGTGAACAGGTATTTCCTGACCACCTCACCACTACTTACTTTTCCAAAAGTAAATACTGTGTTTAGTATTTTATTTGTAGCTTTCTATGTCCTAAGTTCAATTCCTTAGAATAAATCTAAATGAAACAAGCACTATTTGATTTGCAAATTATTTTTCCAATTGTTTTAGTATTTTTAAAAACTGGTTAGATTTTAAGAAAGTAGTAGCCCAGATATTGTTTTCAGAGTCACAGAATCTTTGATTTGAAAAGACCTCCAAGATCATGAAGTCCAAATTTAGAGTGATCAACCACCTTTTCAACTAGACCATGGCACTACATGCCACATCCAATTGTTTCTTAGACACTTCTAGGGACAGTGACTCCACAATCTCCATGGGCACTCCTTTTCAAAGATTAACAACCCTTAATTTCTACATGCCATGAAGAAATTCCTCCTAATATCAAACCTGAACCTTCTCTGGCACAGCTTGAGTCTTTGTCCTCTTGTCTTGTCGGTTGTTGGCTGAGATCAGACACCAACCCTCACCTGGCTACAGCCACCTTTCAGGCAGTTGTAGAGAGTGATGAGGCCTCCCCTGAGCTTTCTCTTCTCCAGGCTAAACACCCCCAGCTCCCTCAGCCACTCTTCATATGACTTACTCTCCAGACTCTCAAGATATGTGTTTTCATCCAAATTTGGCAGTTTTTGTTGTTTAATGTGTTGTTTCATCAGTACATACTAATACATACATACATATATTACATATATGTGTTACTCTCTGCATTAAAATTGTAATTAAACTATTCATTTCCACTCTGGTTCACAGACTTGTATTAACCTTATACACATCCCTGATATTGGTAATGTGTTACATTTGTAATGTGTTACATACATATAATTATTATATTATAATAATCATTTATCTGGTTATTTATGTGACTGAAAGCTGTATTTCTATTTTTATTTACAAAGTGAAAAACTCCTAATATTTTAGCTATTTTCACTGTACTCTTTATTTCTCTTAGTTTCAACAATTAACTCTTTTGTTCATCTTTTTTTTCCTTTTACTTGGCTATATCTTTCTTCTGGATGCCCGTGTGAATTGTTTATTCTTTACTCACTGTTTATCCATTGTCACTTTATTATTTTCCATCTGAAATATAAACTCCATAAAATATTTGCATTTACTTAGTGTAAAGTTAATAAATTCTTGGCATCCTTCATGTTCCAATTCTTTGTCTTTTCAGTAACTCACATTAACCAGTTTCTTTTATTTTTCATGCTTTGATCTTCCCCCCAGATCTACTTTCCTAAAAGTAACGTTTTCAAAAGTACTGAAGGAGCTCTAGAATTGTTCACTCCCGGATTTTTTTCTGTGATCTGTTCCCAGTATAGATGCATGCTCCCATTCATTCTAAAAAACTAATTAATAAAAAATTATATTTTGATCCTCAGTAATTTTGCTACCTGTCTCCATGAAAGACATGAGACTATGACAGGAAGAATGAACTGGAAAGGACAAGAGGACAAGATGGTAGGAAAAAAAGCATACAAGATTTAGAAATGTGGTCACGACACAAAGGGGGAAAAAGAAGAAAAATTCAGGCTAATACAATTAGATGGGGACAAAATAACATAAACTATAAATTTTCCAGGCAGAAAGAAACCTAGACAGTTGAGACAGGAAAGATAGTAGAAAGCAATTTAGACAGCAGTATGAAATACAGCAGCAAAAGCAAGCCAATGCAATTTCAGTCTCTCTATACATTGATAACACAACATAGTGCAGCACTCCATCATCTGGGAAAAGGAAAAGTAACTCAAGAACTTAGGGATGTTTCTATTGCATACCTTATACAAGGACAAGTCATTGTATCTTATAGTACAACCACCATAGAATCTCCTTCCAAATATCAGGGCTCAGACTACATCCAATTGTCCAAAGGCTGGCTTTGTCAAAATATTTTTTTAGATGCACAATGCAGATTTCATACTGGCTGCAATACTGCTGGCTGCAGTAGTCGCAAATGGGGAAGCTGAGGAAAACTGTAGTGCCTAGGTTCAGTCCTTCATAAACATTATGTTTGCATTGTTATAAAACTAAATATAAAACAAGTCATGAGCACTTCTCACCCTGGGCTCTTAGGAATCAGCCCAGGAAGGAATCAACTGCCTCTACAGACAGTGTTAATACTTTATTCTTAGATCATTCCATTTCTGTCATACAAAAGTCAGCCTAATTTCAGTATGTTTGGGTCAGTCCTCCTTCCTATTTTCTAGTATTTCAATGTTACCACGTGTACTGATGTTTGAAAAACACGATTTGTCCAATATCTCACTGCTGCTCACCCCTCCTCAACTCAAGTTGTTGCCTTGACCAATCATGTTTTAAAATGTAACATAGTTTCTGTAGAGTTTTAAAGCATTTTTTTTTATCATGGAGCAGAAATCTAGTCTTCATGGTATGCACAAAGCAAGGAGGTTTAACACTTTACTGATTAATAAAGGAGATGACAGCACCGAAGTGAACTGAATCATTAGTATTCCCTAAGTAAAAAATGTAACATTGTTTAACCCCAAGATCCTCCTCTCAGCCTATTTCTCCAGCTTTCTGTGAATGACTATTCATCTTTTGTTTACTGCAGAATCTCTCTGTAGTTTGTTAGCTGAGCCAACTAAGACAGCAAATACTGCAAACACAGAGTGACTTTGTAGCAGAGCACTAATACCATTTATCAGGTATTTGTAAATCACTCTGTAAATATCTGCTACTGCTTTCCTCTCTTCATTTTTTCTTTCAAGGAGACCTATGCTCTCAAATCCATTTCAGCAGGGAAATTCCTAGAGCTCTGATCCAAGTTACGTGTACAGTTCAAACACACCCCAGAGCAGCAAAGAGAGTTATCAAGTTGCCCTAACCACTGCAGTGCTGAAACACCCTCAGTAAGATTTCACTTTGTACTGTGCTAGACATGAAATCTTTTATGAAACAGACATGAAAATTGCAATTTGGCTAGAAACTTTTATGACAGAGATAGTATGTGCTAGTATTTCCTAGAATCTGGGAAAAAATATATCCAGTCTCAACCTGCCATTAGGAGTAATGCTTTGCATTTCCTCACTTAATGGAGTCAACTGGTCTTTCTCGAGATATGGAAGTATTTTGAATGTAGTTTGAGTCCAACGTAAGAATGTGAATGGAGTATTTATCTTAGATAACAGGGACCACAGGACATAGCTATTTGTTGTTCCTATTTGTAAATCCTAAAATTATATATTTTTTATTACAATAACATTTTTACTGTTAGAATGGAGGACGCCCCCATCACTCATCTGCTTATAAATTCGACAGCACATTTCTCTTCCTCTATATCCCTCCCCTATCATTTGTGTCATCAGCATATTTTAGTTACTTTGAAAATATTTTATTTCAATAACTGACTTCCTTCAACTATGCCCTACATGCTCAATTTCCAGATTAATCTTGAGTGGGATGTCCTCTGAATTCTAATCACTGAAATTACATTCATATCTATGCACAAACTCTGCTTCTACATTCATATCAAAGTCAATCTTAGGCCCACCTGTTTTAAGGATTAATTTTGAACTGCTGTACTAGAATCTATAGATGTTTGAGTTCATATATTACTGAAGGATTTGATAGAAAGAGAGCTACAAAGCTTTAGTAACTTAAATCATCATCTGACCCATACTTGGCATTTCATTCCCACATCAACTATGTCTATAATCTCTGAAGCAAACATGGATTAGAGCAGACTTGAATGAAAATTGATATTATAGTGTATATTGTCAGAGGAACTATTTCAGCAGCTCATTGGATTTTCAAGAAGTCTTATGGCATTAAAGACATCCTTTGTTTATCTTGATAGAATGTAAATAAAATTTTACATTAGAAATTAATATTTATAGCCATTTGCCTAAATATCATAAACTTCGATCTTTTTACTGTCTTGTGCTTTGAATCAATTTCATTTCTTATGCAAAAATTAGTTTTCATTGAGGTGGTTGCTTTACATTATTCTCTAAAAAATATTGTGTTTATCTTGCTAGGAGAAAAAAGTGTCACCAGACAACACATCCCTTGCATCCCTTGTATTCCTACACATGGCAGTGCAAATTTGAGTAGAGGTTGTGTTTAACCTTCTGCAACTACAAGATGGAAACAACAAACATTTTCCTGAGATTTGGCAAAAATTAATCAAATAAGACTTCAGGCTTAGTTGCCTGAGATCTTAATAGTTTTGATGGGTATTCCTATAGTGAGTGCAGTGAAAGAGGGATTATTCTTTCCTCTTGGTGGTACAGAAGGACAGTCAGAGCCTTGTTCTGTTTTTACTCCCAAATCGGAATGTTGAATAAATACCTCATCTTTTAGGTTTGTCCCCCTCTTTTCCACTGCCGTGGAACCTAGTGTGTTTTAACATACTCTCACCAAAACTCTGCAGCTTAAAATGTATTGTCTGGGGGTTTCCTTATGTACAAAGAATACTTCTGGCAGAAATATCAGAAATAAGGTATACAATAGGGATTTCTGAATCTGACTCTTGTTCCCAGACGCCTGCACAAATGAGATTATTCTTGAAGAGAACATAGCCATTCACATCAACTACATTCAACTGTTAGCAATGTAACAGGTTTTAAAATATATTTCATAGTAAAATTTGTGAAGTAATTAAATTCTCCTCTGAGATTTTAAAATTTTTGTTTCTAAAGGCTTAAAAGGCTTATTTGGAGATTAAAAATATATATAATAATATCAATTTCAAATCTACTTTTCCTCTTCTGTTGATGTGAGGTAATGATTTGCACCCACTCTTAAATCAAAGATATATCTGTAGAAGTTGCCCGTGATTAAAGTTCCATCATTTTACCATCCTTTCGAGACATATTTGCTGTTTGCAAGGTCTGTATATTTCTAATATTCATGTAGTGAAGCAACATATTGCCTTAATTAAAATAAGTCACATTAATTTATCAATCTCTGTTTGAAATTTGTCAAATAGTGATTAAGGTGTAATAGAAAGATGCAGTCATAGCTACCAGGAATTCAGCAGTTGTCTCACAGCAAGAAACTCTTGACCTTACAACTCATTTACTCTTCAGCTTGGCCTGGTAATCTCCAGAAGGAAATGATGTGGAACACATGAGGATTCAGGTCAGAACCTTGTTAGAATCAGTGTGAAAGAGCAAAATATTATTAGGCTCTCAATAAATTATGACTGAAAATTATTTAAAGGTAAAATTATGCTAGGATGCAAAAGGAGCAAGCAGAAAAATGATTAAGTAATAAGACTTAATTCCACTGAAATCACATCAAGTCTAACATATAGTGACACTATACCACTATGCAAGATGCCTACCTATGTACAGAGTGATTTTCCCTGTTCTATTGTAAATACTTTTGTTTTCAAAAGCCTCCTCTTGCTATTTATGATAATGAATGTCGAGAAACACATACACAATTCTATTATGTGTATGTAGGTTTTTCCTATTTGCTCTACTTCTTACAGTGATAAAATCTTGTAGTAATTTATGCAAAAGATATTTAGACAATAAACAGCCAGTACTGTTTAATTACAAACAATCAAGTTCTCTCTCAAAATGCCATTAAACTCCCTTCACTCTCGCATTCAGATACTGTGCTCATTCACAGCTTTCTTTACTTTACACAAGAGTACCAATACCTGCAGGCTTGTACATAAATTTGAAGCAGAAAAATGTGTCCAAAAAGATTTATTCAGCCCAAAACCATAACTGACAATATCTGAACAAACTGAGCTCTTTGATAGGTTGCAGTTGTGTGTTTTTTTCAGTCTGTAGGTTAGTACTATTCCCTATCTGAGAGTGGTTAAATGTTGTTTAGCATCATCTTATCATTATTTTCCCACTGCTTAACTTCTGCCTTGTATTCAGACTTTACCTAAACTCTCCAGTTTGGAGAGTGCTATCACACACTGTCCCATCACATCTGTCTCACTGTTATTCCAAGTCTCTAACCTCGATAGTTAGTCCCTTGCCTCCCCTCCAGGTTTCCCACAACATCTCTACTAGATAAAGGACAATTCTACTTATATTGACTGTAAATCAATAATCTAGCTATGGCTTATCTCTTTAATGCCCTAGTTACTGGCCGCTGATGAATAATCCTCTTCAAGATCTCAGTCTTTCCTGGAGGAGTTAAGGTTTAGTAAAATATTCAACTGGAGATTATGCTTTGGTTTTTTGATTGCATATCTAGGCCTAACAACCTGCCATATAAAAAGAGGATTTTCAGTGGACCCTTGGCTTCATTATGTTCTTGAAGACTAGAAATGTGGCTGTCCTATTCAGTACCAACAGAGAAGGTAATCTCCACCAAAAAAAGTCCTTTCTGCTTCCAAGACACTTCCTGACAAAAGAGGAGAGGCTGTAAGACTCTGTGCACTGTTATCCAAAAAGTGAATATAAGGGAACTGATCTTAAGTAATCGTGTCAACACTGAAAAACCGGAAATTTTCCATAAAATGAATGGAGAAAAAGCTAAGCAATACATTGAAAAATGTTTCAATGTGATCACCAAAATCAGGCTTGTCAGAAGACTACGCTCACTCAGATGGTCGTGAATATGTTGTGATTCCTCTATTGCTACCAAGTGCTTAACAGGAGAGAAATTCTCAGTTAGTGAGAAGATCTTTGTTACATGTACATTCAAAAATTCATTTTAGGATCAGTAAGTAGATGTTATTCTTTCACTTCCACAACACACACATCCCACATTGGGATTCCAGTGAAATGCTCACACCAATGCTTATTGTACTTGTTGCAATCCTCAAAAACAATCTCATGACATCAGAATTGCCATTAAGAGATTCCTCTCCAAATTACTTGTCGTTGTACAGGAAACCACCAGATGGCGACTAGAAATGCAGATCATCATTTCCTGAGACTGAATAATGTTCTGTCTTCAGACATGGCTTGCTGGTGGCCTCAAAGGGCAGTCAACTTAGAGTCGATGAAAGGAAAGCATTTATCACCTTCTGCAGTTTACACCTTCCTGCCAGCCAAAATTTTAAGAGCTGCAAACAACTTAAGTATGCATAGATCTGTTCATAATGTCATAGTCTGCTATGGAATTTATTCTACAAGCTCTCCTTTGCCCCCAGCTTAGCAACACATACAGTCTCTGAATGTAGCAGAGATAAATCTGCTATTTCACTCAAGAAATTTCAGGTCACCTATCAACTCAGTGTCTGGGAACAAGTCGTATTGTGACAGAGAACTGGTGTCCAATTGTTCTGAAAGATAAAGTATTAGTATAAAGCATTATACTGCAGAAGAAAATAAAAATAAAGGGGAAAAGGCTGAGGGCAGAAGTGAGAAAGTTTTTCTGCAATTATAATAATGCACATATTTATTAATCTGTCTTAGTGTTCCTTTAGTCCTAAACTTCTGTGTATCAAATGAATGAGAGTCTTCTTCTTGCCAATGTGTCAGTTTAACTGGGTTTATGATTTTCTTTGTTACATCTGCTTCATTAATTTGCTTTAAATGACCTGAAAAACTGCTGGGAACATATTTTACTGCTAAATAATTTATGTGAACACTAATATGCAGATATTAGTCTGGAGTTGCCTTCCCTTGTACATGTTACAGTCCACTCTTGCAGATAACAATATTTATTAAAATTAATAAATTACAAAAATTTATTAAAATAAATTACTAATTACAAAACATCCACAGTTCTGAAGTCCTCTAGTTTGACTAGCTATGCAGCTTCAGTGGCTAGTGAACATTTGCTTGTGTTGCATCGAGTTCCCTCTGTCCTGCTCAAAAGAACCTGTTTACCATACTTGCATTGTGTTCATTGCATATTTGAATATGCAAACTATTGGTTAGAAGATTTTAAATTAATCTATGCTCAGCCTCTTAGGTTTATATTAATAAAATATAGCTCTGGATAGATCAGAGTATTTTGATATATTCAGGAGCTAATCTTTCTTCTTCTACTTTTGAAATAAAGTATAAAAATGTCTTGGGTGTTTTAGCAGATGGGGCATTTTTTGTTTGTTTTGATACCTCCACATATCCTGAACATCTTTATCAAGGAACAAAGTAGGAATTCTTCCCAACTATCTCTTGATAAAAATGACAATGACTACTTAAAATTCAGTGGAAGAAGCCAATTGTCTTTTGTTAATATATTTTTTTCAGTTTCAATCTGATTAATTGGATATGACCAAGAATATTCTTTCTTTATCATCTGAAGAATTTTAAATAAAGCCATCAAAATATTAAACTAACATGTAAAAAGAGCTTGGAGAAGTTGAAGAATCACCACAAGTGAAACAAAACTTGTTATGAAGAAATGTTTCATTTTGCAAATTTTGCCTTGCAATTAGGAAGGGGACTACTACTTTGCCAAATAACTAGATTCAATACAGTTATGGTATCAAGTATCAAGTACAGTTATAGTACCAAACAAAACATATTTAATAGTAGAGTAATTAAATGTGGATTAACTGCAGGTGTAGCTTGCAATGCATTCCTATCATCCAGAAAACTCTCTTTGCCCTTCTCTTTAACAGAGAAGATTGTCCAATTGATTTAAATTTGAACTTGTTTTTTTAGTAATCCTAGAATCTGAAGATGTATTCCTTGATGGTGAGTGGAATTTGAGTTGTCAGTTTCTTCAGCTTTCAGTCACTTTTCCAAAGAATTGTTTGGAGCTGGGCCTGGAGAGGATAGCTAAAGCTGAAGGTACAGAAAGTGTTGTTCTGCTTTGGAAAGTGGCCTGAACAGATACATCATCTCAGAGGCATCACTGGAGTTAAAGGAAATGCAGAAAATGTCATGTTATTGCTACTAGTCCTTGCTACTCCTTTTGGTACTACAGCATACATTCCCCACTCTTCCAGCCAACCTCATATGAGGTGTGTAAAGATGCAAGGGAATGAAGCAATTTCCCATTTTCTTCAAGCAGGCTTGAACATCAGCTCCATCATTCTCTTCAGATCCTTACAGTGGTTGTCAGTGCCTTATAACCTCCACAGAAACAGGAGAGCATTGGAATACAGGGCATCCCTTTGGCTGTCCTGGGAGCTCAGAAGACCCTGGCTAGACAGTCTGGGAACTGAGCAAAGGAAGTCTGAGTTTTGCCCAAGTGCACTTGTAATCCCCTGGACCTGTCCAGGGTGCGGGGGGTGAACACGGGGGGATTTACCTCTGTCCATGGGGGTCACAGACCCTGGCACAAAGCAGAGATGAATTGCAAATCTCAAGAGTGTGAAACACAGTAGTTTAGCTTATCACAGGGTGAGAAATTTGTAGTTTTAGGTTTTTATAATAGGAGTGCATGGAGCCAAGATGGAGATTTTGGGGCAGTCCCTAAAGCTTTTCTTCTTCTTCTCCATCTCCGTTTTCTGCTGTGACATTAGCACAATGTGGCTTGGGGAGATTGGGCCAAGTGGAGATGACCTGTTTGGTGTAAATAATGGACATTGGTAGGAAATGGTAAACAATATGTTCGTAATAATCTGTATTTAAGACAATGACCTCCCAGGGAAGTGTTAGTTCCCTGATGGTTGGTGTTCAGAACAGTTCTTGACAAGAACAGAGCGAACTATGAGATAAGAAAAGAATAAACAACATGATAGACCTTGAAAGAACAGAAGCTCGAAGCCTCTGTCTCTTTCTTGCATCTGGCTCAAAGGTCCCAGGAGGGCAAAAAGGACTCTGACCACCTGAATCTCAGAAATCATAATCCAAGAGGAGAGATGACAGATAAAAATGCAGTGTTCTTACAAGACCAGTCTAGCTCTTGCTATTCTGCAGATATTTACTATTGTCTTTATTCAGTTACCTGAATTTCATGTTCAACATTCTGTATTCCATAATCTATAAAATTTATATTAGTGTATGTGGTATATGTGTACATGATATATTGTCCATAAGGTCAAATATACATTCTATAATATATTAATATTCTGAGCTTTATCTTATCCAAAAATACTCATTTTCCTGCCCATCATGACCAAATTATGGCTTTAGTGCAATTTTTTTTCCTAATTTTTATAGATCACATGCAATGACCATGCCCATTACAGTTTAATTGGATTTGAGCTCTTTAAGCACTGGTACAAAATTATGTATACCACAGTCTGTGATATAAAATATTGCTTCATTAATGCAGTGGAAATGTTCTAAGAAATACAAAGAAATTAAAGAAATTAAAGAAATGGAAATATTCTTTAGAGCTCTTGTTGATAAGTCTTTAATGTGTACATGTTCTGCCAGTAAGATTTCACTTACTGTAGGTTTAATTTCATAAATAAAGTAGAAAGTATGCATGAAAGTAATTTTTTATACACCACCTGTTTCCTTCAAAGCCAGAGCATATTCCAACCATTCTGGTTTTTGTATATCTACTAAATGAGAGTTGAGAGCAACAAAACAAGAAACATTTGAAATAAAGTTTAGACATGCTTTTCTTAAACTGCTCATTAATAAGTCCCAAAAAACCTATCAAAGATTACGTGTGACACTTTGCAGGACTATTAGTCAGTCACCCAAATTTTGGCTGAACTAACTCAGAAAGCTTTTTTGCTTTTTTGTTAATATATGAGATGTAAAACAGCTGTGAGAGCAAACATAAATTTCTGGAAACAGTCCTCTTCTCCTAACATATTACTCTGGGGAAAAAGCCATCATCTGCTCCAACATATAATGCTGAGCAGACTGGGCCATGTCTTTTCTCTGTAACATTAGATCAGATAAAGCCCAATAAATTTAAAAGAAAACACTTCTATTAATGATGGAATCAAACAACTAAATCAAACAGCAAATTATTTTAATATTGAAACTTACCCTTATGCTGACTTTTGAGATTGGAAAACCAAAATGAGGACACGGTAAGGAGAGAATGTATTAATTCAGTGGTGTTCTTTCTAGTCTGCCTTTCACAGAGCAGGGCAACTCAGAAGATGGTCATTTCAAAGCTACACATTCACAATTATTGTCCTTCACCGTATGTCATAAATTTCAGGATCTAATAAATTTTAGGAGACATCAATGCTTGGTGTGATACAAGCAAAATATTTTAATACCTATCTCAGTTGAGATCACCACAAAACTAAAGAAGACATATCATGAGGTTAGTATAACTAAATGAAAAAATTGTTTAAAAAAATATGGAAAAAGAGGATTTTGCTACAGAGCCTACTTGCTCAACCAACTTTTAACTGTAATGGTAACTGTAAGCACAGTTTTCCACCTCCAATTGTTTGCTATTTTCTATTGTAAACTTTCATGTTTACTTGCACAATTTATAGGAACATTTTCTTTGTGAGAGAAAGTTTAATCTCACTACTACAGTGAGGCAAAGGCACAGAGTTTGATTCCATAAACTTACTGTTTCCACCAGAAAGTCTTGCATCTACATTTTCTCTGTAGTGTGACAGGCTGTTCCTCATAAAAAAATGATTGAAACATCAGACACAAGAGGATTTCACACAATTTTTAGTGAGGCAGGTTTCCTTTTATACTCAATTTATGAGCTTCATTCCACTTTGACACCAAGATAGTCAAAATGTCTGGTTGGTAAATCTGAAATCTCTGAATGTGCAATTGGAAAGTCCCAAATCCAGACTGTATGGGACAAGTCTACAAATGCCCACTACTGTGGCTTCCAAAGTGTTTTGAGGTAAGGACATTTTCTCTTTATTTTTAATAACAGCAATAATAAAGCTGTAGACGGGATGCCCAGAGAAGCTGTGAAATCTCTGTCTTTGGAGATTCTGGAAACCTGACAGTACAAGTTGTCCTTGTTTTGTTCAGGGGTCACTAAGTTACAGCTCTCTGCAGGTGACAAAGTTGATTGTCCAACCTAAGTCTCCCTATGATTGAACAGCAGAAAGCCAAGAGACTGAGTAGTCACATTAGAATGGTAGCTGAGGGTTGCTCTGGACATTGAGCTCTGGAGGGACAGTGGGAGATTATGCTGTCCTGTCTTTCTATCAAACAACCCCACAGACACATCTAGCTCTCAGTTCCTGAGTCATTCATTCACTATCAGAACTTCTGATTTCTCAGATCTCAGAGAACAATCCTTTCTTACTTGCTCTCACCTGCTGTCCTCCTACTCTATTACCCCTTTCATTCTTCTGTCCTAGCCTATTAACCTTTCCATTAACCATGAAAATGAAGCATCATAACCCATTATGGTCCTCTACATTGATATCGCCCTAGAAGAAATAACAAATCTTTGAACCCTGCCTCCTAAATCCTTCCATTTAAAGCACACATCGTCAAATTGAACATCCCACTGCCAAACATTCCCTTGCCTCTCTAGACAGAAGTATCTCATTCCTCCCTTGCTATAATAGTCAAAGGATGTGCTGTTGTTGTAAAAGCCAAAGCCTTCACGATAGCACCAGCCACTAAGACAGAAGTTTGTATGTGTAATATGTCTATTTCTGGCTGCACCCTTTTCTCTAACTGGTAAAATGCAATAAAAGATAACTTGGGTACCAGTACTTTGGTTGTACATCCAGAGCTTTGTAATTTTCTTTGATTTTGTCCAGGTTCCTGCTTGCAGTGTCATTTATTCCCACTTGAAAGGGTAGCAATGGACAGAAGTCTGTGCTCTTGACAAGCCTCTTGACAACGTCTCAGACCTCAGCTCCTGGAAGGCAGCCCACCTCTCGTGACTCCCTGTCACACCAGCAATGGGCTCCTGAGTGCCCCTTAGCAGAGAATCTCCCCCTCTCTTGTTTCTTTTTGCCGTGTATACATCTGAAATACCTGTAAGGTAAGAAACATTTTTGTCCCCATTTCTGAGCAGAGAATTGAAGCACTGGAAGATTAAGTGAATTGCCCAAAGTGATACAGGTAGTAAGGAATAAATCCTAGTCTCTGACACCAACTCAGTGCTTTAGTAATCCTCTCAGTTACAGTTGCTGTAAGAAAATAAGCCTGATCCCTTGTAAATATTGCCTAGACCTCCAGATGTGTAATCCTGCTTGAATGTGTAATGTCTGTTTCATTGGTTGGAGAATGGAAAGCCAGCTAACTACATGAAATAGCATTATAACACTTAAAGAGGGCCCATGATCACATTGGATGGTACTCACACTCTGCAGTTGCTGCCCTGTACAGCCACAGAAAAGCCAGGTCAGAATCTGCAGAGATATAAAGATATAGATTATTTTTCTATGAAAACGTTAAAGAATGGCTTTGAAATCTAGTGCACATATAAAAGACTGTATTTGTACATATACCAAATACAGTATTTGGGGGTTTTAAATATTTTGAAACAACTACTTATTACACCTTAAAAAGCCTTCATGAGCTAAAGGTAAAAGCCTACGCGTTGGTCTGAAGTTCTAGCAGGTCATGGATTACAGAGAAAAGGAAAGAATAATCAATTT
Organism: Pycnonotus jocosus; assembly: GCA_013400435.1. Classification (NCBI taxonomy): domain Eukaryota; kingdom Metazoa; phylum Chordata; class Aves; order Passeriformes; family Pycnonotidae; genus Pycnonotus; species Pycnonotus jocosus. Next base: position 112,325 of record VWYP01018236.1, on the reverse strand, counting down.
TACGTAACTAAAATGTAGCTATGATTTCATGGGACTGGTTAGTTATTGCCAAAATATGTTAATGTGAACCTCTGGTATTCAATTTTGAGACATATAAATACACAGAGAATGCCCAAACTTTGCTCAGGCTATGACAGCAGAGACCACAAAAATACAAATTAAGGTGAAATCAACAGAAGAAGAATTTTTAAAGCACACCCTCCAAAAAAAAAAAAAAACCAACAAAAAATCCCCAAACCAAAAAAGAAAAAAAGAAAAACAAACAAACAGAAAACAAAACCAAAAAAACCCCAACAAACTAGATAAGATTCAGTTAATACTTACAGGTATATTCACACATTTTGAGAATAGTGACAAAAGGGAAAAGTATCACAAATTTGAAAAGACTTTAAAGGTTTTTTGAGTTTGATGTTTATAAGTGATGTTCAATGGTAATGTTAGTTATTTGATCTCTAAGCTTTGCTAAATGGTTCACATTTGGCCAACCAGAATAAATCTCCAGTGGTTCAGAAAGGTAAACTATACAGTATACTCTGACAGGATATTTCACCACATATTAATAAAACCTCACTGTTTGCTTTCTCTTCTATTTTCATTTTAATTCCCAAAGGCTTCTGCTGTTTCTTTGTTGTTCCTTTATGCTCTGTTTTACTCTGGAACTCTTCCCCAGTCTTAAGAGAGGTTATTACAGCCACTATTTTGTCCCCTAACACAGGAGGAACACCATGTCAACGAATCTCTTCATGTCCTTCCTCCACAATTTATTAATTCAGATAAAATAGTAGAAAGTCACACAGCACAAAAGCTCTTCTCATGATAAATATGGGTTGCAAGGGTCTTGATGTCTTGCATTCCATACTTTTTTCCTGCTATCAGACTCAATCTCTGCATGCATTCTGTCCTATAACTCACCACCACCACTGGAAACTCAGTTCTTTATATGTCCTTATTACCAATACTCCCTTCCCACATCTTCCCACCACAAGCAGCTCCTTCAGGCTGTCACAACCAACCCCACCTCATTATGAGCACAAACCAATAAACCTTAAAGACTCGGGTGTGATTTTGTCTGCTCCAGAGGGGTCCATCAGCCCTCTCAAACTGCTCATAGAGAATGAAAACAGAACAGACATATGAAAAGAGGAAATTGGTGGTAAAGAGAAGGCAAACCAAGGTAAATTTAAGGCTAAAATAAACAGTAGAAATACTGTTTTTTCAATGCCATGTACCAAAACAGACTAACTTGAAATATGCTAAGGTTAATTGTAACCATGGAAAATACTAAATTCCCTAGCAACTAAAATTAATCTGGAAGTTGTCTGGAAACTATTCTGTGATTGACTTCTCCACCAGTCATGCTGAGGGGTGTAATATCTACCCTTCTTTACCAAGAGTTTAAGAACCTCTTTAATATTTTCTCATGAAACCAAACCTTTGGAATAATAGAAATCTCTACCTGAGACTGTATTACAGCAGAGAACCTAAGTGCTAGAAATATTTTGGAGGAATGGAGAGAAAAGGGAATGGAAGGATGCAAGGATGCTGTGATGGAACCAGCTGATTAATGAAACATAATGCAGGTTACCACCCATAGCATATTAACCATCCTCCTTGAAAGCCTCACTAAAAGTGTCTCCAGTCCAAAATCAAGATGTTAAATGCTGTTTTTCCCAAATCAACATAATCTGCAAAGCTAGAAAATACTCATTTTTGTGCAACAGAAAATTCCAACAGATCCTAGCATTTTATGTGATAAGGTATTAGAATGGACAGATAACTTCCCAGGTTTCAGTGCAGCAGACACAACTCTGCCTTTGGCCTAATCTACTCAGCAGCATTTTCCTGACGATGATGACCATGAAAGGTCCTAGGCCTGGTCACAGATCAGTCCTGGCTTGCTGACACCGCACCTCCCTTTGCCCTATCTCCTCACAGCCAGGAATGTAACTACCAAAGCAAGCACTTTTGTGATTTTTCTATTTTTTTTCTTCTTCTTCTTTTGTTTCCACTGAGTAGAAGTCTATGGTGCCCCTTCCCACTGCCTGTCAGACAGGCTTTAGCAGGGCACCACAGGGAAAAAGCTGGCAGAGAGAGAAAGTGTAACTACCCTGTCCCAAGGAGTTTCCTATAAAAAAATCTGAAAAGCTACCACCATTTATTCTCTTAAATCTCCATGACATGTAGCTCTACAGCACTGGGAATATTAACATATTTTTAAGGGCAATGCAAAGTAATTGCCCTTGAAGAGGCTACATATATTTATACAAAGTAAAATATGGTATAGAAACATGATATATATTTGCATATAATTACACATGCTTTAGCATACTGCTGTCCCTGTAGGTTTGTGAATCTGCCATCTCCCAAATTAGAAGTGTTCTGAGGAAAAGGGTGGCACCATATCTTTATACAGTGCCTGCACCAGCATCAGTTTTTTAACTGTACAAATATTTCCAATAGGAGTTTTGAATATTAAGCTTTTCCCCAAAAGTGAAAATATCAATATGCCTTGAAAAATTTGGGACAGGAAATCATTATTTGAAAATAAGTTGGCATTATGCTTTTGATTGCAAATTTCTCTTCTGATATGCAGCTGAGAAGCAATGATCTTGAGTTTGGTTTAAAGGAAGAGTAGAATTGTTTTGCAATTGGTAATAGAAAATTTTTAGAATCAAGGAATTAAGAATTTAGAGGAAATTATTTATATTTCTGAGAGATGTGACTGTAAAATAACAAACAAAACACTCTTCCTTCATCTGCTTCCTTACACCCGCTGTGGGGAGAAACAAGACCAAGAAAACAGCAGAAGAACAGTGGGAATTTTCTCTAGGTATAAAGGGGTTTTTATCAACACATATAGCTTGAAAGCAACAGGTTGAAAATTTTTCAACAGCCATTCTTCTGGGAGAAAATTCTATTTCCACTAAACTGAAATTTTCAAAATGAACGCAGCAGGAATTTTGCATTGGAAAGAGTCTTTAATTATACTGGATTTTTTAGCCACAACGAAAGAAAAGAGACCTCACCCAGAGTACTCATAGCTCAGTAGTTGTGCGTATGTTACCTGCATAAATGGGTCCCTAATTTAAGGTCCATTTTACCCAACTCAGAATAGGACATTTTTACATCCCAACTGAGTATTCTGACTATAGAAATGGGATCAGCACGGTGATATGCTTTGTAAATGATCCTGTGGGCCAGCTACTTATAGACTGACCCAATGGTAGCTGCATTCCTTTGAGGAGCAAGAAAAAAAGAATCAGGGCCCCTCTATGACAAATATTTAATTATTTATCTGACATAAAACAGTTCCCCTTAGACAACTCAGAAAAGGACACTATACTCGGCCAGCTACCATACATACCTAGTCAGCAGGAAAGAACCTGCTCATCTTGTTCCAGCTATAAGTATACACCAAAGAAAGAAAAACATGGACACCTTTTTTGTTCTAGTATACTGCTTTGATCACTATAAAGGCTAGAAAAGTTCATATGGGAAATAAGGGGGAAGGTTGTAGCTAGGGAACTCTCATTGTTCAGGGAACTCTCATGGCCAAGTCTGTCAGGAGGGCTTATTAGGTGGTTACAGTAATTTCTTTGGGCTTTGTAAGTTTAGAATTTATGAAGATGACACAATAAAAGAAGGCGAGTCATCAGCAAAGTACAATGAAGTAGCTGTGAGTGACCTACTGAGTTCGTTGCATGGTTAGGCCTTTTGTTCTGAACAAGATACATACCAAAGATGCAGACAGTAGCCACAGTCCCTCCAGATTTGAGAATAAACATCTACCCTGAACAATCATATGAGATTTTGGACAGAAAAGGATCTTGTGGGGCTTCTCTACAAATCCAAAAAAAGCAAACAGAAATCCATTCTTTTCTTCCAAGGCTGTTTGTTATTTAGGCAGCCAGAGATGCAATATAAAATTCTGTTCCTCTATGTAAAGTTTTTTGTAACTTGAATATTATTCTTAAATTGAAATATTGCTAAGTCACCAGTATTTTAACCATATTTCATGGCAGAGAACAGCAGAGAGTACAAAATTCTTACTCTAGATATCTACCATCTAGCCTGTCCACATCAGACTGTCTGAACTCCATTGTATTCTTGGGGAGATAATCAATATAGTTAATGGAGTTTAAAGAACAATTCATGTGATTAAATTTAGGACAAGATGAACTGCTGTCTAGATGCCATTGACTGTATTGGCTATATCTTCATTGACTCTAATGGGACTTATACAATTAATTCAAACATGGCCTGATGCATTACATGTAACCAAGGCAAGATGAATCTCAACTAGACCCTTTCCATTATGTGGATAATGAAAATATTCACAGCTACATTAGACAGCGTACATGGTATGGCTGCACAAGGTGTTTTTTGTTTTAATCTCTCTGTTTCATGTGAAATTGAACTGAAGGCTGCCCTCAGACTTTATCATGGCTAAGAAGCTAAGAGCAAGCAGGTATATTGTTAATAGTACTGTTCCCTGTGTGACAGGCTGTAAAAGAACTGCTGTATCTTAGCAATGCTACACTAGCTGACCATCTAGGTTTGAGAAGATTACTGCCTTTGAAGTGTGTGTGAATATGAATAAATATGCATCCCTAGAAATCAAACTGTATCCTTGTCTGCTATAGGCAATATGCCCAATTCAGTAACACAAGGGATAACTGGATTTCAGGGTTGAAATTTTCAAACATTTGACTATTCTAACCTACACTGATTAGAAATGAGAATTTTAGATCTTCAGTATTCTACTATTATTTGTCTTAGATGAGAAAATATGTTTAGTTATGTGTGACATAATGCAATTATTTTAACATAAATTCTAATCCAAATAGATGAGTACAAGAATCTAAATATAAAAAAACCCCAGAAATAAAAAACAAAGTATCTTTTAAAAATACCTACATGCCAAAATCTTTTAAAGAATGCTAGAAGGTGAAAAGTTTATTGTAATAACTATTCTCATAAAGTATATGCAAATGTTCACTATAATGAATAAAATATTATTAAATTCTTTTGTACCCTGAATCCATGTTCGGCACGACCTTATCTCATTAAGAACTTGGTGCTGAAATAATATCTGCCAGATGGCATTATAATTCTGGGTCCAAGGAGCATGGGCTAATTCCCTCAGGTGAAATGTTTTCAGCCAGGACATATCAGAAGTGGTCTCCTGCTACCTTTAAAATTTGTTTAACAGAGACCGATAGTTTGTCTAAAAATACAGTCATACAGTTCAGACTAATTCCAATACTTTACCTGATAGGAACACAATTTCAAATGACTAGCTGGAACGTTCCACTTTATTTCTTGTTGTTGATTCTGGCAGGGAGAATAATCTGTGAGGTTTTCCTCAAAAAAATTGTTGTTTCAATACAAAATTGTTGTTTTCTACAGAATTATAGGGAATGTGTATCTTTTATATAGCATATCACAGTAAAATTTTGGTTTAATTACTGACAATATTTCTGCAAGTTCTTTATTTTCAAAAATTCTGTCCCTCTCTGGACATAGATTATTTACTGGTAAAAGTAAGCAAAAGAACATATTTTCTCCAAAAACCTACGATAACCTTCAGTTCCTGTTTGAGATGGCAGCAAGGAGATGTTTTGTAGTTTTACAGTTGAAAATATGAAACTTGCATGTGCAGACCATAACATATGTCACTTTGAAAAGGATTTATTTATTCTGACCATGTAGTTATGAACAAGTACAACTGCTGTAGGTCAATATGCAAACTAGAAACAAAAGGATAAAGAAACTCCATTTACCCTTTCAAAATCAGAGGGAAGTAAAAAAGGTACAACTAGCTATTAAAAATTACATGATACAAAATTACAGACCTCATCAGTTGCATCTTTATTTGAGTCATGATACAGAATTGTGGCTTAGGAATGGTATTCCCCAAATTAGTACTCTCAATACAAAGAAAAGCACAAACCCTCTTCCACTCTGATGGGAGACACAAGGCAGAAATCACAAGTTGAGGTAAGAATGACTGACTGGAAAAAGCAATGAGAGAAGAAAATGAACAGTAGCAACAATACCAATAACAGAAAATGTACAAAAGAGAGAGTGATTTACACAAAAAAAATGCTCACTCAGCCTGACCCAAGGCAGTTTGATCCCAAGTCAAAGAACAATGGCTAAAGGGTTCCCCACCAGAAGCAGGCTCCCTTCTTTCAGTCACCAGGAGTGTTGTATTTGCTGTGGAATAACAAACCCAGAGGTGCCCACAGCAACAAGGCTCTTCCCAATCACAGCTACTGCAAAAAAAATTAACCCTGCCCTGGCTAAACCCAGAACAGGAACCATAGTGGTACCAGGTGGATTACTTGGACTATCCTGAGTAGTGAAATTATGGGAAGAAGTAAATTAAAAATAAAAATGAAATAAAAACAAAGGCAGAAATGTAATTTTAAAAGTCTGGATGAAAAAAAAGGTGGCAAAACGTCCCGTGTGAGCAACAATTGCCTTCACTCAAAACCTGGGCTTTTAAACAGTATTGGGCTGTACCAGGAAGCATCCATTTTGACTAAGCAAAATTATGTTTTTTGTCAGTCAGAGGGTTCTCAGGCAGAATGATAATGCTCAGAAAGAAGCTTCACAGATTTGCTTTAAACACCAGAGAAACCCTATGACTCAATGTGGACTGAAATCACCACAAACTGAATTTATTTACTAACAGAGTATACAAACACTGCTACACTGCTACTGAATATCAGTAGACTTCTACGGGATCAAAAACTAAACACAACAAATCCATCCAGGTCTTCTAAAGAATTTTAGCCTACATTATCATGATCAGGAATTAGGAGCTGTCTGACCATAGTCATTGACTATAAAGACATATCAGTATCTTGTGTATTGTGGCTCCACTAGGTAAAACCATGCTAAAGACATGTATGATCATGCAATACAACACATAACCTCAACATCTCAATAATAGTAAGAGATTTGCAGAAGTGCTTTGTTTTCTCCTCTTTCTTTTTTGTAGTTGTGTGTGCTTAACAGCATTGCTCTGGTTTTCAATTTCGTTCTTCATGCTTTGGGAGTAACACAAAGTAACCAGAACTGATAGTCAGCAAACAGTAGGGAAATGTTTTTAAAGCAGGAAAAACAGAGAAGATATTTTTGATCATGTTTTTGACCTGTCCCAGTGACCCTGTGGAGCACAGCACAAAACTTCATGAAAGGAAATATTTATTTAAAAATGTCTCTGAATCCCAGGATGTTGTAGTAGAGATTGCAGGCTGGTCTTTTCTTACGAGTCTCTTTGCGGTGTTAACTCTAGTCAGGATGCAGAGTCTATTCTTAGCATCAGTGTTTTATACTGATCTTAAGCAGTATACTCATTTTAGTGCCTCACAGGTCTTACCTACCAAAATTTAATTTTCAGCATGGTCACACAGCATTCGGTCAGCTTAGCATGTGAACGTACTTAGTTTGATGATGTTTCTTTAACATTAGCCACATTACTAAAAAGTACTCTGCATTTCCAAATGTTAAGTTTCCACAGTTGTAAACACCAAAATAATCAATTGCATGTGCAGAATTGCAGATTGAATAGTGGTATTAAATCACATTAATCCTTCTGCTTTGATGTACACCTTCTTTATCCAGCAACAACAATCACCCTAGCAGGGAAGACAGTAATAGTAGATCTCCTGACACTCAGAGGGTTCAGCCACAATCTATGAGGTTTAGCAGAGATCAACCTTTAAATCTCTGAAGCCAAATTAGAACATAAGACAAACTAGTTTTGTTTCAACTTTCAGCTTCCTGAGTTTTTTCTCAGTTTCCTTTACAGCACTTATAGACTCAGTCTTCCTGTGCCTAAAACCTTTCAATTCCATAATCCTCCCTCTAGCTGTATGCTCTGTAACCTCTGAATGCAAATCAAGGGACCCCAGCTGGTGATTCTAGCTGGCTGCTAAATAGTCTTCTCACGCTCCTGTTAAAGTCTCCTTGTGTTACATGGAAAATGCTCCCTAATTCACTTACAGCTACCTTACACTTTAGAAAAGATCTTGGTGTAAAGAATTTGCACCAAACCACTTCAGACTTGTATATTTTGGCAGAGATTGAATACAAAAATGACAACTTTATACATGCAGAAGAGCAAAGAGCACGGGACTTTGGATCTGATTCATGCCAGTTCATCTGATAGGCCAGAGAACACCTTCATGTCTGCCCCTCACTCCTGACCTTGTATATGAGCATAGTCCAGCTGTAAATTTAAAAGTCATTTTGTATTTTATGTGAAAAAAATTAGATTTGTTTAATTTTCACCAATCAAGCATAAACCCTCCACAATATCAGTTAATAAAGAAAGAGAACTAAGTAGAAACATTCAACAGCTCAGAAGACAGCTAAAGGAATTTATCTATTATGTAAGTCAAACATTTTCTATAAGAAAATTCTGCATTTCATTAAATTTTTTTCTCTCCCCTTTCTTGCATTTACTTGAGTCCCATCCCCAGGGCAACAAAAAAGCTGATGAACATCAGCAATCTGAGTCCACACAGGTCATTTTGGAATAACTCTCAGAAGACTAGGAAAAAGCAGATCCTAAGATTGGCCATGGCCAGGGGAATTGACACAGATCCTTACTTGCCAGAGGTGATTTTTCCACTCTGAGTTTTCTGCTGCAAATGCTAATGCTTTGCTCAGCTGTTTGTTAGAGTCAAAACTTACCGAGTTCTTTGCAGATCCTGCAAAATATTTTGAGCTTATCTGGATGGTGCCATAAGATCTCTGCAGAATGGATCTCCAGCTATGGTTGATGACTGGTCCCATGCAATGTCAGAATAAAAGTGCAAAAACTATAGCTGAATATAGATTTCATGATTGATTTGTTGGTTTGTTGGTTGGTTTGAGGTTTTTTGCTTCCACATTCTATAAGAACTAAGACATTGTTTCTCTCATTGAGGAAAGAGATAGTTGAGCCGTTTTCACTCCAATGTGAACAATGAAGCAGATATTCCTCCCCAGAAGGAGGAAAAAGTCATTTTCTTGAAGGTTAGAGGAGGTCAATTTTATGCTTTCACCACGTATAATACAAGAGAGGGTTTTATGGATATTTGACTACCTAAAAATTTATAACAAAAGCGTCCATAATCTTTATAAACAAGTTCCTCTTGGAAATGATGGCACTGTCTGTTGGGAGGTCTAGCTTGCAGGCAGGCTACTGGCCCCCATTCTTGGGGAAAGGAGATGATGCTTCTCAGGGCTCTCTTGGTCTGTTGTCCCTGAATGATGGTTTCCAGGTGAAGCCTCACCATGTAGAATAGGAATATAAATCAACATAGTTCTTATAGGATGTCAAGAACATTTGTTGTTTGGGGGTGGTTTTCTGACCTGTTCCAGTGGGAAAAAGAGAGAACATCCCTGTCCTGTTGATCTTTATGGAAGTTCACCAAGTTTCTTATTCTCAGCCATTCTGCAGTGATGCCCCTCCAGCTGTCCTGGAGGTCACAGCAGTTACTTTCAATGAACATAAATGTCTTCAGAACTACCCCAAACTGAGTCATCAAAGGAATCAAAAGCTATAAAAGAGAATTGATAGGCAAAGGGATCACAGACACACATTAACACAATTCACACACAAGATGTAAAGTATGAATACTTAAATCTTATTCTCTGACTGGCTCAGACTGAAATACATTAATATAAAATGTGTGGGGACATTTATTTAGTAAGTAGCAAGCAGAATATTTTGATCTGGCTCATGCAGTCATTAGGGGACACTAACTATACAGGCTGACATTCCCACAGGCGGCAAGAAAAGAGCTGCTGTTGCCAACAGCTTACATACATGTGTCTTTTTGCATAGACACATTACTTAGTTTTTTGGAGGACTAAAAGGATGTGGAAGTAAAAGAGTGCATATATTTCACAAGATTAAAGCAATGTATCCAAGTTCAACAACTATCTGCTTCTGATTTTTAAAAAAATGTTATCTTGATGTTTTCCTATGTCACCAAACAGCTCTTTGTCTTTGTTTTTCTTCTACTGCTTACAAAACAAAACATCTCTTTTCTTATAGAGTTAAAGAAACAAGAATCTCACTGGTTTTAACCAGGGGGAAGGATGCACAAGTTATTGTATACTTGAAATTCCCAGGGAGAATTTTAGGAGAAATGAGGAGAGGGTTAATTTCTCTGTGTTGTCAGCAGGCTTCCTTCATCCCACAGTGAAAATTCCAGAACAGAACAGTAAGACCTAAATAACAAGGCAAATCATAATAATGATAGCAAATAAATAACAGTGTTAAGACATATTCCAGTCATCTCTTCTGCCTTTTATTTTGCCAGAGGCCTTTTATATTTTTCTATTAAAATAAAACAAATAAAAAGCAGCAGCATTTTTTATCAGCTTTGAAAATATTACTTTAAAAATGGATCCCTCTCAGCAATTTTATTAAAATAAAGTTGAATATCTTCTGCTTTTAAAAGTAGAAATGATTCTGTGCTTTTAATTTCTTTCTGAAGTAACGAATTGCACAGCACCAGAATGTTGCTTACCATTACTGGTTCTGGCCTTAGGGAATGTTACTTTATTACCTTTCCAAACCATACTTCAGAGGAATTAATTAATTGATGCTCTTAGCAGCCTCATCCTGACAAAAACATATGATACTCAAATGTTAAACATGGAAGCTAAGATGAAACTGTCAGGAGAAGGCTGAAAGTGGTTATTAATATGGGTTTTGATAAATATCTTCTCAGGCTCACACTGTGCCTCGTCTACTTTCATCTTAGAAAGTAGTTAATCTGATTGATGAAGATCCTGTTTCAGATTGTCTCCATGCTGAGTTTAATAACTGCTTCTTTTTTTTTCCTCAAAATAAAAAGTCTCTTATTGCAAGGCAAAAAAGCTTTACACTGGCATGTTTTGCAATCATGTAAGAAGCCTAACAGTGAAACCCTTGGGTTTTTTTCACATTCCATGCTTGAACAGTGTTGCTTAATTACCACACCATTCCATATATGACAGTCCACTCCCTCCTCCCTGAGTGCTTTGCAAAGCAGACTCTGATAAGAAAATTGTCATATGCTGCTAATGTTAAGCCCTTAGGCTTAAAAGAGTAAGCTCATCATGACATCCTATCAGGCCTCCCGCACAAAGGGGCAACACAGCAAGCCACTTTCATGTCATTACTAACATTCCAGTGTTAAAAATAAGCAAGCAGGGGGTTTTGTTATTATTTAAATTATTCTGTTGTAAACATATAGTCACAGTTATGGTTGCCAAGTTGAATAGAAGAGTGTACAGATTAACATCTGCAGATGCATTACCATACAGAAACAAAATTTCAAAATACAGTATATATTTTAGCACAGAACTTCAAATGTTTTCCAAGCAATGAATTCTACAAATAAACTTGGAAAACACTGAGGGCTAGTGCAATACTGAGGAACAGGTTGTATCTACAATCTAGCCAAGACTCTACAGCCCTTTAGGAAATTGTCTGGGAAATGTTATTTTGTGTGAAAATACTGACTCATCATAAAATAAATTTAGAAAGGTTCCATTTCTGCTGCCTTTTGTTCCAAAAATTATGTAACATAATGCTCTTTTTTGTGTGCATTTTTATCTGAAAGAGCTCTTTATTTCAAATTTAAGTTGCTTTTCCTAATTAAAAGCATGAAGGGAAAATATATCTAAGTAAATGTAAAAAACCATTCCAATTCACTGAAAGTGCGTTTTTATACTGATACCATGCAAATATTTCTGAAAGGGCAGCAAAAATGTTTTCCTTCTGTAAAGAATTACAGTAAATTAGGGCAGAGTTCCCTGAAGTCTTCCCTTAACAATGTAGGCAAACTCAGTTTTGTCTCTGTAACACCAAGGGGTGTACCAGGAGCATAGTGCTCATTGTTCCAGCAGCTGGGGCCTTAGCAGACCCCTGAGGAAATAGAGAATATGTGAATCTGTGCAGAGTGAGGGGAAAAACACCTGAAGGGCCAGGCTGGGCTCTCCTTGCAGTAGTGGTAAGGTGAGAATTGAAACTGGACATCCATTTGCTACCTTCCCCCACATACCAAAGCCCTTTACTGGTGGGATTGATGGTATTCCAGAATATGGTTTTCCAGGGCCTAAACACCAATAAAGGATATAGGAAAGACAGGCAGCATCTACTGTTTGTCAGTTCCCACAAGTAAACTAGGGCTGTTCCTTCCTCCCTTCCTGTGGTAGCCGAGGGCTTTCTGCTACCGGCTAGCAGAAGTTTCTCAGCCCTGCTCCACTTGGAAGTGCATGGGGTTCAATCTCCAGGTGCCATGTGGTCTGAGGCTTGGTAAAATGAAGAGCAGATTCTGCTGTGGTTGGAAGATGTTTATTCCATGGGGATGGAAGGCAGAATGAATCAGAATGGATTCTGGACCACTTATGTCACTTTGGGTGAAACCTGAACCAGGGGGGATCTTGGTCCAATGCGGGAGGTGGAGGGGTGTGGTCAAGGCCAAGGGCACTTTACACTACAATGGGAAGGGTGGCACCCGGACACCTTGTCAAATAGGAGAGGATCAACCAGGGTGATTGACAAGACAGGGTGATACCACCAGGGGGTGGGATAGGGGGGTCAGGGGAAAGGGAAGAACCATTTACAAATCATGATTATACACTGCAACACCTTCCCCAACCAGGGAAGGATGCAATAATTTACTGTGAGGGAAGTTGCACCACTGCCTGCAAACGCCACACACTCTGTGTCATACCAGAGGAAATCTGTGTTTGCTGCCAGTCAAAAGACTGACAATATCTCTGTCTCTTTGGAAATGGAGGAAAAGCTTCTTCTCACATACCCTGACTCCAACAGAGCATTAAAGCATAGAGCATTAAAACATGTATACCTTCTCAAAAAATGGAGAGTGGAGGGAAGGGGAGGGGAAAAGAAAAAGACTCACTTTCCTGAAAGTTAATGTCATGATAGACATATAATACAACATGGTTAAATGGTACTTTTATCAGTGTCATTTCATCAGATTGTGCTGCTCATAACAATTTGAAACATCACACAAGTGCCTTGGGTGCTGCATCATCTTAGGTGTACTTTCCCAGAGGAACAGCACAGTGAGCCACCTCCCAGCAAATCTAGAACACAAACTTTGCAGGGGGGACTGGGAATGCTCAGGCTGACTATCTTCATAGGAGGAGCTGGTGGATTCTCACTCCAAATTAGTGTGGCTTGTATTGTTTTGCTTTGAGATAAGTTACAGACACTGCAAGAAAGAGAAATCAACTGATCCCAAGCACCAAACAGAGACTATTTCTTATCAAAATAGAAATAAAATCACACTCAATTTTAAAAAAGGAAAAATGTGAAAAAATTAGTATTTTTATAATGATGCTGACTCAGATTTTCTCTTGCACTCTGACTTTTTATGGTTTCACAATGGAAGAGAGGACAATAAGAAATTGTATATCTGCCATTGGGAATTATCTTCTCATGGGTGTCCCAGTTGGAGAAAAGTAGATGTGGATTTTGTCATTACAGGCATCATCACTCATTCCCTTTGCAGGACTGATAGACATGTTGTGTATCAATAGAGCAGCAGGAAGACTGAAATGAGATAGTCTCATTCATCCATGGTTGTAAAGATGAATTGCTAAATAAACAACTTTTCATCCCCAAAAAGATACCCCAAAAATTTCCACAACTGATTACATTGTCAGAACTTTGCTCCCTAAACTCTTTGTGGTCAGCCTATTTTTGTCAACTACAAAAACTTTTTTTTTTTTTTTCAGAAGGGTATTTATAATCTCCACATAGTAAATATATCCTGCTTGTTTGAGGTCTCCTCAGACATGCTGTAGTTGAGTCTCTAATTTTTATGCATTCTTGAAAAAAAGGAGCTACTTAACTCTCTTTTGGTGGGAGTTTCATCTAATCAAAAAGAGAGATATGGTTTCCTCTGCTGAAAAGCAGGACTGTGAGTACTGTGAGTAATGAAGGGCATGCAAATAAGTGAGGTTTCTCAGTAAGAGAGAGGCAGAAATGACGGCCAGGTAAGAGAGGAAAGGGGAAAAAAAAGAACATTTTGGTGAGAACAAAATTCTTGGTGGATGGAGATAATAAATTCTTCAGTAGAGCAAACCCAGGAAAAGCTAGTAAAATTAGATATTTTGCATGCAAAATTTAATCTTTTTATCCTTCATGGGTATAGAAGGTTTTTGTACTTTCTTTGAAATTTTCCTTCAAGTTATGAACATTGTCTTTCATGTGTGGCTGAGGAGGGGAGAGGGGAAGTGACAGAGGAGTGCTGATTTTACTCATGATGTTTCATAGTAAAGAAATTAGTACAACTATCTTCTTTTTCTCTCCACTAGTTACTGGTATTCTTCTGTCTCTTCCTATAGCATTAAAGGATATGTAGCAGAAGAAAGCTCAGTGGAGGAGCTCTTAAAATTTCCTATGCATCCATATCACCAGTCGACTAGGTCTTCCTGTTCCATCCACTTACTCCTGATTTGTTTTGTGTATAACTCACTAGTTTTCCTCCCATACCAAGGCTGGTGGGTATAATTGAGCCTGGAAAAATCATACAATGTGGCTTAACTCTTTATCTTGGAATATAGTCTTTGTCTGTCAGGCCAGTGCTGAATAGGCAAATTTGCATCCAGTTCTGGGCCCTCCATTTAGGAAGGATGTTGAGATACTCAAAGGTGTCCAGAGAAGGGCAACAAGGCTAGTGTCTAGACAAACAAGGGTCTAGAACACAAGCCCTACAAGGAAGGGATGAGGGAGCTGGGGGTGTTTAGCCTGAGACAGGACAAGGATCAGGGGAGACTTTATTGCTCTACAGCTGCCTGAAAGGAGAGTTTATAGCCAGGTGAGGGTTGGTCTCTTCTCCCAGCCATCCACTGACAGAACAAAAGGACACAGTCTTAAGCTGCATGAAGAGAAGTTTAGGCCATTCTTCACAGACAGAGTGATTGGACAGTGGAATGGGTTGCCCAGGAAGGTGGTGGAGTCACTGTCCCTGAAGGTATTTACAAAAAGACTGGATATGGCACTTATTGCCATGGTCTAGTTGACAAGGTGGTGTTTTCTATATGTAGGATGTGATAATCTCAAAGATCTTTTCCAACCCAATTAATTCTGTGATTCTGTGATTCTTCTGTAAATGAGCACATTCTATTACATGGTTAAAACTTGTCTACTGACAGGAGAAGTCAATTGGCTCATCAGCGTGTACAGGGGCGGGGAGAGGGAGGACAGTGGTACTGAACCCTGCTCTTTTTTTTCACTTTGTTACAAAACAGTTATTCTTCTGGAAAATGATAGCTGAGGTTTAATTTATTTGAGAGGAAAGAGATTAAATTTCTACACCAACAAAGAGTAGCTTTACAAAAAATACAGTACACTGTTGGGAAATTACTATAAAGAAATGCAGTTTTAAGAATTCAAATTGGTACTGGATTGGTGGCAGTTTTGAGAAACTGTGAGGATACAGGTTAGTTACTTTAGCAGCTATGGAAGAAACTGTAGGCCTAAGTGTCTTGCTTTTGTTTGTATCAATCTCTGTGATTGTTAAAGCGATAAGTACGTCTGACATGTTTCATTTCAAGGAAACTTCTTTGTGACTAACAATGAGTTGATCTCATTACCTGCTTCTTGTATCAGTCTGGTAAAAGAGTAAATCTGAAGTTCAATTTGTCAGTCTTTCTTCTTAATCAGTCTGGGAAAAAAGTCTTTAAACTAAAGTGACTAATTCGAAAAAAAAATAAATGGAAAACTAGATGTTCTTATCTTTTGAAATCTGGGCTCTAGCTGGAAGCTACATTTTTTTATTAAAATATCTTTTATAAGCCTAAGATATTAACTAGTCTAGAAAGAACATTTATCAAAGCTGCAGTTAGTCTCTGAAAAGCAGTTAGATTTGAGGAAAATGAAATTAAATATGAAAATTCAATGCCGCTGTGGAACGATCCCAAAAGCAGTCCATGTTAATATGAAAGTGCTAGTATATATTACATTAGTTTAGCACATACCACACAGAACAAGTCATTGCATAATTATAATCAGAGTTTTTAAATTGTATTCCTACATTATTATTACCAAAGGCCAAACCTTCACTCATATATGTGTCTCCTTCACTAAGGCTCATCACCCTTGGGAATACAGGCACCTACAACAGAGTGAATCTAAGCAACAGATACTCTTCTGGTTTGCTGCTAAATCTTCTCTATCAGTCCACTTTGTAAAATATGACCATTTGAGAATGCATTGTACATGAGCTAAACTTATTGTAAAGAATTTCATTTTCAAATAAGAC
The DNA here is from genome assembly GCA_013400435.1 of Pycnonotus jocosus. Taxonomy (NCBI): domain Eukaryota; kingdom Metazoa; phylum Chordata; class Aves; order Passeriformes; family Pycnonotidae; genus Pycnonotus; species Pycnonotus jocosus. The sequence continues at coordinate 96,030 of VWYP01018236.1, read as the reverse complement.
GGTAAGAGTACTCTCAAGTGTAGGACACTACTCAAGCAGGAAAAAATACAGATATTATCAAAATGGCAGCTGACTCATTGAGTAAGGAACAGGGCAAGATGGAGTGATCTGAATGAATGTAAGAGCAAAAAATAGTGGACAAATTGGGAAAAAAATAAAAGTGGTAATTTAAAGCATCAGTTGAAAGAAGAGAGAAGTCTAAGAACCATCAAGATGACCTCAAAGACACTCAGTCAAGAAAGGACCTGAAATGGGAATAGACTTAAAGTGTCTAAGTACAAGAAGTCTCTCAAGGAGTATCAAAGAGTTTAAGAATTTAAGGTGAGATTAAGCAAACAACATAAGCCACAAGTAGAAAATACAACATTTACTATAGAAGTAATATTTCAAGTGTTCCAACGTGCTTATTTAGGCATTTAAAGTTCAAGTTTTCCTACTTTAAAATTTCCCTACTTTATATTATAATATACAGGATACGTTTGCATCAACTATTTCATCTTCGCAACAACAGTGAACAGGAGAAGATTTTCAAAAATGAAAGTTGAAATGCACATATTTTTACAAAAACTCAAATGAACATGTCAGCTTCTTCAATTTTTTAAAAAAGTTGTTTTAAAAAATAGCTTTACATCCTGTAATGACCTAAAAAAGCATGGGGAAGCAATCCATGTGAAAATGAGTGATGAGTAAAAATTCTATACAACAAAAAGAAAGCCCATATTTGGCAGGGAAGGTTTGCTGAATACAGAATTGAGCAGCACCAGTCTGAGCCCTGCCATGGCCACTGGCCTGGGTGGGGCTGTGTAGCAGGGGGTTCAATCCAGTACATTTGCTCTGCCTCACTTCTCTTCAGCAAACCCTGCTTTCAGTTCCTGCCACCCCATCACTTCACTGTCTGTGCTCCACTTAGCAAGCAAATTTGTGCCCTGCCCATGGTATATGAGTGGGGAACTTCTGCAGGATTTGTTCTTTCCTACCTTATCTTTAGCACTTTCCCCATTTTTTAATGTTACATCCTGAGACCTGCTTGCAAAAACTTACTAGGCATTTTGATTTGGATGCCAAATTATATTTTCTTTGAAACTTTGGCTTTTTTGCCAAATTACATCTCTCATAATAGACCAAGTTTGTAGGGTTTCCAGCACATTCTTGGAAAAGAGGCAAGGATGAGGCTGGGATACATTAGGAGAAATGCAGACCATACAGAGAACTTAAACCATCAGAGAGAAAAGAAATAGGAAGCTCCAAGACGGTAATTGGAGTGCAGTTATTGTTGTCTGAAAATAAAGTTTCTTCATTGCATTTAAAAATTAAGATATTCCAGTTAAGGACAACTTTACTTGTGATATTCCTAAATTGGAAACAAAAATGTTCAAGCAGTATCCTATCTTCACACTGACAATATATTTCCACGTAGTAACCCTATGCCAGAAAGTATTTTGATAGAAAATTGCCAGTGAAACCTTCCTCTGAGAATGGAAATATAAAACAACTACAACAAAACAAAAAGAAGAATAATATCAACAGAAAACAGATTTAAATGCATAATTTCACAATCTTACTAAAAATATGTTTGCATCAGACATGATGATTGAGAGAGAGCAGTGGAGGTAATTTAGTCCAGGCCCTCATGCAAAGCAAAGCAAGTGATGTTGGTGACAGAAATTCTTTCTCTTTGCCAGGAAGAGAATTATGTTGATTCTTTCTTTCCCCCATACGGAGAAGATCAAAAGTTCATTCTGCCCCGATGTCTTAACCTGTTGCTCCAACATTCTTTCACGTTACACTCTCTCCACTGATCTTCAGCTCCATGTTACATGCAAACATATGATAACCAGAGTGCCAGAGATATGATGGATATTCTTTCTTTGCTTTCTTTTTATCCCTAAAACTGGTTGGGTTTCTTTTTCCCTTGCTCACAAGGTTGCATTGTATCAAATGACCAGTGGTTCACAGAGTTGGTAAGTTCATTATCATCTCCTGCCACTTCAGGCAGTGTGTGCATTTTTGTCTCCATCATCCTGCCTTTATCTTTGCTGCTCTTTGTCTTCCGATACCAGGGGCTTGCTAATTAGTGATAGCAGCTGCTTTAATTTTTTATTATTATTATAATTAAGACAATATTGTTTTCCCAAGAATTGTAAACAATACCTTCATATTACTAACTAGGTATCCTACACACCTTAAAAGGCTAGATGCTTGTATTTATTTTCTTAGGAAAAAATAGAAAATAAAAAAGGGGTTTTTCAGTATTAGATCAGTAATCTGATCTCAGAGAAGAGGGAGGTTGAGTCATGATTTCTGAATGCTGCACTCCTGAGATTGGCCATACTGGTGATGAGGAGAAATGTTCCTCAAAGGCAATAGCAAAAAAGAAAAGAAATGATTGTATGTGGTTGATTTACAAGTAGGAGAATGAAACAAAGAGGCAGATGGTGGAGAAATATAAGGGCAGGAGAAAATGGATGAACATCAGTATTTACAGGAACGGTGATGAGGGAGAAAGAAACAAGGGCAGTAATGGTAAGTGAGGAACATTGTCTGTGACAGTCAATACTCGATGCGAGCACCGTTCAATCAATATGCAAAGAAGCAGCTAAAGTGGCTACGGCAAAAGGCTGCGGGAGGAAGGGAAAATGGCTGCAGCACATACAGTGCTCATTTGTTAATCAACAAACAGCTGGAGCCGTGCCATCCACTGCAACATGCAAAGGAGCAAAAGGCAGGGAGCAGGCAAACAAAGGTTAAGTGACTAAAAGGTGATTGATTATTAACAAGGCCAGCAAGCAGGTGAGAAGCAAAGGCAGTTAAGACTGAAAGATGAAAAGCACAGTTCTTGGTAATAACAGAAAATGCCTAACACACACACACACTCACACACACAGACACACACACATCTGCAGCCCTGCTCTGTTCAGAACCCTTCCAGCCTCATGATCACCAGAGGAGCTGCAGAGCGGCTCAGGCAGGCTGGAAATTTCCCACAATATCCCATCCTTTTTGTCTCTAACTGCTAAAGAGAATTCCCCAGTGCAAATTCTGTCTTGTTCCAAACATTTCCTCAACATTCATACAATTACCCCCCTTTTTAGTCCTATATTAGAGTCGTAAGGAGGAACTATGATCACCTGCTATCACCATATACATTTTATACTGCTAGCAGTAATGTGCACTCTGTTCTTTCAGTTCCTTTCAATATTCAATGTTTTGTTTTTTCTTTGGCCTTTTACCTCCCCAGATCTTTACTTTCCTTTGTTACTTCCGCTCACAAAGCTTATTTTTATTGTAACATATGATGAAATAAATACAGCTTGCCAATGGAACAGTGGACACATAAAACAGCACATTGCAGTCAGCCTAAAAACCAAGAGCCTTTAGACACAAGAAGGACAGCCACTACTAGACTTCCTCTAGTGATACTGTGACATTTTTCTCTTATGGTTTGTGTTTGTTTGTTTGGAGTTTTTTGCATATGAGATATAGTTGAGGTTTTTCAGCTTACGAATAAACTTAAATGATTCCCAAAGGAGATGTAAGTGATGGTGTACAAGTTCAATCAATTGTACCAGTATTCTACTACAGGATCTATCAAGAAATTTGTATACTTTGTTTGTCTAACAAGACTGCCCAGGATGGCTGTTAGGGGCAATTGCTCAGCATAATCAGAAGTCTGAATATTACCCTTTTAACAGCTGAACAGGTCACAAAATTATCCACTCCGAGAAGAATATAGTTAGACTGTGGTGGACATACCCCTTATGAGCTTACAGCACCATTTTCTGCCTGGATGCTGAAATTCTACAGCACATTACACATTTTAGGTAAAAGATATTCAAAACCAATAAAATGCCCTGAGTTCTCAGCAAATGTGACTTAGTTTTCCCATAGTAATTTCAAGTGGAAGACATTTAGCATAGAAAAAATACCATATGTATTTCTAAGAATGACTCATGCAAAACTTGCTGTCTCTGGCCTGAGGTAATTTTACACCATGGTACTATGGAGTTAGATGTTATAGATTACATATCACTCCCTTACACTCCTCTAATATTTAAACAGTAAAGGATGCAATACAGAATCAAGTATTTTTCACAGGTATGCTATGCTTGGAAATATGTTTTAGGTAGAAACATTAGGAAAATGCTTTCCAAGTTTCTTTTTTGATGATAAAGCAACTAATTATTTTTGATTAAGAAATGAATGTGAAACCATGCTTGTACAGACCCTCAAAATACATTCTTTTCTTAAACTCCTACAACTTGAAAAAAAAAATCATTAAATCTACATGCAATCATGTTCTAGCACCTTTTAAGGAATTCGCATTTTCCTGGTGGAATCTCCATGAAAGCGTATAAACTACATCTTACTTTCAAAAATTTATTAGTATAAAGAAAGAAAAAATTGTCTGTTTCTCTGTGCTATTTCATACAGTTACTCTGAGATATCATTATGAACTAAAATAGCTTTTTCACATAATAGATTTATCTATAAACATATGGAGTCTGCATACAGCTCCATAACTACCATAAAAAAATAGACATCAATATTCAGATAGATCAATATTACTATATCCTCTTTCACCTGCAAATGAAGAAAAAAAAAGAGTGCATCACTTAGAAGATTAAACATTAGCAATAATGCTCAGCATACCACAAGCTTACCACTGAATTTTATATTTTCTATAGCATAAACAGTGAGAGTATAAGCAGGTTCATAAATGAAGGGGAAACAACACTCTATAACAATAGGTGCACATTGTATTAGATTAAGGGAAAAAAAGCCTTAACAAAGGACAAGAAAATTCACACATCTTAAGGGGCTGCTTAGCAGAGTTCCATACAGGTGTGCCTACATCTACGGAGGTTTGGGAGCCCTCAGCAATGATTTTCAAATCTATTTGTTAATCTCACCCACACTGCACAGATGGTAAGAGCCTCTAAGATATCTGACAGAAGAGAAAGACAGCATCAATGAATAGTGATGGAGGACTTAGGACTCTTTTGATGTTCAGCTGTTGCTGGTCACTGGGATTTGGTTCATCTGAGAGCCATTACAAGCTTCACAATTGCAGAAAGACTACAGTACACGTTTTCACCTTAGTAAACATCACATAATACAACTGCTAAATCCAAACTCAATGAAAATTGAATTGGATTATTCACACTTACAGAGCAAGTTTTCAGAGGAGATCGCTTCTCTTTATTTATTAGCATAACTGTGAATTTCTGCAACCTGAGCAGAAGTAACTTCTTGAGTAATATGGTGCTGGGAGTAGTGATTTTGCAGTGCCATGAGGAGGTCAAGAGATCTGGACAGAGGCCAGGGATTTGTTGGGCACTGTCACAAAGGGGAGCTTTTCCTAAGGGAGATATTAATGGAAAAGGGCTCTGAGAAGGACAGATTGCCTAGTCATTGTTACTCCCATAAAGTAAAACTCTCAAGTGAATGGGAAATATAACATAGTCAGCCTCAGTGAGAAATCTTTATCTGCAGAAGGAAAAGTGCTAGTTACTGGAGGAGGATTTCCTTCATATAATTATACATATCTGCATAAATGTAAACTTATCTTACCCAGCTGCTGTGATATGGATTAAGGTACTGTAGTGTCAGGGTTTAGACTTTATTCAATATACCTCCACCATGTTTCAATAGGGAAAAAGCTGTATGTTGAAAAGGGAGTGAGGAGAGGTATTTTCATGGCAGCTGCTTTGATACAGAAAAGGCTGAGAGGGAGTTTCCCACACTCATCTTCATGGCTCTGAACTCTTCATACGAAGCGAGAAGGTGACATTAAAAAGACATTTGTGTGGGCTGACAAGAAAGAAAATTATGAAACCAGACAGAGGTCTGGAGATATGATGCATTGATAGATAAGCAATAAGCAGCTATGGCAATCTGAGTTCATAACAGAAGACATAAATCAAAAAAACCTGATTCAGTCAGGACGTATGGAGATGCCATGTAGTACAGGGAAAAGGTTAATGCTGTGACCTGTCAAAATGTCAGAATTATTTTAAGGTAGAAAACATGGGGCTGACTTTGAAGAGTACTTCATGCCACACGCAGCCGGGTTTGCCAAATTCACATACTGGGGTATACAAAAGGAAATTCCACAAAGCACCCCTAAGGACACTGCCCTTGTAATTGATCCTATGCAAAAGCTACCTCTGTGTCAATTTAAGAAACTTAATCTTGTCTTCCCTTCCCCACCTTTAACTATCCTAAAGAGAAAATACTCTGTAAATTGTATTCCAAGTACTCCAGATGTATAGTTCCTGAATGTTTTTTCCCAACATCCTTCTCTTGCAAGCATATAGTATATACATGTTGAAAAATGCTATAAAGATAGGACAATATCATTTCCTCAGACTCTAAGGGGATTTGTCACTTATCCCCAGAGCAGTAATACTGGGAATGGGGAGGTATGTTCCCTTCCTCTGGGGAAGACTTAAGCATATTTCAGGTAGGATTTTCTGTGAAGGCCATATTTATATGGGCTATGTAGGCACCTAAGGAATAGTAAGAATCACAGTGAGGTTTATAAAAGCATCCAATTTAACAGTGGATTAAAATTTCAAACCTAGGCTGAAAAGCAAGAAAAAAAGTGAAAATAAGACTCTCACAGTATTTAAACACTCTAAAAAGTCTCAACTAAATCGAATTTAAAAGCATGCAGCACATGAAAAAAAAAACAATGGGCCTTCTACATTACTTCTATGTTTCTTGTACATTCCTACATTATCTATGAGCTTATGAAAATTCCACCTTTAACAGCTGTCACTTTTTGATTTTGGCAAAAAGTACAAATGTCTCAATTCTAGAAATAAATGCAACATCATCTTATGTTTTCTGTATTAAACATGAAAATAATTAGGCATATAACACTATTTTTCTGGTCACTCAGGAGCAGTGGCTGCCAAACATTTCATAAAGTCAGTGAATTGATTGGACTGCTTCAGTGATCATTGACGGCTGCTTCCTTCTTCACTGTCTGTAGTTGCTGCAAAAATTATTAGTCTAACTAAGACAAAAATAACATTAATATCCCAGAATTCTGTTGCAAATTAAAATGAGTGAAGAGCCAGCTTTATGTTTGGATCCTATTTGAAACGTTATTCATTATATTTTCCAACAAAAGTTGCAATTAGTGTCATGGACATTGCTGTCATTGCAATGCAAACATTTTGTTTCTTGTCTGTCAAAATCAGAGCAGCTGTCAAAATTTAACTAAATTGAAAAGAATTGTAATTAGAAATCCCTACTTTATAAATTTTTTCCTGTAGTTTAGCTAAAGTCAAAGTAGTAATTACACAGATTTCAGTCAAAAATGCAGGCTTCAAACTTTTCAAATAGGAAATATTGCCTTTTTTGCTTTTCTGAATGCCAAGAGCAATTAGAAAAAAATGGAAGTTAACTGAGATTAAAATATTACTGTATATCCTAAGTATGAGAAAGTAATATGGTGAAAAAATATTAAATTGCATAGATGGTATATAATCCTCTATCCCTTAAATGTTTTCTGTGTAGAAAATTCATGCATTTACCCTAGAACTAATAGCATGTAGTGGGCACAATAAAGAGGCATTTAGAATTAGAAATTGAATTTACATCATAATTTTTCAGGTATTCAGAGAGACAGATTCCACCAGAAAGTTCTTGTTATTTAAAACCAGTAAATGATGCAGAAAAGTATCTGATGTAGGTACAGCCCCAACATAGTTGCTGGTTTGGGCAGAAAAAGAAGGGAGAGTAAGTTCTAAAACCTTCATCCAATTCCGATGTCTACAGAGCAGTTGTTACAGTGAAGACTGTTTATTATCATACAATTTATAAACAATTTTGCAGCTGTGACTGGTATTATCAATTTATTAAGAAGCATTTTAATTAGTCTAAATGTCACTTAAACTGTACAACCACTAATTCTTAAAATAGTTTTCAGTAAATTCCTTTACTCTTATTTGCAATAATTTGCAAATATTTCTGCTTTGTAAAACATCTTTTAAAAACATACCCTTTGTTGTTCAGCAGAGTCATTATTCAGACATTTTTTTATTACTATTTGCTTGCATTTACTCTCAACAAATTCACCAGCATTTCTTACAGAGTAAGAAATAGGCTCAGCAAAATATTAACATTGAGGCCTCTGTCCCAAAACTTCTGCAGAAAGATAACAAGGCAGCTGAATAATGAGGGAGTAAAACTTCTTCATGAACAGACATAAATGTTTGAGTTTGTTGGATACATTACTGGCTGCTAATAATTTTCTTTATTTCCAGGTATCCTTGCTTTATTTCCCACTTGAATGTCCATTTCATCTTTTTAAATATATTTATGTCTCCTTTTATACAGAAGACCATATTTTCAGAGTTAGACATATGAAATAAAAGCACACTGAGTTATCCAAGTAAGTGACCTGATTTTTGGAAATGTTGAGACTCAGCTCCCAGTGTGATCAATATACATTGATTCTACATACTACATTCTCTTTATGCAGTTGAAAACTTACCAATATCGCTATCCAGTATTTCATCAGGAAGCTATAAAAATTTCTTAGATATCTGTATTATTGACAAACTAAAAGTGTCAAACTATAATTCCAGCACTGTGTAATCTTCGTAATGCTCAACATTGATTTGTAGAGTTTCAATTAGACAACTTAGTTATGTATTCTCTGAAATGCAACAAAAGTTTTCAAACAGAATGCTATAGAAAGGGCTTTGAAAGTGCCTCTTACCTCTTAGACAGTTCACTTGAAATCTTTTTTCTTAGAGATGTAGTTATTAACAGTATATATTCATAATCTACATTTTATGTAGAATATATTCATAATCTACATTTTATGTAGAATATATTCATATTCTGCATTTCATGTAAGAATGGTTCCTCTGTGAAGCCAAGCCGCTTATCCTAAAAGATTTCTTATGTTTTGCTCATATCATTCTTACCATCCTGAAAATGCCATAACTTCCCTTACCTTATAGCTCTTACTGGATTATAAACTGGAAAAATCGACATCCTATCTCTGTTAACCTTTGGCAAAGCTTGAGGAACTATTTCTTGCTCATGAAAAAGCCATCTAATTGCTAATCTATAATCCTTTTAATATGCTCTACGTAGTGGATTGATCTATTGCCAGCTGACCCAGCAGTGCCCATGGCTATATTAATCCTATTATTCACGTGTTCCAATGGAACTCTTTAATGAAGTCTGAAAGGCTTGCATACTACTGATATTAAGGATGGTTACACTTGTATTGCACCTAATTATGGAACACTCTATTGTATCACCTAATTGTGCAAATTACTTTTTTTCCCAAGGCATAATTTATTTTGACAACGAGCTCTATCATATTGTTTTCATCTGTGTTCTTTCGTTTTGGAGGCAATGACTTATTTACAGCTTCAATGCTGTGTTTTTAAAATCCTAATAGGTGTTACATTGCTTGACCAGACTGAAAATAAAATTAGCAAAGTAAAGAAAGATGTTCTGAAGAACAGGAGCCATAAATAGTAATATTATCTTGTATAATTAGAATTTAACTAGAAGACTTAAAACAACTCAAGAAAAAATGACAAATTGCTAGACCTTAAAATGCTCTTTTATGAAAACAAGTTTTACAGTATTATATATTTTTGGAGAAAGAAATTAATGAAACATGTTAATAGCAATGACATTCTACTATTGTCTGCCATAGTTCTTCAATCTTGACTCTCTGAGTTTCTTCCTCATAGAAAATACAGAATGGTTAGTATTGCCTTCTCCTTTAGGAGTTTGAAGCAATGCACAGCTGTTGAGGCTGATGTAATCACTTCAGTGTCCCATACCAAAAAACAAATCTGTCTTTCCACTTCATGCATTACACAGCAACTAAGCACATCATCTGTAAGTACAGCATCAGGAAGAGTTTCTAATCCAGTCATCTGTAATCCAGTGCAATTTAAAAAATAAAGGCCCCTATTCCCTTCACCAATGCCCTTCTGTGAGTCTTATTAAGTTTTAGATCATGTATCTCCACAAAACCTGCCCTGCAGTTACAAGAGAAATCACCTACCCTTCATGATGCCATAAGAAAAATAATAGCCTGCTCACTCAAAAAATCACTCAAACCAGTTGTCACATGTGTCCCTGTCAAGCATCCCAAGAAAGAAGAGAATCAAGAACACAACCTGTGTTTTCTGGACTGTATCTCTGCTATGTTATCATCTTATTCCAACTTGGCAGTAACTTCTATTTGCATTGCATTGGAAATTAACATTTTATTATTACACCTTAATAATTAAAGAATAGTAAGCATGTTGCAATGTCTCAGCTCTTGTGTGATCAGCAGAATTCACATACTCCCCACTGGTAAAACAGAAATATCAAAGCCTCAACTGAATAGTAACCTTCAGCTACTTGAGCTTTTTCTCTTAGATCTGTTTCAAAATATGAAATCTATCCCATAAAGCATAACCTCAGACAAGTAATGTAACAGTGGAGTATTGATTACTTTCTTAGTCTTGATAAGGTTTATGTATTTATACACATATACAGATTCACAAAGAAATATACTTACAATAGCCAGCTTATGCTACACAATATTGTGCAACTGACTTTTGCTTGTGCTTCCTAAATGCCAGAAAAAATGAGGATGAATGCATGTTGTCTCTGAAACACTTCATTAAGGTTGTCTAATTAGAATGCTACTTAATTATCCAATATAATGGCTACAAGTGCTTATAAGACATGCAAATACTCATAGACATGTCTAATTCAGGATTGTATTTTAAAATGCACTACATTGGTGGCTTTAGGTATCATAACTGTAAATAAAACTGCAGCAGCTGCACATTACTCAACATGTATTAGTTTTCTTGGCAAAATACTGGTCTCACAAAAATCTCTTGAAAGAATAGTCTCCTCTGGCAAGAAGTAGTGCTCACCTTCAGTTTGGCTGTTCTTACAAGTCAGTTGCTTTCCCAGGTCACTTCTGCCTAATGCCTTCAGGAGTCTTTCCCTAGAGCATCCTTCCTTCCCATCTGCACATGCGTCTGAAGCTCCTGACAAAAAAATAAGAGACATTAAGGCATTCATTCTGTCTTTTCATGGCATCAGAAATTTGGGACCTACTTCAGAGGATTTGTGTCTTACAGCATAGACACAGACAGCATTTCCCTCAACTAAGAGGCCAGGAGCAACTCCAAAGTATTTTCTCACTCTATTTTATGTCATTTCCCTGCTCTGTACAACACAACTGTGCAACCTCCCTGACATATTACTCACACTACAGGAATCATCTAGAAATGAGACATACAGTGCTTAAAGAGGCTTGATAAGCCAGAACTGGAGACCAAAAATTCACCCGAAGTTACAGTGCAAACCAGATACCCACACTGAGTATTCTCCCTTCTTGCCAGTAACATCATTGACATCCCAAGGAATCTCTGAGTTAGGTGAGATTCAGCATGGACAACAATGTAACAAGCTAGGAAAGAGAGTAGGTAAGAGATAAGTGAAAAAATAAGTAGTTCAACTAAGGGAAATCAATACATTATTCAATCCTTGGCAATGCGTGTGATTAACATAAACGTGTTCATTAATCTACTAATAGATTTACCAGCCAAAGCATTCTTCCCTTTGGGATCATGGACACCACAGAATATGAGTCTCTGATTCTGTTAAAAGAAGGGAACCGTGCCACTGTTGGCTCTATTTCCTTTGACCAGCACTAGCAAACCCTCACCAAACTGGAAAAAACACTACCAACAACAACAACAACAACACAAACAAACAAAAAAACCCCTCCAAAATTAACAAACCAACCATACAAAAAAAAAAAAAAAAATCCAACTGGTTATGCAGAACATCAGCATTGCTGTGGTGATACCTTAGAAGTTTCTTGACTAACTGACACAGGAAACCATTAAAGCAGACAGTGAGAACCAAGTCAGGACAATGTTATCAGTCACATAGGCTGAGAGAAAGGATATGAAAGGCCCAAAAGACAGGGATTGCATGCAAAAATCAAAATCATCTGGGAAAACATATGTATAAATTAATTTTTTTTCCTATTTCAGATTGCTGAGATCCTGCCCAAATCCTTCATGTTCTCCTTTATAACAATTTGTTATCAGCTCATTTTTTAATATCTTATTTTCAAAAGAAACTAAAAAAAAAGTGGCTAAGATTTTCATTTTGGAGGGAAGGAGAAGAGGGAAGAAATTATGTCTGTTATTTTAGATTTTGATTAAATGACATTACAAAAAAATATCAGTTTGTTTCCACAGATTTCTAAGATATCTCTGATAGTTTACACTGACCAGCCATATGTGTGTATCACATATCTGGTATTTTCTCTGGGACCTGTTGAAGTAAATTGGCACAGATTCATTTGGTTCTTTAAATATTAGGTTTTGGTTTTGCTTTGGGGTTTTTTTTTTTCAATCAATTTTAACCCATTTTTAATTGCCATTAAAATTTTTTCATTTACTTCTATAAGGAGGAGTAATAGTTTCTTCATTTTTTAAAGATTAGATGATCTTTTCTTTCTGGAAATTAATGAATGTTTAACTGCAGGTTGGCAATTTGTAGCTGGAATGCTGCTGAACCAGGCTTCAAACACGTTTGCAAGAAGGCTTCATAAAGTTTCTGTGAGAGAATCTGAAAGAGTGAAAGCGATTGAGACACTTCTGCTAATATATTGATGAGCTTTCTTAAAATTAACAGATTCACAGGTGTGTTTGACACACTCCGTTATTTGGCTAACTTTACTCTAGGAGCCGGCTATTAGAGTTCAGCACAGCCATTAGCTCCTGACCTCCCACCTTGCAGTCATTTTTAAATTTTGAAGGAAGTTTCTCATATGAAAGATCAGTAAATCGTTTATCTGCTTTTTGCTGGATTAGATCTGTTATTTGCTTTCTCCAGAAATATGTACTAGAATTCACATATCACTGGTACATCACAAGGATTTAATTCATCTTAAGAATTTGCAAGAGCAATATGTAATGCTTCTCTGTACAAAGTACAGCAGAAATATTAATTAAGTTTCCCAAAAAATGAAACTGACTAGCCACTGTATCTTTTTCCTGGTAGTATACTTTGTGTTCCTAATTTCTACCAAAATATCATGAGCAAGTCAAAACTCAGAAAATAAGTGACAGTAAATCTACAGATTAAGCACCCATTACAAAGAACAGCTCAACCATATTTAAAAGTTCAAAATCAAAGTTAATTGTAAATTGTCATAACTATCTGATTTGGGAGTTGATCGATCAAACAAACTGTAGCAGCAATATATTTCATAAAATTGTGAGAACCTTGCGGCCAAGCCATCAAACAGAAATAGCAACATTAATCAAAAATGGCTCACCGCAATAACTGAAGGTTTAATAAGTATAAATGTACTGAAGCAAAAACATTTAGTTAACCCTACATGCTCTGCTGAATCAGCAGACTACACCATAGGTTGTTCTAGTAAAACATATTTGTATCAAAGAGTAATTGAAGGAATCAGTTCCTCTGGTGCCAGCAGTTTATTTATTTGTGAAGAAAATTTTTGTGTGGAAGAAGAGAAAGAGGGAGACTATCCATTTGCAGCACATAAAACTAAATATTTTGTTTATGCTAAGCCAGTGGAAAGGTATTACCTGAGGATAAATTTAAATATTTTTGGGAAAATCTTATACTTTTTTCTTAAAATCTGACAAAGAATGCATGTTCTAGGT
>VWYP01018236.1:43310-82297 GCA_013400435.1 Pycnonotus jocosus | reverse complement strand
GACAAAAAATGCATGTTCTAGGTACATGTTACCATAAGGTTGAAAAACATTTAACTTTTTTTTGGGGGGGGATATATTTTTGTGTCCTTGTTTTATACTAATGCAGACTTATCAATGATTTTTGTTTCATTAGTTTTTTCCCCAGGCTAATTCTGGAGAATATTTCTTAACAATCTAGTTATTCTAAAACACAGTTAGTGCTCTCAGCGGATTATAATGAGTTACATTGTGCAAAATCTATCCAGGAGAAAAAGTTCACTGAGGGAAAAAAAATCGACATCTTTAAAATGAGTCAATTTGGAATGTACTTTACTTCAAGACAAACTTCATTAATTGAATGGGGGGTTTTCCCCTCCTTTTGATTACATTCAAGGTCCATATCACTCATCAATAAAAAATATGGTACAATGGAAAAAAATTTTCCCCACTTGATAGTGATGCCTTTTCCTGGTTTTAAGAAATTGAGAGCCAGGCTAAGGGATAAGGGATTTTTACCTCAGTATTTTAATAAGGATCCGTATTGGTGCACTACTTCACCAAGGTGGAATGGACCCACACAATGGATCATGTACACAATTTATAGACCTAACAAACTAGCAAATCTAACAAGGATTCCCCAATGGGAGGTCTGAATGGATGGCCATGGAATTCCCCCTGGATGGGCCAAATCTCCAGTTTACAGGATATGTTCTAGAGAGAACATTGGTTTGTCAAGATAGTGTAGGGCTTTCCTACCCTACTATGAGGCCTCTAGGATGTTTGGTCTCCTGGCCTACCAGAATACTAGACCATGTTAAATTATCAGATTAAGGCATTAAAAGTATGCATGCTAAGAATACTGAGGATACATAAAAGTTATACAAAAGGGATATAAAAGAAAAGGCAAAAAATCATCTTGGCATCAATAGAAATGGATAACATAAATTCAACCTCAACAACAATTCCTTCAATGCATTAAGATAAACTTGATAAAGTCTGTTCAGCCTGTAATGGACCATGAACCAGGCAGAGGATATACAGTTAATCCATGCCCTGAATTCTGATATTTTTCTTAAAAGAACTATGGCTGAATAAATATAAGGGTTAAGATTACGAGAGCATCTTAAAGGATATGCAAATATGGATAATAAATAAAACAATTTACTGAGAATGGACATTGAGTCTGGAGGGTTACTGTCCAGTCTAGGGAAAGTTGAGAAATGAAAGAGCTGTGGAAAGAGTGTGTGCTGTGCAGAAAAGCAGCATAATTTTTGCATCTTCTAAGCTTCTGAACTAGCAACCAGAAGAACTTTAAAGCATGCACTATCCCGAAACAATGTACTTCAGTAAGGTGAAAATAGGCAATCCTCAGATGAGTCTCCTCCTACTTCCAATCCATCCCACCAGTTTCAGGGTCTTGTGGAGGCTACTGCTGCTATGAGTTTAAATTTCTGGCACAGGGAATTGTCACATTTATTTCTACCCATGTGTTTTGAATGGCTCCCAAGGCCAGCAACTGTGTGGGGGAAAAACTTATTGGCTCAGACAGTAATATAACAAAGAAAGAATTTGTTTCTTTTTGTTATCTCTTCCTCTTCCGCACCAGGTTTCAAATAAACTCTTCAAAGTATTGCAAAGAAAAATTATGTAAATACAGTTAGAAATTTACGTATTGGATCAAATATTTAAATCCTGAGAGACCTAAATTGAAACTATTTCTGAATTCAGAATAGAGACTTGGGTACCTTTTTTCATATTACAAAAGTACTCTGACAAATTGTCTACTGGCTAGGGTCCAGCAGATGTTTCTTTTTATCTCTCTCTCAGTCTTGAATATAAAATTTAGAGGTGCAAAATAACTTCCAGTACTGTAAACTCTACATAATACATATATGTCAGGTAAAAATTTTAGAAGAAAGTGTATCAGATGAAGTAGCTGGAAATGAAAGACTTTAAGTTAAAATAAGTTATTTCCTGATCCTAAACAAAATAGGGGCAAATTAAAAAACAAACTAACAAACAAACAAACCCAAAACCCAAAACAAAAAACAAACAAACAAACAAAAACCCATTTGAAACAACAAATGTAAGTAAAACAATTATATTTAATCATTTGCAAGGACCAGCTAGTAAACTAGAAAAAAAAAAATCATGAACAAGGAAGGAAAAGAGACTGTAATATGTCTGAAAAGTAGTATCACAATTAAATGCATAAACCTAACTCAGAGTTATAATTTTAATTGAAAGATTTTCCTTTGCAGGTGTTTTTTGTACTGCTCTGATGAACATCAGAACTAACAGATCAGGAAATAGAGATTTTGTTGAAAAGTTTCTTCCTGTCTTAGCTGACCAAGCAAATCCATTTTGACACAAAGTGATTGCTTTGCTTCACCTGCATAGATTCAGTGTAGCATTGGGCACAGAAGTTCCACTGGAAGAGTGCCTATGAGGTTTGATGTTCCTTTTGGGACAGTGGAGGGAGAGATGGTGGTGACTGTGCTGGCTCCAATGAAAAGGTTTGTTAGTTGTTGCTAAATTCTGGTTGTATTTGATATTGGCTTGGTGGATGTTTCGTTCTTATGGTGAGTTGGCAACCTCAGAATGTTCCAATTAACAGAATTTTCTTTATTAGAGTGAGAAATGAAGGAAGATATTTTAAAATACCGATTGCTATCATTAAATGATTTTTATATAGATTCATAATTTATAGTTTATAGTTTATGTTACATCATGTGAAAAATAGAACTACAGTGTTTATGGTATTTGTGGTATTTGTTTGGCCTCTGCTTTCTGCTTTAAATTTGTACATGATATTAAAGCACTGAGAAACTGGGAAATATATACATTAAAGTTGCTACCTAGTGTGATGCTTTGTGCTTTATGATAAAGTTCTTAATTGCTTGATCTCAAATTTCTGTGAAAATTTGTAATGTGTAAAAATATTGGAATCTTTTTTCACTACATGCACGCAAACACGTGTTCACCAAAATTTGTCTGGAGGGATATACCAAAGTGAAAACTTTTCAATACTAGCTATCATTAGAATTCATTGAAAATTTTTGTTGGAAGATGGTAGACTGCTCTGTAAAGAGTCACTGTCTAAATGCCATGACTTGAACCACAATATTAATTTATTTTATAGAAGACCTGGAATAAAGTTCTCATACCTTATTCTTCCATTTTTCTATGCTATTTGTTATTGTGGCTTAAATCTCTAATTTGGATTTACTGCCATATTTAGTTCCAAAGAATCTTTCTACACATTTCTGAACTTATCTCCCACACTACAACAGTTCCACAAAGTATTTCGTTTCTAAGGGATTTTTTTTCTCATCATGTCTGGTAATGGGTGTAGTAAATAGACATCAGGGGAAAAGTTGTCTCATCCACTGAGTCTAGGGAGGTATCTTAAAATGGAAATTTTTGAAGATTCCAATGAAAAAATATATCTTCTAGTGATATCCACCTTCTTCAATAAACCCAAAAGAGAAAGATGAAAGTTCAGGGGAAAAAGAGTCTTATAGAGACTGTTGCTTGATTTTTACTGAGTAGTGTTTTACTGATCAAGACAGAAAGTTGTGTATGTTTCTAACCTTAAATTAATTGATCATTATTTGTAAACACTGCTTTATACTTTAAAGACAGTCACTTGATTCATTGTAAGGCCTACCCATGCATGGAAAATAAAACCTTATCTTTCTGCCAATTCCTTGATTAATGTTTTACAGACTACTCAAAAAAAAAAAAATTAAATAACTAAGTATAAATTCTTGCATTTTCCTGTTATAAATGTGGTCTGTATTCCAGGAGTGGGTTAGTTCTTTTCTAAAATTGATACAATAAAAATAAATTTTAAAAGAAAACATGCACGCACACAGAGAAAACTCCAAATCAAAACCCTCAAAACCTCAGAATACTTGAAACATTTGAAAATATTACAAGTACTTTCCTGCAATTTCTTGCCTCTTAAAGGACATTAGCTTTATGACAGCACCTGCTATACCACAGTTTTGTGTGTAAACTTTGAAACAGAAAAATGCTTAATGACAAAATACAGAATTTTGCTTGACATGGAAACAGAATATTGATTTCTCATAATACAGAGTATATTGACAACTGAAAGCAGAGTAAGACCTAGTCCACTGAAGTGAGCAAAAAGATCATTAATTTCCTTGTGTTTTATATATTTTAAATAAATATATAAACACATTATTTTTTTAATTGTACCATATGCATTTTAAAAAAAGCTTCTAAATTAAATATGGAACCTTTGTTTAGAAAAAGCCAATTATTCACCCAAAAAAAATACAAGATAAACACTGTAGTGAAAATGAGCAAGTAGTGAAAATGAGCAGAAAATATCATTTGAGCATGAAAACAATCTTAAATAGAAGAAAAAACAACTTTTCTATTTCAGATTTCTCATCTTCCTATTAAACATTATCCACCTTCTCTAATGCAGAATTCAATTTCCAGCACAAAAGAGATAAAACACTGATAATGGTAATGGATATTAATCTGAAATGGAATGAAGGAAACAAACAAAAAAGGAAGTATGCATTAATATATGCTAATGTTAGTGTTTGCAAAATATCCATAATATGATTTTTAATGTATTTAGTCAAACTGAAAACATCTGACATTAACAGTGGATTACAAATCCCTTTATTTTTGTATGTCCTAATATAATTTACATGCTGAGATCATTATGTTTCTTGACACACATTTGCAATGAAAATAGCAATGAAATAAATTGAACTGGCACTACTGAAGTGGGCACTGCAGTATAATATCTCTCAGGTTTTGGGCCTCAAATGTACCCCAAACATAACAGGACACACAGTATCATATATCCTAGCTTATATCACAGAGCCCTCTTAACACACAGAGAAACTGCTGATATGACCTTGTAAAATATATCACATTAAACATGTCAATAGCAAACACTATCATCTTAATGAAACAGATGTTCAAAATTCCATGTGGATTGAATGACACTGATAGCTTCATTCACAAGTAATAGTCAATATAAAATATGATTTTCTTAATAGAGCAGAGCACAGTATTGATAATTAAATAAACTTTTAATAATGAATCTGTCACAGAGCAAGAAGTACCATGAATCATTCATAGTTACATGCTTGAGGCAAAAAAAAGTGAAAAATGGCTGACTTTTTTCTCCTTTTTTTCTGCCCAGATTTGCTTTTCGAAATTAGCTGGCCAAACCAGCTGAATAATGAGGTCAAAATTTTGACAGGGTTAAAATATGATGGGGTTTATGTCTTTTAAATAAGGTGGCAGTACAGCTTTAATGTTCAGTAAATCATTCAAGATTATTTAAAGCAAGAAACTATGATAGCATTTACATGAGGTTTCCATTGCAATGCTGTAGTAAAAAATAGGTGTTCTTAATATTTCACTGTATCCACTTCCTATGAATATGCATTCTTCTTCGGTTCAGTTCAGTCTGGAAGTGTCTGACATGACTTGGGGTGAGAATGAAACACAGCACAGCTGTGTTTTACCAGGAGAGCTCTGAGGTTTCTAGAAAGGTGGCCTGCTAAGAGACCTCACACAGGCACCTCGCACAAAGCTGTGTAAAGAGGCAGAATTTACTCCAAAGAAAGAATATTGGGAGGAGATGAAAAGTTGTGTCAAGTTTTCAGATGACACTAAATTGGAGAAGACAGTCAACAGGCTCAGGAGCAGAGCTGCCACCCAGTGGGACCTGCAGAGTCTGGAAGAACGGGCCACAGGAGCCTGATGAAATTCATCAAGGACAAATACTGAGGCCCACACACGAGAAAGGGAGATCACCTTGTAATGATATCGGCTGGGAAGAAGCTCTGCTTACAGATCCTGGAGCAGTTTGCAGAAAATTATTTAGGTGAGCATGAACCCAATGGTAGTTATTGGTACTAAAAGATTATATATAAACTGGCCCTACTACTTTTGTTCAGTCTGACTCTGCCGAGTTTTGTGCAGAGAAAATGAGACCAGGCAGAATAAAGACTACGCAGTTAAATATCCAATGAAGACTGGAAACAGTGCTAGAGACCTTCTTGGATAAGACAGTGCCCAAAGTATCTTGGATGCTCCAGACTCTACTGTTCCCCTATTCTGTTCCCATCTACATCTTCCTGAGGGTCAAGCAACAGCACAAAACATTTCTATATTGCATTTTATGTAGTGTAGATTTGTATCTGACATAATTTTGCAACAAATTATCTTAAATTACAAAATTAGAGAAATTAGCTTGCATTGTGCTCCATTCTTCTAAGACTAGTTTTCTTCCAGATAACTCACTGACAACTTACTTTACCATAGTGACACAATGCTGCAAACTGCAAGAGAAAAACAGCTCAGCAGAGAAACTACTCAGGAGATAATTGGTGACCTCTAGTAGGGGTTCATCAGTGATGTGTCAAGCATCACTGCAGTGCAGCACAACCCTTTGCGTGTTCCTCAAGGACTGTACACTTTGTTTTCCACAGGACCGCAAGGCAGGGTTAATAGTTTTGCAAAGGCATTTTCTAGTTGTCTCATATTCTTTCTTGCTGAGCCATATTTCTTTAGTTTCTTCATACAAAAGGGTTTACTTCCTTACAATCTGATACATATGGTGAGTAATGCAAGTAGCTCTGTATTATACTCACGTTCTCAATTAGTTCCTCCCTATTGAAGAAGTAGATCCAGGACAGTTTCTCCTCTGGTTGCATTTTCTACTTTCTGGATCATAAAGCTGTCTTCTCGGTATTCTTGGAACTACTTTCATGTTTTACTGTCTTCATTACCTAATGGGTTTCAAAATGGTTATTGTTAAGTCCCTCATGAATATAGTACCTTCTGCATTTTAACACTTCGAGGGTTGATGTAGGAATTTTCCATTCTGAGTCAAGTGACCTACAACAAATGCACATAATCATATCTTCAAAATATCTATTTATTTTTTCCAAAATATACAGTATGTCTAGCTGCTACTGGTTTTTTCTCTTATTTTTTCTATTTAATGATTCAAATAGTTTATATTATTTAGCTGTATTATCATTTTGTGTGTGTGTGTTTTAATTCTCCCCTAGGAATATGTTGGTTTATGTTTTCTCCTCTTTTGATGTCTTAGCACTTTTCTTGCCCTTTTTTCTCTTGACACATGTTGCATATTTCTTTTCTGCTGTTTAATCCAAATAGCCTAGAGCAACTAAAAGATTTCTTTTTTCTTTCAACTGAAAATTAAGCATTTTACCCTATGGGCTTTGCCGGAAAAGATGAAGATCTTTGTCATCTATTTGTATACATTCCTTTAAGAAAGCATGTTCTGTATATCAAGTAACAGATACAGTAAGGCACGGTAGTTGCTAGGAGAATTTTTCACTACAATAACAGAACAAATAGTGATTTGTCTGAATATAATTTATAGCTTCCCTAAGGCTGCAGTAAATTATGCATCTTCTTTTACTCACAGAATGTCTTACAAATGTCTACTGAAGATACCTCTTTTTTCTACCTAGGTTTTTTTCCCTGCAATGCTTCATATTTTTAATACAGACAGCAATATGTTCATAAGAACGGATAACATTTTGGGTTTTTTTTAAAAAACTAACACAGTAAGTATGATTTCCTAATAAGTACATTCTGTAAAGTAGCCAGCTTCTAGTGACATATAGCGATTGTTAATTTCGAATCATTATGGAACATAAAATTGGTAGAATGTTCATTCCTTCTTCCTTCTCATCAAGGGTATTAGGACATTCTGTAAGCAACAGAAGTATTTAGGAGAATCACAGAAAGGGGCATGTTGAAAGAGGGTCATCTCCCTGCTCAAGCAGGGCCATGCTAGAAAGTGAGTGCTAAGTTCTCAGAAATACTTCTGACTTCTTCGGGTAATTTTAAAAGACCTTTTGAGATGCTGAAAATCAAGCCAGAGTTGTTGGGGGGGGGGGGGGTTTAACTGATTTCCTTTTACAGAGAAGAGTTTTAGTAAACTCTCTTCAAAGAGAGCTCTAATTTTATGTTGTTCATCTTGGTTACAGAGTGCAGCATCAGCGACTGTCACTTGCTTAATTATTTTTGGTTGTCAGAAGTGACTTACTGACATCATGTACCTCTACTAAAATTTCCCAGAAACTTCACATCCTTCAGCTTACAGATTGAAAAATTATTTACAGAATAGTGTTATAATACACCTATGGAATAAATTTGTTCCAAAGGAACTGCAAATTACCTGAATTTAAAATAAAAGTCTTACATGAATCACAGTTACGGCTCCCAAAAAGTTCCAATGTTCCCAAAATAAGAGAGCATTGAGAAAGTAAACTCACAAATAAAGAAATGAAAGTTTAAGCTCTCTAGAAAATAATTTGTGCAGTGTCCAAAAGTTAAGAATAGTCACATACTTTAGCTGGATTAATTTCAATATTTTTAATTGTAGGTTTTTTTCATGGTATTGATTTTAAAGATACAGGTATTTGCATCCAATGAAAATGTTACTGCATTTTATACACTGAGACAATGTGGAGTCTGAAGGCAGTGATATTTTTGATAGATGTAAAATATGATGTCTAAGGTGATGAATGCCAAAAATGACATTAAAAACCATGAAAAAAACTTATACTAAGAAAATTTCTTACTTAAATGATCAAAGAATTTATTATTTATGGAAAAATGCACTTTTGACCTTATACTTCTAAGCCTATATTGTCCTCAACTCATGGCAAGGCATAAAAGGCTGAACAAATCCAAGAGCTTATGTGAATTAAATGATTCATTTCAGCCATAGAGCAAGTGTATTAAATTATACTAAATGCAGAACAAGACAGCAGAAGACAAAGCAAATAGCTCAGGAAACTGGCTCTTATTTTAGGAGGCCAAATGATCTTAAACTTGCACAGTAAATCACAGAAAATTCACAATCATATTGTGTAAGTTACCTGTATTATTCCAATGTATGACTGTAGTGGCTTGACCCTGTCTGGATCTTGGGTACCCTCAAAGCTGTTTTACCACTCCCATCCTCAGCTGGGTATGGGAGAAAAAATATAAGGAAAACCTCATGGATCAAAATAAGGACAGGATGAGTAAGACAGGATGAGTAACTCAGCAGCTACCATCATAGGCAAAACAGACTCCACTTCAGGAAATTAGATATTTAATTTTATGCATCAAAATCAAAATAAGTTAATGAGAAAACAAAATCTAAATCTTAAAACACCTTCCCCCTACTCCTCCCTTCTTCCTGGGTTCAACTTTACTCCAAATTTTCTCTACCTCCTTCCCTCCAGTGGCACAGAGATTAGGGGATGGGGCCTGCAGTCAGTTCATCATACGTGGCCAGCACTGTGTCCCTCTTAGATCCGTTCTGGCAGCTTCTCACAGAAGCCAGCCCTGGAGCCCTGCTACCAAAACCTTGCCATATAAACCAAATACAAGGACTTCCTCTTAAACCTTTTTACTTAAAGAAAGAAGACAAAGTTACATTTAAATAGTCTAGGGGTTTTTTTTCGTTTTTGGTTTTTGGTTTTGTTGTTTTTGTTGTTGTTGTTGTTGTTTTCCACTGCTGCTTTGATTTTCTTAACTGACCTTGTTTAGGTTTTTCAGAAGGATCATATGAGCATCAGACCCAGCACAAACACATTAGATGAGAACATGGCTGCAAAGTGCACATGGGCAAAGATGACAAAAATATGGACAATTGCAAGAGAATGCCTTAAACTCTCCCAGAGAAACCACTTTATCTGCCGTATATGCAAAATCAAATTCTCATTTATATTTTCAGGACATGATTATTCTCTTAGGCATGTGACATTTGGTTTTAAATTCAACAATACTCCAAATTACTCTGGGAGTTTTGACTTTCTATGCAAGAAGTTTGCAAATATTAGCCAGCTTTTAAGGAAACACACTGACAAATATTACTCAAAGGTATGTGCACTGAAGAACTGTGTAGGAAATTCTTTTTTTAGCCTAAGTAAGAATCAAGTGAAAACTGAGACTTCTGAAGGAGTTTATGGGAAAAAATAGAGAGCATCTCCTCAGAAGAGGCAGTGGCTCCCATGAGAGATGAGAATTGCAAGTTCAAGACATTCATTTCAAATGAGTCAGGGCAAAGTCTCTTTTTTCATACTATCAGTACATGGCTATCTGTTTGCAGTGACAGAATTGGGTTTGGATTTTTTTTTATTATTTTTGACCAAAATTAAGTGCTGAATAAGAGAAGTCTTTCTTGATTTAAAGAAAAATAAAAATTCTGCACATTCATTTGGGTAGTTCCTTTCCAGTACCTCAGTACTTTCTACTGAAAAATTCTCAACTTCTAGTATTGCTTTTATAAGCTCTGTTACTTAATTCCTGGCTTTTTCAGACTTCTAAAATTTGTCATAGAACATTATAATAGTCTTCTTTAACAGAAGAAAAAAAAATAGCCTAGATTTAATGATAAAAGGTACTTCAACTGTAGCTGTGCAAACTAAACCATTATATGGGCTCAGTATTACCATTAACTTTTAGCTTTTATTAAGCAAATCTGCCTGGTTTCTAGGTCTTTCTGCATTTCTAGGTTATTGCCAGTCTTTAATTCCTGAATTTCAGAGAGCGATATATTGTGAATAGATAGTTCTCTATTGTATCTCAAAGATAGTTTTCTGCAGTGTTAATTTTCTCATGTCTCACACACCCAAGGAACTCAGGAGGTGTGGAGGAGTTTGTATAGAATATATGTGGATTTGGAGTTTCTGCTGATTTGAAACCTCTGACTTCATACTACAAGTCCAAGGTGACTCAAGGGAAAAATTTCAGACATTTTCAAGTTTTCCAAGTTAGTGGTTGACCTGCTCCAGCACACAGGCAAATTTTAAGCACAGACTGAGACACTTCACCTTGATTCCTGACTCAAGAAGAAAAAGGAGAAAGGATTTGACTGTCAGCTGCCAAGGAATGTAAATGAAGATTGCTGTTTTATTATTAACTTGATTGATACATTCTAGTTAAAAGCACTCTGGAGCACTCCTGTTAGGTAGTGATATTGGATGAAATAGCTATTTTGCATCTCACCAGTTAACATTATGCTAATTAAGTTAATAAAGTTACAGCCTCTAGCAGTAATCATATTCTTATGTGTGAATCTTATTTGCCTGAGGTGTTTTAAATCAACACATAGGTCTTCTCAAGCCTGAAAAAAATCCATATTTGGTTACATGATTACCAGTTTAAAAAGAAGTTTTGGGGGTTTGGGATGTATTCAGTTACTGGCATGTTGAATTTTTTCCATTTTTAGGAAATGGGATATATACATAACTTTTAAAGTACAACTGCATCCCACAGATACAAACTCAGATTGCATCAATGAGGATTTTTAATGAGCCCAGGGTAATGTAGACAATCATATTTCTTTTTAAACACTATTTTATAGGTCATTATGTCAAATGGTTTAACCTCTACCTATTTAAATTATTTTTATCTAATTGGATGAGATTTTTCCAAATATCCTAAAATTTCTCATTTGCACAGAGTTTTCAGAGCAATTTTGACTTTATAATTAAGAGAGCTGTTTTCTGATCCTGCCCTTAATAATTATAGTGTAATTGGATTTGAAATTAAAGTAAAAGTGAGAGGAGACATTTCACTTAAAACTGAGTCAAATAAACATTTATCATTCCTATAATTTAGCAGTTGTAAATTAGCCTATGGAATCCAAAACACATGATGGAAACTTAAGAATAAATAAGCTTCACCACAGTTTGACTTTTTATAATTTGAAAAAATTGATATTGAAAGGGAAATATCCGTATTAAAAAACAGAAATTATTTTTGTTTAGACATAAAAAAATTTGAGGATATCTGAAAGAAAAGACTTGATGAACAGTTTAAGCCAGATAATTTTTACAATAAACCACCTCCATCCCTCTGAGCAATCCAATTTCAGCCACTGTCTGAGAAAAGCTGCAAAGTAAATGTTCCTTTGATTCTGCTGAGGAACATCGTTATATCACACTAAGAGAATTAAAAGAATTTTACACATCTAAGGATTACTTCCTGATTTGTTTCTCCATCTCACTATTGCCATTCAGTATAAATGCAAAACAGAAGATGGCAACCAGCAGAAGATGTTACAACGAGGAGCTGTGACAAGATGCACCCAACACAAGATTAATCTGTAGGCTTGCACGCCATTCTGGAAGACTCTTCAGGCTTTTTAGAGTGGAAGGAAAGTGGGTTGATGGGGTTGACAGCCCTGAAGGATGGGATGCCATCCAAATGGACCTGAACAGGCTGGAAAAGTGGCCCATGGGAAGCCAAGAGGACAAACAAAACCAAGCAAGCTCCTGCACCCGGGTCAGGGCAATCCCCATTATAATACAGGTGGGGTATGATGAGATTGAGAGCAGCCCTGCCCAGAAGGACCTGGGGGTGCTGGTGGATGAGAGGCTGGACACGACCTAGCCATGTGCACTCACAGCACAGAAAGCCAAAAGTGTCCTGGGCTGCATCCAAAGCAGTGTGGGCAGCAGGGAGAGGGAGGGAATTCTGCCTCTCTGCTCTGCTCTGGTGAGAGAGATCCCACCTGGAACACGGCACCCAGCTCTGGGGTCCCAGCACAGGAAGGACATGGAGCTGCTGGAGCAAGTCCAGAGGAGGCCACCAAGATGATCAGAGGGATGGAGCACCTCTCCTAAGAGGAAAGGCTGAGAAAATAGGGATTGTTCAGCCAGCAGAAGACAAGGTTTATTTAGAGGACGTCTGTTGGCAGCCTTTCAGCACTTGAAGGAAGCCTGTAAGAGATATGGGCACAAACTATTCAGCAGAGTTTGTAGTGACAGGACAAGGGGAAATGGCTTCCAATTAAAATAACAGACAATTTAGATTAGAAATCAGAAAGAAGTTTTTTACAATGAGGTTTGTGAGACACTGGAACAGGTTGCCCAGAGAGGTGGTAGAAGCCCTCTCCCCGGAAACATTCAGCTAGGACAGGATTCTGATCAACCTGACCTAGCTGAAGATGTCCTTGCTCATTGCAGTGAGGTTGGAATAGATGATCTTTAAAAGGTCCTTTCCAGCTCAAACTAATCTATGATTCTATGAAGAAAAAATGAAAAAAATCTAAGTTAAGGTCTGGGTCAAAATATGTGACTAGATATTGCTTTAGGGCATGGTCAGATATGAGGGGTTGAATTCAGACTTTTTGTGGGCCTTTTGGGTCCAGAACTGATTTAGCAGTTTGGGGAAAAAATGTAGAAAAGGAATTGTTCATGAAAGTGACATTGTTTAAATAAGTTCTGGAAATTCAACAATGTTAAGTATTTCATACCACAACTGACAAATTAAAATTTAGAAACCAAAAGACATACACACTCAAAATGTATCCATTAAAAAAGTGACCTTATTAGTTTTGAACTAAAGTCAAACTCATGAGTCTCTGATTTGAAAACTCATTCCAGTTGGGGTTTTGGGTTTTTTCCATATGTCCAGTAAAATTTCTGTGCTGATATTCAGTGAAGCTTTTCCCTGTTCATGTGTGAAACTACTGAATACAACAAAACAATCAGCCCCACTGATATCACAAATAAAAGTCTTTCCTTCTAAAGAAACCAGTAAAATAAGCAGAAATCCTACTTTGTTTAAAATACTTTGGGTTCTAATAATAGATTTCAGACCTAATCTGAGATATCTTAAGGTCAATACAAAAACTCCCAATAGTTATCAGGGCTTTTGGTCAGGTTTATGGTTTTGGGGTTTTGGGGTTTTCTTCTGAAAGGGAAATCACATCATATTTTCTTCTGAAAGGAGTTCATTAAAGATGATTGTTACCCTTGACTTGATGATGTGTGGAAAAGTTGAACAATATTTTTTTCACAGCTAGTGCCTTTTTTTCTCCCTTCTATAACTACAGCCAGTTCTGATTTACCTATATTCTACAATGTAAAGATTCAGCTAAACTCTTATATCTTTCAAACTCTGTCCTGCAATTTCAGTCTCAAAAAAACCCAAAACAAAACAAAAAATACTCCCCTGCCCTGCCAAAAAAAACCAAAAAACCCAACCAAAAACCAAAACAAAAACCAAATCAAAAAACCCCAATCTATCATACTCTAAGACATAATTATTATGATCATTTGATTAAACTCTATCTGCTCTTAATTTCAATCAGCAATGCTAACATATCAGGAAAGATTATCTTAGTCCAGCCCATTTTCAAAACTGTCACTGGCTCATAAATTCTTTGTTCTGTTGACACACAACACATGAAGCCAATGGGCATTTTCTCTTGAATGGCAGCTGGGACAGACATCACATCCATAGTGCTTGTATCAGCACTTCCATAGTGCATAGTCTGTTCTGATTTTACTGTAAATGCTTTTTCTTGTGTCTGATTCACCTGAAAGTCTCAGATATCATCAAACAAAAAAAGTGTTTATGAAAGCCTATTTCTATAGCCATAATTTTAAAAAATATTGATCAAGAATACTGATTTTACAGGGATTGTCATCCTCCTTACCTTTAAAGAACTTTCTTACATCACATTTGGGTTTAGTTTTCACTTTTCTTTTTCTTTGGGTTGGAGAATTTAGAGTGGATTTCTTTTCCAGTTCTCTCTAGTTCAGAAAAATTAGCAATGTTAGTTCTAGTACAAATCTCAAAGTTTTGGTATTGATTTCACAGACACCTCAAACAAGATTTTGAAAAGGAAAACCTATTAGGAAACTTAATCATTTGTAGTAAAATTATGTTAGCTACTACTTGGCAAGATTGCTTTAGAACTAAGGCTTTGAAGCCTGTCACAGGTCTTAAAAATAAAATTGCTTGAGTAGTTGAGGAGAACTGTATTAAAATGCAAATTTCCAGCTGCTAATATTTCTTCAAAAACCAATAATCCCTCAAGGCCACCAATATGTCAAATACTTAATGGAAAAATATCCCTTAGGCAGAATGGCCTTTCTAAGTTGACTTTTGATTAAACTTAAAATACTATATAGCATGAAAACTTAAAATCAAAAAGAGGATATAAATATAGTACTAGACTAAAATGTCATAAAGAATGCAATTGGAGGGGCAAATTTAAGGTCGTTAATTTTTAAGTAATTTTCTACCCTTTCTGAGGATTAGTCAAGGAAATAATTGCTACTATAAGGTATACATTACAGCACACACCCACAAATGAGCCTTGGAGGAACAGAAACTAACATTTTTTCAAAGTAATAATGATGTAAACAAAAGGTTCTAATATAGTTGGTGTGTCTAGCACAGAAGTCAAAGTCTCCACTGCCAAACACTACTACTCTGTTGTACAAAACCTCAAACCTAAAGCTCAAAGTTATCAAGTGAGAATGCAATGAATCTTATTTTCCCTGGCTACTGAATCCCAAGGTTCTGTGCATCTCTATCAAACACAGGAGAGAATTTTCCTTTGAAAAGGAATGACTCAGTAAAAAGTCTGACGCTGTTCCCATGAAAAGCAGTGACAAAAACATTAATGTGAGGATGACTGGGATATTGGTTTGCTCAAGCTGCAGTACACTTTGACTGTGTACATCAAAATTCTGAGGAAATGAAATTGTTGTTTAAACCTTAAATCAATCATAGAACCAATAGCTGCTAGCATACTGAATTCCATCATCCCTAGATGTTGTCCAATAAAACATTTGTGGAAATCACAAGATGTCTGTTTTCTGATTAGCATACTCTGTGACAAGAGTGCTGTTGCAACATCACCTTCTACAATGAAAACTTTGTGGCAGCAAGGTGAAAAACCATGAGATACTCACAGTTTGTAATGTCACTGAGTGAAGCCACTATTCAGTAGCAAGAAAATGCAACACCAGGTGTCTGATGAGTAATCCAGGCTCAGCTCATTTCTAATGTGCAGCACAATTGTTTCTGAATAGGAATTGGACAAGTGTTTTGGTCAGATAAGAAAATCTTATGTGATCACGAGGAAACAGCAGCTGGATTCTCAGCTGGGGTGAAGCAGAATAGTCTGACTAAAGTATCTTGAACATAGAAAGATCTATATCAGTTAAAGACATGACATTGCATTTTATCTTCAGAAGATGTGCTATGATGGTCTTAATCTGTAATATAATTCCAAAGAACAGTTTTTCAGTACTAAAGGTATCTTATAGTCCTTCAAAATATAATAATCTGTATAGCTGCACTTTAACTTTTGAGGCTTCAGTCACCATTGCATTAATCTAGTGAATGTGAACCAAGTAAAAGGATTGAAATTACCCTGAGGAAAAAGTATGATGTAGAAGCAATATCAGGCCCCTGCTTTTAAATAGTTCTAGGTTTTTTAGCAGCACAGATCCATAACCGCCCTGAAGAGTTACAGAGACACCCTGAGATCTGTGTTCCACCCAATCGGCTCCTTACATCTAAGAAAATGAACTGCTCTAGGCCTCACCTGCAGATGTCCGACCATCTTCCCATATAACCTTCACTTATGATACAGGATGCTGAATTTTAACCCTCAAGTTTACAGAATACAATGCATTTTCTATCAGTAGTCAATAATCTAATCTCGTAACCCTTAAAGACTCTTCAAAAGAAAAGTACCCATCCTTTTGGAACGCCATGGGTTTAGTTTCTGGTGAGCAGATAAAGTAGAATCAGGCATGAATACTTCATGTGATCAGCAGGTTTCCAGTTCACCAAGTACCCAGTTCCTTTTGTAAAAAGAAATTGAAGTCTAAAGAAGCTTCAATTTATTTTTTTCTCAATCACAAGGAAGCCACTTCCTGAGTGTTGAGGACACCATGTTAAAGGCAATGACCAGTGATCATATTCAAATCTTGGCTGTGATCAATAATCAAAATATACTTGTTGACAAAGTGTGCCACAGTAGCATTTCTCACAGGATCAAAGTAGCTATACAAACTGTTTCATTTACACTGGATAGAGAATGAAGAGCAGTACTTCTACATTTTCAGTCTGCCAATTTATATGTTCAAGAGAGGGTGGAAAATAAAAATGAAGTATAGTTAGAAGTACAATAAACAAAGATTACTTCACTTACAGTATTTGGCACGAACAACTTTAAATGAAAAATATTTCAAGTGCATTTCAATCTAACTCCTTGTTAGGACTTGTCTTTAGAATTAATTTTGTTGATTCATGCTTCAGTCTTAGCTGCACTTCCAGCCAAAGTACATGTCATCAAAACCATTTAAGCACGGTCATATTGTTATCCCAGATTTACATGGCATTTAACAATGCTTTGTTCTAAACTCATTTCTGGTTGGTTTTGAGTCAGACTTTGCAGCAATAAGTAGTTGTGATGCGTACTGTTAAACCAAAGATGGAACCAGACAATATTGTTATTCAGTTCAGGGAGACCTAGACCCCCTTCTCTTCATAACTCCACAGAAGAAGAAATGAAGGGCTCTTTCAGTCTTTTTGAGATTCGGAATTAGATGCTGTCAGATTTTCACTCCTTTAACACTCTTTTGGGTTGTGTTCTTAACAATTTAAGCTCACAAACAAGTGACCAGTGTGATAGGGTTATAGCTTTCTTTCAGTATCAGTTATTCAGCCTTTGTTTTTCTATCAGGACCTTCTGACAATCTTTTGAAAGTCAGCAGTCATAGCCTTTTATTTAGTCTATTTTCTGATACTTCCTTTTATTTCCCCCCAGGCCCATTAGGAGTTAAATTTTAGTTTTGAACAAATTCAAACATCCTTATTTCTCTGTTCTCTAAGTAGTTGTTTGGTTTGGGGTTGTTTTTTGTTTTGTTTTTAATATAGTTATTCCTAAGGGGCAATTTTACATTTTAATTGGGACAATTGAGAAGGTATTCTTTTTACTTGTTGGCCTTTCATCGTAGAAAGACTGTGGTGAGTTGACCTTAGCTGGATGCCAGGTGCCCACCAAGCCTCTCTAACAGCTTTCCCAGCTGGACAGGGCAGAGCAGATAAGATGGAAAACAATCTATAGGTTGATATAAGGCACTTTACTAAAGTGAAAGCAAAAGTTTGCAGGTGCATAAAAAAAAATTAAAAAATGTTTTGTCCTCTGTATCAGGAAGTGATGTTCATCCACTTCCTGGGATGCAGGCCTTCAGCACATGTAGGGTTTCTCCAGAAGGCAAAGATTGGAAATAATTAATACACCCCACCCCATTCCTCCTCCTTCCATTAAGTTTTATATCTGAGCTGACGTCATATTGTATGGAATACCTCTTTGGTAAATTTGGGTTCGCTGGCCTGGTTGAGTCCTCTCCCAAGATCTTTTCCACTTTGAGCCTCTTTGATGGGTGAAGGATGTTGAGAGACAGAGTTGATGCTGTGCCAGCACTGCCCAGCAGCAGCCAGAGCACTGGTGTGTAATCAACATCTTTCAAGCTACCTGTGCAAACCACAGCACTGTCAGGGCTGCTAAGGGAAAGTGAACTCCATCTCAGCCACACCAAAAACAAAAACTTATTTTGTCTTTCAGTTTGGGAAGGAAGTTGCTTGAGCACTGTCAGTTTTCTAATTAATTCCCCAAATGATAGTGTTGTTTATGACTCATTTGGGGGCTTTGGTTTTTTACATTTAAGTCACTTTTTTCTTTATCATCCGGTTATAGCATCAGACAGCCTTGTTATATTGTAGGTAATTTCTTTTAGTATTCAAATAGCAATGGAATCAGGAAGGGATTATGCAATGGTTTACATTTAGACATATGGTATTTTTAACCACAAATTTCAAAAGAGCCTTATCTTAAATAGTTGAGAAACAATTAAAGTTTCCATCAGAGAAGGAACATGAGTAAGTTAAAAGTAATGAGTTTCTATAAAACATATCCAAACAATCAGTGTTGTCTAAAAATTAAATCCTTTAGCATTCTTATAAAAATTGCTTAAACTGAGAATTATAGTATGTTGTAAAATGAGGGTTTATCATCAAAGAAAGACAAAAGCAAGAGAGAAAGAGTCTGATAAATGACTTGGATTTACTGCCCAGCAATAATGCTTATTCCAAATGGCCTCCTTGAATCACTATAAGAAATGGAATTTTCCCTGTTGTGTCTTTTGAGTAACTGTCATTTTGTTGGGTGGGTAAGATTAAACTTATCTGCAAGGTTGACTGGTATCTTTAAAGGTGAATTATTTTCCTTGTCATGAACTTATTATTTATTATAAATAACTTACCCGTCATTTCCTACTATGGTGGCTTGAACTTGGCCAGGTGATGGATTTCCACCCAGCCACTCCCTCCTTTGAACTCCTCTCACAAGCCTCTGCTGGGAGAAACAAAAGATGAAAAGAGCTTGCAGGTTAAAATAATACCTTCCTTCTATCCCTCCTTCTTCCCAGGCTCAACCTCACTCCTTCATTCCCAACTCTTCTACTTTCTCCCTGTTCCAAGTAGTGTGGGAGGATGAGGAATGATGGGGTCACACTCAGTCCATTGCAGTTCCTTTCTGTTGCTCCATCCTTTTTCCCTTCTCCAGCTGGGCTTCTCCATGGACTGCAGTCCTTCAGTGAAAACCTGCTCCAACAGGGGCTCTCCATGGACCACAAATCATTTAGGAAATATCCACCTGCTCCAGAGTCCTCCATGCAGAGTGGACGTCTTCTTCAGCATGGTCCTCCCATTGGCTGCAGGACAATACCTGCTCGATCATGGCCTCTTCCACAGGCTGCAGAGGATTCTCTGCTCTGTTTTTCCTCCTCTTTCATTTAGGCTCCATATGTCGATAAACTGGCAAAGACTTCCCAATCATACTATATACCATGATATTCACGTTCTTTAAGCATTGTCTGTAGAACCATGTCTCTTTAAGTCAGAGAGAATGCAAGCAAGAGTTTAATAACACAAATTCCCCACAAATAAATTTGACTTACTTTATCGCAAAGCATTTTTGCATCTCTATTAAGATTTACTTCCTATAATGGTTTTGCAAAAACCTGCAAAGCAAGCAGCAGTTTTTTGCTGTAAATGAAAACAGAGGCAATGATACCAGATGGATGAGGAGACTAAGGGTCAAATTTACCATAAAAAACTGTCAGAAAAAAAATCTGATTAATTTTCAACTTGTTGGTAAATGAATAAGGCCCCTTCATTCAATTTTCAGCCGAGACAGTGGCTGTAAAACTGCAATACCATAGGCCAACGAACACTACGCACATGTATTTTACATCAGTATGTCAGCATTGTGACACCAAAGGGGCAAAGATGTGCATGGTTTAATGTAGAAGGGATTCAGGTAAAAACAAATTAAAGAACAAAATAAGCACAAGAGACTGCAAAAAGGCAGAATATAATGCCAAATACATTAGCAGGATATTCATATATGACACAATTATTAAAGACTAGCAGCTGCATAGATGCAGGGATGATAACTAATAATTCGTGAAGGTTTTAATGAAAGAATTTGGTAATGTCTCTTTTTAAACCTCAGAACTGTTCTGTTTTGTCAGTATCTTAAGCATCCCCATCATATCAGTCTCCAACTCCCTAAATTTTATCTACTTCTACATATATCTACACATGAAATAAACTTTATGGCATTTCTCCATCAGCATTTTTAAACATGAAAATTTTAAAATTTTCACAACCAACCATTTCCAAAATGCCAGAGGATTGTCTAGGCATCACTGCAAAAACTCGTAACAAGTCCACTGAGAAAGGAAAACCAAAATTACTTCAGAAGTACCTCCTTAAACACACTTGCCAAGAGCATCTTTCAAGCTAAGGTATTTCACCAAGTCAGCAAAGCCAGCAAAAGGAACTTAAGCAGGGGATGTTTCTTCCTCTCTTTACCCTAACATAGTGCTGTCACCTGCACTGCCACATCCTAGTTCCCCAGTGGCAGAGAAGCTTGAGATAACTCAAATCTCCTCAGTGTTCCTTCTCTACTGGGAGAAGCAATGTAGCTCAGAGAGAACAAAATTTGGACACACAGAACTGCACATAAACCCATCAAATGTGTAAAATTTAAGGCATGAGGCAGGCAATAGGAAATCTGGGAGGGATGGTGTGGTAAAGGCATGATCATCAGGATTAGTCTGTTCAGATCTCTCTGGGGCTACTGAAAAACTCATTTTTATAGGACTCCCTGAAGAGTCTTCAAGAGCTGGTTTTGGCACAAAACTCTTCAGTCCCTTCAATTTCTTTAATCACATTAGCAGTTTCTAATGATGATGGAGATTGTCTGCATCCCATGTGGGAAGTTAGGGTTTAGTTTTCAGTGATCAAAAAGTCTCTGCATTTGGATTGTGTAGAAAACACTCCCTAGAAAACATACACTGTGCACTCTTAATGTCTCTTTTATACTGTCACCCTTTTCTGGGGAAAAAAAGAAAATAAAACAACAGAATGAGCATCTTACAAATGCAACAAGTTTAGTTGTATGGGCTAGACAAGAATCCTCATATATCCTGGATCTTGAGATTTATCTCTAGAGTGTGTATCAGCTACACATCATTCCAAAAAGCAACCACAGAAGGAGGAGGCTGTGTCTCTTCTTTACTATTATCCCCAAACATGATGCATAGGTGGCTTGGTTAATCTGTGTGTTGAGTAGTACCTGGGAGGAAAAAAAAATGGCAGCATAAGAATATACTTCTACAATGTGTAACATGTTATGTAGAGAAACTTTCATGTAAGAGAATTCTGTTACCTTAATTTTTCTTTTGAAATCCCTTATGTTTGGATTTGCTGTTCATTCAAGTGACTGAAAGTTTCTTCTGGGAGCAGATTTAATAGAAAATGATAAAACAAAGTGTGGGGAGAAAAAAAAGGAAAAGAGAGAGCTAATGAATATGATGTTTAGAATGCTGTCAGCCATTTAAGGCTTATGCTGCCACAACTCCAGTTAGCTGAGCACAGCAGTAGTTATGAGAAATAATGAGTTTGCCAGACATTTTGAAATTCCTCTCCTGCTGTGTCCTGTCAGTTGAAAAAGACGGAGACAGTGATGGCCAACAATTTAAACATAATGGATTGACCATAACTGGCACCTAAAGAACAATAAAGCAAAGACCAAATGGGAGGATCTGACCAGCTCACTTGTAAGCTCCCTGAATACGACCAGGATTGTTACATTTTATCTTTTGCTTGAAATTTTAAAAAAAAAAATAATTAAAAAAAAAAGTGCAGCTATATATTCAGTAGCCAGAAAACATTTAATTAGAAATAACCATATTCTATTGGAAAAACAAGATAATTTTTGACATATTAATGGATATTAAAAATTGCTTCATAATCTTTATTCTTTTCCTACCCAATTTAAAGTATGGAAGTATTTCTTTGATTATATAATTTTGAGTAATAGATAGGAAAAAGATGCATGCCAAATGTATTTTTCCACTTCTAGCAATGTGCCTGTGAAAGATCAGAGATTACTTTCCTTTTACATTTCTCCTCAGAAAATTTGAAGTCTGGATTTTTAAAAAACAAAGCAGATCTTCATAGCTGTCACAATGCTGCACAGTTTGAATATTCATTATTTTCTGGCAAAAGAGGGATTGGACATCAGATTTTCCACTCCAAAAGAATATGCTTCTGCCAAGTTATTTAGATCAGGTCTATATGAACTATTTATCCTGCTAGAACTTTATTTCCAAAATAATATTTTAGTATTGATAAGACAAAAAAAAAAAAAAGTCTTAAACTCACAAGAAATGGCTTTTCAGTTCTACTATTTAGATGGAGCAAGTCAGTCTGGAGACAGTGTGAAGCTGTTCCCTCTTCTGGTATAAACCAGAAGACTCATCAAAGGAGAGGTTTTTCATTTCTCCAGTTAAGGAGCCCAAACCTTAGTTCAATGGGCTGAGCTACTCACCCCATGATTCTGCTACAGACTGCAGAGAAAAAGGAAGGCACCTCTAGACAATTATTTATCTCTCTACCAGGACAGATCAGATTAATTTTATCTATTTTTTGTTTATATTTGTTATGAATGGAGTCTCAAGTGTTAAATTCTTAATTAAATATCCAGTTTTTGGACACTTAAAATCTGTGCAAATCTTTTTTTGCCTCCAATGTAGCTTATTTGGTTATTTTTCTATAAAGATTCTATTTCACTACTTTTGAAATAAAAAAGACAAAGCTCATTTTCCTAAAATCTTTATTTCCTAAAATTTTCATTATTCCAATAGCCCCTATTTTCAAAGGGCAGAACCTTCAGTCTAAATATATAAAATTTGTATCATGTGGTATCAATTAAGTTATGTAAAAAAAAAATAAAGGTGATATTGATCATGCCTGGTAATGGATATCTGTTGTACCTGTGACACAAGAAATAACACTTTTTTTTTTCTTTTTTTTTTTTCTTTTTTTTTTCCAGACCACAGCAGTGACTTGTTGCAGGGCACATTTGGACAACTGTAAGTTCACAGCATTACAAGCTGATCTGTGAGCCCCTAGCCCCTGAATCTGTAATTCAGCCACTCTGGAGTTCATCAGAATACTGCTAAGTTCACAGATCATTAGCTTGATGGAATAGTTATCTTAAATGCCTAACTAATTTCCTTTTGTTTAAAATATTAGAAAATGATGGAGTAGCTTTATTTCAAACTAAGAAAACAAGGATTGGGCATGCTAAGCTCAGAGCTTCATCTGCTTTGTCTCCCATTAAGCAACCTGACTGTAGAAGAGTTATGCAAAGCCTCTGGACTACCTGGATGATGTATGAAGCTCCACCAGTTTTACTTAAGGAAGGCAGTGCTGGATCACAGGGTTCAAATGTCTGTGTCCAAAAGAAGCACACAGACACAGAGCCAATGTAATGACTAAAATCGTCCCTTCCACATCCATTGGAAGTAACTATATTCCCACTTTTGTCATACAAAGGGAAAATATGGTTTTGTCACATTACTTGGCAGACGCACAGCTTGGTGTCACGTCACCCGCCCGGGAGAGCTCCAGCAGTGCAGGTGCTGCTCACGCGCGCAGGAGGAAAGGAGCTGCAGCTGGCACTGGCCACATGTAAGCTCCCAGTGCTACTGCACCAAAGCTAACGCTGGCATCCGACTTCTCAAAATAATTCCCTGCCTGCTTAACACACTCAGCAGCAAAGAAGGACTGCAGCTTTTACAAGTAGATAAGGAGAGCAGCTTACAGCAAGAATGGCAATAGGCTTAGGTACCATAATCCACAGCCATGGCTGTAGCCTTGACAGAGTTTTGTGAACTGCATATAAACCTATCCTGGTCTCACAGAGTGTTCTTGCTACTCAAAACCATTTCAAAAAGTGCTTTTACATGTAGCTCTGTCACCCACTGTAACAGCTGAACTGTATCATCTTTTCTGCTACATGATTATTTTTCATCCAGGATTCCCGGTGTACTTCCTGCTCCTTGAATGGACAACACAGAAGTTTAAGCAGGGAACTTACAAGTGAAAAATAGAAAAAACTAACCCTCTTCAAATATAAAAAAAAAAACATAAAATATGAAAAGGAATATTCCTGTTGCAATTTCTCCCAGCTTTTACATTTGGCAATATTTTTATGGGGAAAATAATGATTTTTTAAATAATAATACTATAAAACACAATTATTCACAAAGATCTTTCAAATAATTTTTTCATACAAAAACAATTTTCTATTTCACAGCTTTATTTTATCACTCAGAGAAGAGCATCATTTATTAAAGAGGAGAATCTGGGGTATTTGTAGCAAATGGATTCCAGAGTGTTTCCAACATCTGTAGAGTGACTTGTACACTTTGTACTTAAGCACAATTGAGTCCTTGAGGAAATAATTTTCTCTCTTTGGAACAATAAGAATGAAACACTGAGTGTTAGAAGGAGGTGTGACCTTAATGCTCCAGTTTTTGAAAACAAGTATTTATGAGGTTAATCAAATTTGCAATTAGTTAAGAATTTTGCAGTTAAATGAATGTAATGTCCATACACACACATAGATGTCAGTGGTACAATAAACTCATATTGTCTGACTTAGCTGACAGGAGCTGATTTACTCTAGGGTGGGGACTCAGTTCCTGTTCTGACATTGATCCTAATCATGTTTTGAAAGCTGTAAAGCTTTGGGAAGCTATTGTTTTCCACAACTGCCAGTGTAGTGCTGATATTTCATTCTTAAAACTGAATAGGAAAGCAGCATGGTCTGTGTTCAGAGGGCTCTAACTTTTACTCTGGTCTTGCCTTTATTCTGGTATGGAAACACTTGTCTGTGTTTCCACAGTCTGTCTAGATTCTAGCATTGTCAGGGAAATTCTTCTAACTATAAATGCACAAACTAATTCCAATTGCATATTCACTGCATAGTCAGTCATCTCACTACAGACACCTAATCTGAAT
Organism: Pycnonotus jocosus; assembly: GCA_013400435.1. Lineage (NCBI taxonomy): Eukaryota > Metazoa > Chordata > Aves > Passeriformes > Pycnonotidae > Pycnonotus > Pycnonotus jocosus. Next base: position 57,079 of record VWYP01018236.1, on the reverse strand, counting down.
CTTTATTCAGTTTTATCCATGAGAATTCTTTGCTGTGGTACTGAAATGTCTCCACACAATAAAAAGCATTTATTAAAAATCTGTCTGAAATTCAATAGCAATAATTTTGTTATCTGAACCAGGTTATCATCTTCCACTTTAAAGCAGAGATAAAGGCAGATTTCTGAAAGATGTATATCACTGTCACAAGATACAAGACAGTATTAAAGTTCAGAAAAAGGGAACGATCCATGTCAAGCAGGAGACATAGGAGTCAATTTCTTCCTTTGTCACTAATTCTGTTTATGTCCTTAGACATAACAGTCAGCTTTTTTATTTTTCTGTGTTGGTCTTTCTTCAAGGGTTAACAATATTTCCCTATCTCACAATATTTGGCAGATAATCCACACAAAACTTTGAAGCATTTGGATACAAGGCTACCAGTACTGGTCTACAAAGAGGCATTCAATAGGGACGCAACGCCAGACTCCTATTATGGCTCCTCTTATTATGGGCTCCTCTTTGAAGCCTTCACTCGTATCTTTTCATTTCCATCAGCCCAATCCTCATCCTGTACAGATGCACAAAGTGCAGCCACCCAATGATCAAGATCAAGAACAGTTTCCACACTGCAGATCATACAACCAGCTAGACCAGTGTGGAAAACTTTTTTTTTTTTTTTCTCAAATTTCTCTTACATGTTTTTATTTCTTTTCTTTGTTGTTCCTCCTCCCACCAGTCTTTCCCATTTCTGATCCTGAATCACACTGAGTTACCTCTTGTAACAAAGGTTTCTCAGTCCTTTCCTAATTGGCAAAACCCTCCCGAGAGGATGACTTTTTAGCATTTCAACATCTCGTATTAGTGCTGTGATCTTTTGCGTAAGAGCTGCCAGACAAAAATGATTCAGGTTCAGTCTTCCAAATGAGATGACTAATGGGAGTAGACAATGGATCTTCAGATGGACCTGTTTGTCTCATTCTACCCCATGAATGTGCAGATATATTGTCATTTAGATGACTAGCATTTTGGGGTTTTGCAGGAGTTATTTATAATATTTTTACACATGCAAACTAGAAAATAATCCTCCTATTTTCAAAACCATTATCTCTTAGAGATTACATAGCCTCAAAGTCATATTAAATCCTAGTGTTGGATATAAAGACTTTTTCTAATTAATTCAATTTGGTTATGCAGATTTGGTTCTGTCTACGTAATTTTTTCATATACCATTTTTAATGTTTCCTCTCTTACAAAGAGATTAGACTTCAGAAATTAAAATAAAAATCTATGTGAAAAATAGGATGACATTGGTCTGCCTTTAACCCTAGCATCTACTTCTTCTGTAACATAATGGCTGCTGAGCAGACTAAAGTTCTTAAGTTGAAATGTGACTGCATAAATCATGCAAAACAATTCAAAGTTTCCAGGCATCAAGAGGCTTGCAGACTTGAGGTGTGATTGAAGAGTAATAATGTGCGTTTGTCAGTGAGTTAGCCTGGATCTGAAAAATAGACTAGCTGATTGAAGGACTTGACCTAATGATCTCATTCTTCCATCTCTACTCTGTCCTTGTTTCCAGTCCACTCTAGATTTTTGTTCCCCATTTCTTAGTAGACGAAAAATTTCCCTCCATTCCAATTATGTAAATGGATTTCACTGAGTCTGTTAGTTTTTGTGAGATGACTCTTTATGGTACCTTTACTATTTTCAGCTGATCAGACAGGCCTAGCAATAAGTAATAGCAATAACATTAGCACAGAAATTACAGACTTTTTTCCCAGAAAGTTCCACATTACTTAGATATGAATCTATCTTACTAACACAATAGCACTTTCATAAAATACAGGCAAGATCAAAAAAAAAAAAAAACAAAAAAAACCCAACAACAAACACTTTGCAGAAATACCAAGAAGCATTAAAAATTATACTTACTTAGATAAGACTATCTGGATTTACATTGATTATATCTGTGTGTAATTTTCGCACAGCCTGGTTTTTGGTAGCAGGTTGGGCCACAGAGGTGGCTTCTGTGAGAAGCTGCTGGAAGCCTCCACCATGTTTGGCAGAGCCAGTCCTTGATGGCTGCAAAGATGGACATGCTGCTGGCCAAAACTGGGCCAATTAGAGATGTTGGCAATACCTCTGTGATGGCATGTCTAAAACAAAATCCAAAAGGAACCTTTCATTATATTTTCTCCCCTGTCTTGTTGCAGTGGAGAGTGAGCGAGAGGCTTTCATGGGTGCCTGGCATTTGGCCAGTCTCAAACCACGACAACATCATTTGATATGAAGTTTTGTGTCCTTTATATTCTTAAATCATTCCCCATCGAGAAAACATTATTATGTGTTTACCAGTACTTCCCCCAGACCATGCCAATTATTTCACAAATAATGCTACTATGTAAAATCTGTGCTAAAGGACTACCTATTTTTTATGACCTACACCAGATTGTACTCACCTTGTTACAGCACAGAAAAAAACCCATCAAGATTGATACCTGAAATAACCTGTTTTCTTAATTTCACACAAAATTCTGTATACTTCCAATGCAGGAAAAGAATATTTAACAGTCTAATTAACACTGGAAATAAAAGGTCGTTTAAGGCAGCAAAAATGTAATTTGCATTTCTTACACCTTTCACAAGTTACCTTATCCATAGTTGTCATCTTTGTCATCAGAGCAGAAGGATATTCAAGTCTTAATAAAATTTATGTGAATGGCACTACAATAATTCACAGGTGATTTCAGATTTCAGTGTTCTTGAAGAAAAAAGCAGGTTTAATTTTGAATGGTTAACAGGGAAATTAATGAAGATGTATGATTTAATTTAGATATAACTGAACATGGCTGCTACTAGATGCTTTCCAAAAAAGCATTCCTTCTAAGCTGCCCTATCACAGAAAATAAAGAGATCACTGTAAGATATCTTTCCATTATCTTTATTATCAATCATTGACCACGTGCTTTGGCTGTTTAAAAACAAGGACAAAATCATTGAACTAGTCTTGCTAAAGATAATGCTGCTTGAAATTAACTGAATAGTTTTTCTTTATGTTATCATTTTCAGAGTGCAATGAACAACAGATTTATTTCAATATGTATTCATAAAGTAGTGCTGCATGTTTGTAAATGCTATTTCTCTGTCTTATGCCAATATTACATCTGTGCTACTTCCCACACAAGAAGGTATCCATAAGGGGGAAAATAAAGTTTTACTTTGTTTATTTTTATAGCTGATTTATTGTTTCTAGGGATTTAACCAAAGTTTCTCCTCAGAAGCCTAATTTTTGAAATCAATTTGCATCTTACCAGCTATTCTAAAATACAACTAATCATCAGAAGACCCATTTTTATGTTTAATTCTTTTGCTGAGAGGGGGATTTTTAAAGGGAAATCCATCCAGTATGAAAAGGTTTGCAAAAGTTTTGCACTCATTTATGCACTCTATTCAGGCTATCTGTGAAAGTCTCAGTGCTGCTTTCTCAGGAAACTTTAACCCAATTAAAAAGCCCTTGACAAAATAGGCTACTGCATTTCAGGCTCAGTTAGCCTCTGGAAAAAAACATCAGGGATAGGGACATGACAACATGGTCAATTAACATGACTTCAGACATGTTAGCCCAGCTCTGCAATGCCATTAACTAAAATCAAGTGAACTAATACAATTAAGCAGAAGAGCCTCTTTAACCCTCCAAATATACCCCAAAGACTAACAAAGATGAACCAATGCCTGCCAGACCTTTTCAGGGAAGACACAGTTAAAGTCTCATCTGGAGCACCATTGCAACCTCAGGTACAGCCACGAATTCAAGTCAAACTAGAAATCAGTCACCAATCTTGCCCTTATCCTCTGTTTCTCTTGCATAGGCACCATTGAAATGCCTTTTAGGAGCAGTGAAGCATCATCCCTGTCCTTTTTTTCTTCTGTGGTTCATCCACACTGCACACTCAAAAGTGTACTCACTGGTACAGAACCTGCACAGCTGGGTTTGTATTTCCTCTGCCTGTTATAATGACCCCTTCCAGGAAGGGCTTACTTGGAGTTTTTTTCCAACATTTACTTTGTCCGTTGTCATACTTTAATAGTAGGACTGTTCATCTCTTCTGATCAAATGTACATATTCAGATTTCTGAAAAAGGGTGACATTGACAAGCAAGGCAAAAATATTATCACTCACTTTGGAAGTTTCTTTGACCATTACTGGCCATTCTACAAAAATGTCATTGAGATATAAAAGCAAAAGTGGAATGTTATTTTTAAATATATTGGCAGAACAAAAATGAAAAACTAATTTAATGTATCTTGAGTGTAAAAGTCTCATAAATTGTATAGACCATGAAGAATAAATCCTAGCAAATTTTAAATACAAGAATAGAGACAAACCCAAGAACTGAATTGAGGTGTGACTTGATAGTAGGATACTGATAATGTTAAAAGTAAAATTGTCCAATTTAACAAATGACTAAAATAATGCAGATGGAAAGAGAGAAAAATGCAAATACTTTCACAGCACTACATAAATTCTCTAATTTATATTTGATGTTGACACTCCGAACCTTTGCCGGGCTTCACTTAGTCAGAACTTTTATGGAAAAAACTGTAGTTGCACAGAGCATGTCAGGAAATATATTTCTCACAGCTGCAGTCCAGAGCCTCTGGATCAACATGTATCACTTTTACCTGCAGCACTTAGTTTATAGACTGACTTCAAATTAAGCTTCTAGTCAGGGACATAAAACAAGGCAAAACTTCCACATGATTTGTAACTACTAAGCTCTATGCATGTCAGTGTAGCAAGTCATGAAACTATTACACATTTTTATCCCTATCCTTTCAATTTTTTTCTTCTCCCTGCCTTGTTGCTTATTGCATTTATTGTGACCCATTTTCAATTTGATCCTGACCTCTTCAAGGGAGAGATTTTCTTTCCCTCTGGGTATTTTGCATAGTGATTTTTTTTAAATAAGTAATTTGTTACAAATAATATTTGAAAGAACTATTAATTTGTTTGAATAATCAGTTTTATTTCTTTTGTTATTTTGGATCCGAAAAAAAGAATCATATTTTCTGAATAATCACTTTAAGTTAGAACCTAAAAATATTTTGAAAGTAATTTGACCAGCTTAAGTATTCTGAAATTTGTCTGAAAATGCTCCTGGAGGAGTCTAATAGACAAACTGTGTTAAATAATATCTGTTGTATCTAAGATTTTTTCCTCCATGGAGACAGTAGGATTTTACAGCCTGTAATGGCTTTCAGTCATTCAGGTATGGATTTACATCTCTTTCCTTTAAAGATCCTTTTGTTGTTTCTGGATGGTAACCATTGCTCTCAGTCATGATACTTTGTAATTTCATGGTTTTCATAACCATGAGAAGCAATAAAACAAGAGCTCTCCATTCTCACCATTCTAAATTGCTCCCTCAAGTCTCCTTTTAATTCAAAATAAAATTAAGATAAATATTTATTTTAGCAGTATTTGACCTTCCAGCATGTTGCATTGAATGGGAGTATGAACCACACAGCAACCAGACAACACAGACTCAACAAAAATGATTTTTCAGTCAAATAATATAAAAATTATACTGTCTATGGGGATTTGTACAAGATTGTCATGGCTATTTACAAAAATGTAGCTTACTGTCACAGAAGGAATTGGGTTTGCTCAGTCTGGAGAAGAGAGAACTTCATGGGGAACATCAATGCCAGAACCTACATGGAGGGCATCAACAATGGTTCTTCACAGAGGTGCATGGAGGGAGGATGACATGGACATCAGTTGAAATAACAGAGATTCAGACTAAATGAAAGGAAAAGAAAATTTTACCATAAAAGGAGCTTGAATGAACCAGTTTGCTGAGAGAGTTTAGGAAGTCTCTGTCCTTGGAGATTTTGAAGACTGGGTAAAGCCACGAGTATCTTGTGCTGAACTCATAGTTCATGAACAGAAGACACCTTCCATTCTGAATTTTCCAATAATTCTTTAATCCTATCTGTAACAGAAATGTGGAATATGATAACTAATTATTTGTATGGTTGTGTTGCACTTAGAATTGTATGGAGATACACTGAACACAGCACTCTTCTTTTTATCCATGGAGAACATTACTGTTGGTGTATAGGCAGAAGAATCCAGCTGATTTAGTGGTTTGCACAATACTTAATACAGTAGGGGACCAGGCTGGGGGAGTTTAAGTGCTCAAGTAGCACAGATCACAAATAATGATATTAAGCATACAGTACCAGGTATTTAAGCATTATGACTTACTTGCAATAAGATAGGGCATTCATTCATTTTAAATATACTAGTAATCAGAAGTATACCACTGTTTATTTACACATATTTCTGTATGTTCTTATATACCTATAGGTATATAGCATATATAACACATATATAACACACAGCATATTATTTAAAAAAAAAACTGAAGTAACGATATATAACCCACAATATAGTCACAGGAATATCAACATACACATGAAGCTAGAATTGCTTATAAATATAAATTTCAACCTTCACTTCACTGGGGAGAATTAGCATAAACAGCATTTGCAAAAAGTGTCAGCACTGTCGAAAGCAATTTCATAAACCTGGTTATCATTTCTTTTCAGGCTGCAGAGGAAAACCTCTTCACCATCTTCCTCACATGCACTTATCCAGGCAGCCCTATTTTAGTGAACAAAAAGGAATCACTCCTTCTCTGTGAGTGTGTGTGAATAATTTCTCTAGGTATCTATGGGTACAGATACAGAAATAATAACTAGAAAGGAGCAAGCTGAAGAGGTTAAAAGGACATGTTGAGACACAGCATGTGACAGTCTCCAAGGAACTGGTATGCTCCAGGGACCAGATATCCAATTGAATCTATAAGAAATTATGATCTGAGAAAGCCAAGAGTTGGACAAATCTGTGCAAGGGCAGTAGTGCAAAAACAGACTGTGTCTTGGACCCCTTCCAGAGAGGTGATGGCTGCAAACACTAGAGAACTGTGCACATACCTCTTAAAAGAAGAAACCTTGAGGGACTTCCCAAACTATAAATCATTGGTCCAGCAGATTGCAAACATTTAAAATAGCTGGAATCTGGGATTTCAGCCTACTACCTTGCAGAAAAATGCAGCAGGAAGACAAAATTACTCAACTTATCTCAAATAAAGGCAGCAATGAGATTTAAGTATCTTGAATCCACTATGATTGGTAATGCCTAAGAACATATTTTAAGAAATGTTACTTTTGTTCCAGTTTTTCTTCCTAAGCATCCTTTCTAATGGCACCCACAAGAAAGGAAAACATTCTTCAATATCTTAATATTTAATGCACAAATTTGTCTTGCCTTGGATGCCTTATTTTACTTACTGTTCCCATAAACAGGAGCTGACCTCTTCTGTCAGTTAGAGACAAGTTATAACTTCTAAGTGCCAAGATAGGCACAAATTGCTGTTTTGCTTTAGTCTGATTTTATATTACTTCTGTGATTTGTAATGTACTTCAATTTCATTTGCAGTCTATACTGTCTTTCTAGGGAGATCAATTAAAGATAACAAGACTATTTCTTGATTATATTCAGGGAGTCAATTTTAATATTACTTGCAAGAGGGGATTGTAATCTTATCAAGGATGTAATCTCTCCAGTTTTGCTTTTGCTTACTGGGAGGTTTGCGTATAGTAATTCAAACCAATATGATACGGAATATAAGCGGAGTCCAACTTAACAGTGTTCCATCACATAAGTTAAATAAATAACAGTGTAATGAAGAGAAATCAAAGCTAAAAAAAAAAGCTGCTCAGAAATGCAGTGACATTTCTGATGGCATATTCTAAGAGGCAGTGACTCTCAAAGCCAGTGCAGAGTCTGAGGGAAGTATCAAATTAATACCAATTTCAGAGAAAAATACCACTTCTTACTGTATTCAGAATGACTTTCGATCATCTTGATATTTAAAAGATAGGATAGTATCCTTGAAAGAGAACAATGAGGTAGCTTGACTAGCTGCTGCCTTCAATGAATATGGAATTGTCAGGTACTTTTCATACAGGATTTCATGAATTGTTAATAACAGAACACTGATTATGAGGTGGGTGTGGGACCTTGTCTTATTGAAAATCAGAACTGATATCAAAATGTATCATTTTAGATATCTAACCTGAGACGTTTGCAAACAAACTTTTGAGGTACATAGATTATATTGGTATCAAGCCTTCATTTTGCATACATACTTGAGGCACTGGAAGTCCAAAGTGTTTGCTGTTGAACAGATGTGGATTTTTTAGGTCTGCTGAAATTAGTAAAATACTTTTGCAAAGTAACATATTGGTGCGAAGATGATTCAAATAATAATTCAACAACTTTAAAAATATTTTGCTAATCATTTGCTCATCGGTCTAGGTAAAGAGGCCTGAGAGAGGATGGAGTCATTTCATGTATTCTGGAGGCCTTATCCATACATGTCTGAGCCCACTTAAAATAGTGGAACTACCCTGACATATAAAGGAGTGTAGTATTGTCTCTAGTTCAACACAGCATTTGATTTCTGCATGTTCTTCACTGTGCAAGACCTAGTTCAGCTTATCTAGAATTCAAAAATAAATTTATGCACAACTATATTTAATTATTTGGGTTTGGAAGATTTGGCAAGAAGTAAAAAACATAGCATTTTGTGTTGCTTTCATTACTTTTTTGTAACAATGTGGCTGACCTTAAACCAAAGAAGGCTAAGTGTCCTGAGCTGCGTTAGGAGGCATATTGCCTCATGCAAGTCAAGACATGTGATCCTTCCCCTCTGTTCAGCACTGGTGAGGCCATATCGGGACTACTAGGTCCAGTTCTGGTTTCGTCAGAACAAAAGGACATGCTGGAGACAATCCACTGAAGGGCCACAGAGAAGATTTAGGGGCTGGAACACCCTTCATATGAATGGAGGTGTATTGAGCCTGACTAGGGGGGGTAATCCCATCAAAGTCCATGAATATCTGAATGGAGGCAGTACAGAAGATGAAGCCAGATTATTTTTAGTGGTGATCTGTGACAGAATAGGAATCAGTGGACACTGAATGTTTCATCTGAACTGTGAGGACAGTGGAGCACTGGCACAGGTTGCACACTCATATCTTTGGAAATATTTAAAAGACATCAAGGCCTGGTCTTGGGGTATCTGCTCTAGGTGACCCTGCTTGAACAGGGTTGGACAAAATGACTTGAAGACGTCTCTTTCAACACCAATGATTTGGTGAATCTGATTCTGTGGTTCTTGTGCCTCACATTCCTTTTGGAAATTGTCAGAAATATTGTCTTTGGTTTGCTCCCACAGGAGAAGAGCCTAGAGCTGTGTGGATGTGGCTGAATTGTTATTCTATACCAGCCACTGCATTGCTCAGGGCATGGCTATGAGGGAATTAAAACACAACCTCAGGACAGAAGTGCATGGTTTTGTTCCATTTCTTCCTCCCTGGAAGCTGCTGGGACTGCAGCACTGAGGACTCTGTACCTCTCCTGCTGCTGCCCTTCCTGTCCCTGAGAGAATGCAGCTCCAGGCAGCAAACACATCTCATCCATGGCACACCTCCAAAAAGCAAGAAACTCAGCCAAGACTCAGCTCTGAACTGGCAGTGAGATGAGCCTGAGCTGAGCCCCAGCTGAGTCCAGCAGAGCCAAGCAGACAGGTCCAAAGCAGCAGCACCACAGAATTAAATCAGTGGAGTGGGGCAGTCCGGAGGTAGGCACTACAGTGCTGTGTGGATGATCCAGCTGTTGGGGGGCTGTCCATCATCATTTCTCACTGTGTGAGATGGGGAACACCATCTATGGAGAGCCACTGCCAACTCGTCTTTGTCTTGGCAGCCACGCGGAATTGAAATGGTGAACATCTTTTGTGTGTAAAGCATCTTTTCTTTTGTATACTTGTGCTATTAATATTGTTGATGTTACTGTATGTTTCTTATTTCATTGCTATTTGTTTTCAGTAAATTGTTATCTCAACTTATACTTTCTGCCCTCTGTCTCTCTCTCTCACCAGAAGGGGACTGGGGGAAGGGGAGCAGCTTATTTGAAGTTTCCCAGCTGTTTTTTTTTAACCACCAAAAGTATATAAGGGCTTTCAAGACCAGTTTTGGCAAATAGGGATTTGTAAAACCAGGGGAATGTGAGGAATGAAAAAACAGGAGACATGAGGAAATGAGCTCACAGGTCAGCACTACCATTCTTCCATAGGCCTGCAAACCCCAAATTCAGCTAGATCCCACCACATTGGTGCAACCTGACTTCTTAGGACTTCATGATGCTGCAAGGTCTGCATTCACTGAGCACCACTTTTATGAGCTGAGCCAACTTGAAAGTCTAGTAAGCACTACAGGCCACAGGGAGCCTCATATTTATCTGAAAGGACATCCACAGGGCCAGGTGGGGGCACGTGCATCTATGTCAGCACAATTTTTTATTGAAGTCTTTGGACCACATTTTTAGAAGTATTTAGGAGTCTTTTAGCTGATCAATATCCTGGTGGTACTAACCAGATTTGAAGGAGCTGCTATGTAGGTATCCAGGATCCACCACAGTGGAGAGTGAGAGAAGAAAGTGGAAGGACTGAGAAGCTGGATTTGATAGCACCGAGACTGATAACTTGTCCCACTGTGCATCTCACATGAAATTAGGCTTCTCTGTCTCTCTTCCCATTTACAGTTCCTCTTTCAGACACAGCTGGTATCACTTGACTGTTTATGCAGATGTTCCAGCTGTTAAGGACTTTAATCTGGCCCTTCTGCTACAAAGTTTACAGGATAGAAAGCGTTAGGCACTTTATCTGAATTATATATCATTCACAAACTAGAGGATCCCAGCCTCTGTAATAGTCCATCTTCAAGGCCCCAAGGCTGGAGCTAGTGCTCCAAGCAGCTAATCAGTAGGGAAAGTTACAGCAGTGCTTTGGATGCTGTGAAGCTGCCAGTTGCAAGAGACTACGCACGTAACTGAATTGGACACCTGGGAGGTTGGGCTGTAGTTATAGCTGTGAAAACAGCAGCCGTGCCAACACCATGAATTTAAGCACCAATCTGTTGTTTTGGGAGCCTGAATTATTTTGAAAGACCTAGCAAATTACTGTCAAGGAGACTTAGAGCTACAGCTATAACTTGTGATGGGGTGTTTCACAGGTACTTTCTTAGGTCCTGAGGTAGTCACATCAGCCCAGGTCCACTCCAATATGGGTATTTACTTTCTCAAAATGGAATGGTTGCTTGGACTAAGAACCCTGCAGAGACTGGAACAGTTGGTGACTGGGAGAAAATTCAATTAGGAAAGAGCTGCCTTTTCTGCTCATGGCAGTAAAGGGTGGATATCCCAAAATTCCAACACCTCTCTGTGACTTATGAAAACTGGACTTCAGGTTCCTAAGTCATTTTAATCTGGCATTTTGCATATCTTTCTGAATTTCTAGAACAAAATTAATTACTATTCCACCAGTGAGGAATAGAAGGCAATGGTGAAGTTAAATATGGTAAATTCAGGGTTAATGTTCCCATGAAACATCTGTCTCGTGAACATAAGTCTCTCACTTTGCCAAGCAAAGACAGAAAGTTGTATTTAAAGCAGCACTGTTGAAAAAACAGTTTTCTCCTAACATAGAGTGTTGACCATTACCTTCTAATACTTGCTTCTAGTTTTAGTAAAACTAATCTTATAGTTGTAGCAGTATTTAATAAAAAAACAGTACAGAAATTTTCTAACACACAACAAAAAGAGTTCTGCCTATCTAGTCACTCATTTCATCTGATGTATTTTAAACTAGCTTTGAGACAACATTGAATGTTCTAAATACATTTAGCAATGTTAAATACAAATTACAAGTAAGCAGGGCTAGTTACAAAGCATAAGGCTTACTGACACTTTTTTTCCTTCATAAAATGAGACTTGTAATTCAATTATGTACTCATAGGGGGAGAAAATGGTGCATGTTCCAGCCAGCAGCTCTCATTGTCCACATGTGCATTCTCAGATCAAACAGATCTAATAATTCCTTGTTAAAGTCATCATTTCCCATTAGATAAGCAACTGTGGCTGGTAAAAGGTAATGGTTACAGTGTGTTACACAATTAACACAGTGTGAAATGAACTGAAATATGTTTTCTAAAGAAGATTTTCAATGGAAATGGAGTATTTAGACTGTATATATCAAAAATACATACCCAAATGTGGATTGTACTGAATATTTTTACAAAACTGACAGTGCACTCAGTCACAATAGCTCTTATACTATAAAAAAATTAGTATGCTGTCAAAAGCATAGCAAACATTCTTTAGGGCTGTGAAAGAGAAGACTTGCATTAGAAGAAAATCACTTCGAGTTGTCTGGAAATACATAAATGATGGATATATTTTCAGGCTTTGTAATGGTTTCTGCCACAAAATGTACTAAAAATTCAGATAACCAGAAGGACTGCAATAGATAATAGACAGCAAGTTTAGTGTAAGTAGAATGAATTCAGAAAATAAAATTATATGGGTCTGGTGATTAAAAAAAAAAGAAAAAGAAACCAGAAAACTCATAAATGTGCAGTTTACTGTGTTGTCTACATGATATGGTTCTAACTAACCCAGAATAAGTCATGTAGTCAGTAAACCACAATATCCAGCAGTTTTGAGGTTTAGAAGTTGCTTATCAATTCATGCAGTTTCTGCCTCTCAATAAACAGAGCAGGTTTTGTAGATATCTCATCTGAATTTAAAAAAAAAAAAAAATCCACACATCCTTTCATGTTGTAGAGCATTTTTACTACCTGTAGGCTAAATGCAATTCTGTGGAATTTAGCACAATGAAACCATTTTATACGCCACCTAGGTAGTGACACACTGCTGGAATTGGATAAAAGGTGCTCCAGAAGATAATGATGTGAAATTTGTTCTTCAAATGCATAAATCATTACCAAAACTAGCTGAGACTCTAAAGCCATTTAGACAGGGTCTGTATGTGACTGTATTCCTGCTAACAATTCTTGCTTCTCAAATGGATTTATTAGCATAAGGCAGTCTGACCACGTTAGAGCACTGGGCAGGTTAATGCACAAGTGGCAGCCTCTGACCATTTAGACAACTCCTGAGGTACAGTTGTGCTCAACAGAGCAGACATCTCTCAGGTGACCCTTAGGAATCTTGGGTGTTAAGAAGCCCCACATCAGAATCATAAAACCACAAAATGGCTCAGGCTAGAATAGAATCAGAATCATAGAATTGTAGAATCATAGAATCGTAGAATCATAGAATCATGGAATCATAGGATATGCTGAGATGGAAGAGATCTGTCAGGATCAACTCCCGGCCCTGTGCAGAACATTGCAAGGATCACACCATGTTCCTGAGAGCATTGTCCAAATCCTTCTTGAACTTAGACAGACTTGGTGCTGTGACCACTTCCCTGGGGAGCCTGTTCAATCACCCTCTGGGTGAAAAACCTTTTCCTGATATTCAGCCTAAACCTCCCTTGATTCAGCTTGATTACAAGAGTAGAACATCTCAAGACACACCCAGTAGTGCTGTTGTGGTCGAGATTCCTATCACAGTCATAGAATCATCGAATCATCATAGAACCACAGAATAGTTTGGGTTGGAAGTGACCCTAAAGAACATCTAGTTTCGAACCCCCTGAAATGAGCAGGCACACCTTTCACCAGGCCAGTTTGCTGAGAGCCCCATCCAGCCTGGCCTAGAACACTTCCAAGGATGGAGCAAGTACAAGTCTGGCCAACTCATTCCAGATCCCTCACCACCTTCACAGTGAGGAATTTCTTCCTAATAT
>VWYP01018236.1:0-37289 GCA_013400435.1 Pycnonotus jocosus | reverse complement strand
TTTTTTTTTTTTTTTTTTTTTTTTTTTTTTTTTTTTTATTTTTCCCAGTCCAATAAGACTTGGAAGGAAATAATTGTCCTTTACAATTGTGATATTCCATCCCAGCAGTTTGGAAGTGTTGATGTATACCATCCTGAGGGGTACAAGAGTAGGGCAACAGTGGAAAGAAGGATAAATGTGTCCATTACTCTCCTTTCTAGCATCATGACACGTTCTAGGAGTGCAAGAACAGCAGTAAGAAAGTGAAAGAATTCAAGATTAACTTTCTCTGAGGAAAGGGTACAAGAACATACAGCTTGAGAACTACTGAGTTTGGAGACCATTTACATAAAAAGAACAAGTAATTAAGCACATTGGATAGTCCTAAAAACTATTCATAGACAAACATCTTTCCATGTGGTCTAAACATTCTTGAATCTTTCTCTGGGCAGGAGCTCAGAAGTAAACAGGTTTGCAACTCCCTTTCATTTCTTTTTAAACCCATAGCAGCTATGCTACAATGTATACCTTCAGTGGTGTGTACTTGGCTCAAATATATTCTTTGCAACTAACCATGGAGCAGCAGCACCTATGGAGTGAAGCTTGACAAGTTAAAGAGACTCTAATGTTATATCTGATCATTTACCACCCATTTTTCAGTTTCACATCTAACTTTTCTTCCTAATCTTTGCTATATGTAAGAAGAAGTTTTAGTGTTATACTTCTCACCATTGAAAAAAGAAATAAATGTTAATTACAATATATGCAAATTATGGTTATATTTATATGTGTTGTTTAATATCTCATTTGCATTTTCTTACTTAACTGTCATTCTATGTGCCTCCTAGTTATCAATATTTTCATTATTGATTGTGTTCTGTGTGCTGAATTTACAGCTTGCATTTTATAATGGATTAAACCCATCCTATATTGGGACCCAGCTAGCCTAAAAAATAAATTTTGGGTTGGCTGCATTTCTCTTCCACAAAGACAGCACATGGAAATGATTTTAAACTGAGAAACCAAAAATCAGTACCTGCTAGAAAAAGAGGAAAGAGTAAATTTAAAGTATACTAACTCAATAAACTAAATGTTCTGGAAATTTATAAATTCAAAAGGTCAAAGGGGAGATTACAGTTACAGAAAGTTAGTTGCCTTCTCTTGGCAACGAGCCATCAGATGGTCTAAGTCATATATGAGTAGCAAAAGGAATCCAGTGTAAAGGAATCCAGTGTAAAGCCTTTTTAAAATAATGTTAATAATATCTGGGGGAGAATAAGACAAAGTGAAAGGAATAGAATAAGCCTACAGGCTGGCAATTACAATTGTATATTAGCCTTCTACCTAGAAAGAGATAAGAAATAGTGGGAAACTAAATGGAAATGGTGTGTATTTCCTAGGAATGATATGGAATTTTATTACTGATTTGTTCTACACCAGGCTAATCACTTTGCCTTTAGTGATATTTAGACATAGGCAGCAATTTTTTTTTTACATTACTTTCCAGCCCTATGAATAAAGTAACTACTTTTTTTTTTAATGGCATACCCAATTTTTTACCTGAGGATTAGTTACAAGTACAACTACCCCTCGTTACTTAGTATTTCTAAATGAGTTTACACAATCACCTTATTAGATCAATTTTTAATAGAAAACATAATTATATATTTCATCCCTTTCTATGTATAAACACATCAGTGAGCACAACTTACATCTGATCTGAAGGAGACAAAAGGACTTCAAATCAGAGTAAGAAAAAACACATCAAATAGGGAAGAAGGCAGACCAGAAATCAATCAGAAAAGAACAATAAAATATTTCCTGTCTTTATGATATCACGGCAGTTAGCTGTAATGTGCTAATGAAGTTCATAGGCAATTCTTACATCTATGAGGTTAGAAATGTATTTAAAATGGGTCTAAAGAGGCAGACTTGCATAAAGTAGTGGCAAAGGAAAGTAGTCACGAACACATCTGAGGACTGCTACTTCAAAACTCAGATGAGAAGGAACACTGGCAAGAAGTATAATTAAGACTTGCTTCTAATAGAAATAATAGTGGAGAGCTCATTAGCAGTAAAGTTTTTGCAGTTTGGGACCTGAGAGAAACCACTGTAACTACGAATATGAAGGAATTTCATTAGAGAAAGGTGATGAGATCCTATATCTTTGGAATTCCATGTAAAATATTGCATTCATTTTGTAGTCTTTAACTGTATTAGAGCCTGATGAAGTGGGAGTTGTTCTGAAAAGACCAACACAGCTCTTTTGGGGTGCTTAATTAAAAGAAACTTTACAAGTAATACTTGTGCAATTAGCAAAAGGAAGTAAATTGGGCAAAATCATGTGATTCCCATGAATAAATGAAAGGAATGCTTTTACCTCAGTAGGAGGAAAAGCTTTCTTTTGGGTGAGTAAATTCAGTAAAAACAGTCTGCAGGATAAAAAGTAGAAACTTGCTCAACATTTGTAGAATAATACTACAAGAAGTTTTAGAAAAAAATAACTCACTGAAAAATAGGAGATTACTTGCTAAAACATTTCTCAGAGTAATAGCTTTGATTTAAAAAAATGGTAAGCCTCTAATATGCAGAAGAAATACTATAATTCCATGAAATGGAAATTGCACTGGAAAATACTGGTAAGCTCTTGATAAAAATACAGTTCAAAGTTTGCAAGTATTACTCCTTTTTTCTGAAGGGCTACAGCAAACTTACTGAAGCTCATCAGCTAAAGATTTTGGTAATTTTTTCTCAAGTCACAGAAGATTTGTTTGGGAATTCATTTGCTTCACAAGCTGTGTTGTTAGTGTCTGTCCACCTTATTAGCTGGACATGACCTTCAGGTCATTAGCAAAATAAAGACTAGAGCACCTAATGTCATACACCCATACATCAGTTTGATTCATTGAGTGTATGAGTGAACTCCACACTTGGAGTGTTAAAGTGAATCATGGCTAAATAACTGCATTTCTTATGCCTCTAGATTTACAAAAAATACAAACACAAACCCAGAAACAGACAAACACAACAAAATTAACATACAGTGAACCCAGGATCACCATGATCCCTGCCATTCAAGTTCTATTATTTGTGGCTTATTCACCATCAGCAGTCACGGTTCTGGATTCCACATGCAGCCAGTTGAAAGAAGTTCAGAGTATTTGCCTCTGGAAGGAGTATGTTGCAATTGTAGAAACTTCCTTGCAAAAAATTCCATCTTTATTTCCACTCTATGACTAATCAAAATAATTTACTTTCACAAAAGAAATTGTAAAATGATCATAAATATGTCATAATAAATTTAATACTTACTGCTATTGGATACTGGAAGAATTAATATGACTTTTTATTTACACTCCCTAAGTGATCTCATTTTTCCTTAGGTCACTTAGGTTTCTAAGTAGGCTTTTGCATCTCATTCTAGATTTTCTGTGACCTACATAAGGAACTAAAAATCTCATGTTATTGATGCCTTTGCCAAGTCTGGTTTTACTCATTTTCTGTGACGAACAGATCTGCAAGTGCATTGGGCTTGTCCCAGAAACTCAGTAGCCCTTTCATAAGACAGTGATTTACTTTTTGAAATGGCTGATTGCCGCATCTTCACTGATTTATATGAACTGCTTTGAACTTATAAATTTTCTTTTGATGCCTCTAATTTCTAATTAACAACAGGCAGAAGTTCACTTCACACACCACTTAAGCCTGCCCACATAGCAATATCCCTGCTTGATACCGGACTGAGGTACAGTTTGAACTAGGAATAAATCCCAAACACGCTCTGTCTTCTCAAATTCCTTCTTTGACAATGGGACTATAACTCAGAATTAAAGTTCAGGTGAGTCATTGGCTTGCTCCTGATCTAAAGCACCTACAAAAACTACATTTCTTCTTTGTCTCAGATGCAAACTAAGATAAAGGAAAAATTATGTATATCATACACAGGACTTCAGTATGAGGTCAAGCAGAGATTCACCAGCTGTGTCCCTCAAACAGAATTTTAAAATTGCATAGATATTTTCCAATAAGAAATCTACACAAAACAAAGTAATCTGCTTGCTAGTTTGGGTATGTTAACTAATTAGTACAGAATACAGGAAACAATGAGAAAATTTAATTTTTAGTTGCAAGATACATCAATGTTTTTGGAGAAATCATGCTACAAGTATTATATCATATTGCCAGGTGTGTACTACTTAAGGAACTACAATATTCCCACAGTCCCATAATTTATTGTATCTTTACTAATGACAACGTATTTTTAATGAGTCTTCCTCTCCCAAGCAGCAAAAAGTATTAACCATATCCATAGATATTTATTTGTCAAATTGATCCAGAAAATTATTTAATCTGCCAATTTGATCATAATTTTAAGTAATATTTTGACCATTAAAAAATGAAAAATAAAAAGTTTTTTTATTATAAATACTCTGTTCTTCCAGTGTCAAAATATTTTTGGAAATAGTATTCATATTTATAAATCAAAGAGGTAACTGTCACTAATCAGAAGGGCCAAGAGTGCTTGTATTTCATTAATGTGTGTATGAGACTTTAAAAATACTTCTGTTTTGGGAACTGTGTATATTCAACCAAAAAAAAAAATCATAAACAGTATGCTTCAAATTTATAAGTCCATTGTTCACAAAAACTCTACAGTACACTGTCTTGAAAATTAGGAGTTGGCATCAAAACCATACCCAAATAGGTACTGGATACATTATATATTATGCAGGCCCTAGCACAGCAGATCTTTGATGCAGACATTTACGGTCTCTGGCAGTCCTAAGACATGCAGCTAAGCACAAACCACTAGAGAAAAGCCTTTCTTCTTTTACTAGATGCAGTCAGATACAATTTTACTCCCTCTGCCATGGAAGGACGTAGAAGGACCCACAAGATGCCAAGACTGAAGTTCATTGTCGTCTGTTGAAGAATAATTCTTCAGATCAGTTGTCTGTGTTTTAGGCTGGTTTTACTGTAAGCTTAGCAGATATTTTTTAATTCATTTTCTCCATGATTCTCTAACACATAATTTTCAGAGTAGTTTATGATATTCTACTAGAATTGCAATTTACAACACAGTGTTCAGAACTCATGACGATGTCTTGATTTAATCATGCCCTCTACCAAATGATTTGAATAGTATTTAAATTCCTGTGCTAACATGTATCAGAACACTACAAGACTTTTATTCTGCTCTCCTATAAATGGTGTTTGAATATTTCTAAGTTTACTGTAAGTTACTACAGTAATTTTCAATGGTTTTTAAGTAAGGGCAGATTTTGAAAAGCAATGTCTGTGTAAAGATGAATTTTTTAGTTTGCTTACTATCGGTGTAAGAGGAAAAAGGGGGTAAGGGATAAAATTTTACAAGTGATTTCATTAGGACAAAAGATAGTATATTTTCTACCCCATGTTGAAATATTTTGATAAAATTAACAAGTGAAAGCCATACACGTTTTTACAGCTGTTTAGAACTTTGATCAGTGATTTTTGCAGGTTTTTTTTGCAATTCCTGTTTCCTATATCTTGGATNTCTACAACTGTTCAGAACTTTGATCAGTGATTTTTGCAGGTGTTTTTTTTTTGCAATTCCTGTTTCCTATATCTTGGATTCCTTTTTTCAAAAGCACAGGAACTGACACATAAATAATATCACTGATCCATGCAAGGCAAATTTAATATACTGATACTTGCTCAAGCACATGATCCATGTATTTTTCCACCAGAAACAATTTGTTCCATTAAAATATCTCTATCTGTGATTTCTCTATGAAGTGAAAATAAGAGCCAAAGCATGATTTTAAAGTTAAAAAAAAAAAAAAAGGTGAACAGAAGCAGTCTCTTCACTTCTTAAGAATAAGTAACTTAATCTTCTTTAATCCTAAAAATATACCTTTAGAGATATACATCTTTATTACGTCAGGAATTAGTGAGTTATAGTGTGGCAACATTTGCCTGGCCTAGCACTCCATTAAGGCATTGTTCATGTGCAAGACCCAGAGACTCTTACATACATTGTTTAACTAACTTAACACATTCATGTTCATTAAAATCCTTTTTCAAATGACAGAACCAAAAACATTCTTTAACAAAGTTAGCAAACACAAGATATTTCCCAAATAGATTGAATGGAATGCAATGAACTAGCACCTAAGTAATACATTATCTATTCTTATATTAGATCACTGTTTCACAACTCAATCACCAAGAGAGCTCTTTCAAGTTCAAACTCCACAATGGTTATGAAGAATAGCAAATTCTTCAAAGGCTTAAGACTAATTAGTAGTATAAATGACTATGACAGAGGCAGATAAAATACCAACAACCACAATTAGTAGGATCAAAATCATTGCATGATGAATAGTTACTTTTTGTATAGATGTTACCTGAAAAGTGGACAAATATTTATATATTAACAGCATGTATATATTTAATATATTTATGGGAAGTTTTTAAAAATATAGAAAATAATGAAACTGTACCAGCAATGGCATTTCACATCAATTTCCAGGAATATAAATGAACCATAGAATGCTCAATTTTAATACAGGTCGCTAAGATTGTTAATCATATTTAACACTGGAGTGCTACATACTATTAAATGGGAATTTATACTGAAATCAATAGCAGAGTTCCCATTGATTCAATAGACCCAAGATCTAACTATTGGCAACAACAAAAATTACTTTATGGTTTATATTCATAACAATTACTTTTCATAGAGCACAAGGGATAAACACTACCAGTTTAATCATAATCCCTGTCAAAGGAAAAAAATTCTGTGTGTCAGCATATTCCTGAATGAGATCAGAATATGAACTACATGGCTTGGAAAATTTCTTTCTCCAAATCTACACATGGTCTGGGGTCACAATTTTGTCCTGGGAAATGTCATACATAATGAAGAAATTCTCACAAGCATATCTATTCAAAGAAGCCAGAGCTATAATAATATGAAGGTCTCCTTCCCTACTGGTACATCAGTGGGAAAACATTTACTTTCAATAGTGTTATCCACTTGCTTTGTTCCATTCTCATTTAGGTTCTGCACATTTCAGCAAGACAGGTCCTCAGTTGGTAGTTGTTTTGAACTTTTCAGTTCTTGAAATTCTAGTGGAGTATTTATTGGGATTTTGGAGAAGCTGTTCATAATGCTGAACATGGTTGGAAGCTGACCCATATTTGCATTTGCAGCTGTGACCCAAGAGCACAGAACATGGGGGGAAGGGTGGAAGGGGAAAGAAAACATTTGCAGGAATGATAATTCTGAAAGACATGAGATGAAATACTGAATTCTTCTTTGGGCAGCCTTCTTTTAGACATGGACTTCTTACAGTTGCTGGTTTTCTGGATGTTGGGGATCAAGTATGCCACTTTCCACAAAATATAAATATATATAAAAGATATGAGCTTTTTCTTACAGGAAGAAAATTCCCTAGTACCATAAAAAGGGATCTCTCCATTCCATAGAGATCAGTACCTCACAGGAGGCTAGAATTAAGGCAAAGACAGGCCTTTGTACACAGAGGGTGGCTCTATGTTTTCCCACTTCTAAATTATAATGACTCATTTAAAACAAAGCCCTGCCCCTGTAATTTCTTATGGGAGTGGGGGCTTCTACTTGAAGTAGCAAGATCTACAGTAATAAGATCTGCTTGCTAGGAAAAGGGCTCAAGAAAATTTTATGTATTGAACATATATATGTATTTGCACACACTCACACACACATGTACTAATACAAGCACAGATATACACATACACACAAATTCATAAACAGATGTCTATATATGTACATATGCCAGGAGACAATATTGAAAATCGTATTAGACTTGGAGTACTACCCGCTTGTCAGAACTATTTAAACTACTATCTACACAGTCCATATTGAAATTCAACTTTAAGATTTTTTATTTTTATGTACAGTTCATTTTTTTTCCTCTGGAAATAAAATATCTAAGTACAGACAGACTGTAATGTTGTATATGTATAGCTTTCAACAATACTTTAGCTGAATAAATGCTTTGTACATAGTTCTGTCTTTTAATGGAGTTTACAGCTACATTGATAAAATGAATTTCTCATTTCCTTGATTGTTTTAACCAATAACAAGCAGAGAGACAATTACAAGTTAATATTAATAAGCAGCTCAAATAACACTAGTTAAATTATGTACAATACAAACCATTCATACAAATGAAGACTAGGATATTGAATTTGTTACAATATTTTGTAATAAAGATAAGACAGCCACTTATAACTTACATGTTCTCTGCCAGGCATTTTCCTTCTTAGATCAATTCTAGTTTTTAAGCAGTTTAGCTGGCCTAAACTCAAACAAGTTTAAAGAATCAGAGCTTAAAGGGTCAGAGAAACATTAAACCAGAATGTCTGCTCACATGTAAATTCCAAATGTTTGCCCATCTTTACCAGAAACAGGCTTGCTCCGTGGAAAAAGAGCCACCAACACCACCTTGAATGTGCCTACTGTGTGCTGGGAAAAGTCATGACACTTTGCTGTTTTCATATAATATGGAATACTGAACTCTAAACACACTTTTTTTCCCATTTTAACAAGTATTTATTCCTACAGTATTATTTACCAGTACAGCTACTCCAAGCAGTAGAATGCATGAGTGGGGATTATTGATTGGCATGTACTCAAAGGACTTTCAAGGAGATTTCCATAACAGTCTGCATTAGAAACCTTGTACTGTCTAGTTAATCCATTTTGCTTGATGATAGGTTATACTGAATCCTTAGGTATCAGACAATGAAAGATTTCTTAACAGGAATCTCAATAATGTGTGCTGAAAAGTGTGCGTGTGTCTCTGTGTATGTGTATGGTTTTATTTCAAATCCATAGTGATTTACACCTAGATTGATACATGGAGCTGACTGGGCAAAAATTACATTAGATTGTTTTCCACTAACATATTTGCAGCCATTTGACATCATCATCAGCAGGTAGACACATTCCAGGCAATAAATGTGGCCTTCCTCCTTGAGGTTACAGCCCTGTCATTCGACTTCTTTTATTCCCCAGGCTTCAGTCTCAGACACAAGTTGGTCCTCACCCTGAAGGGAAGTAGGGTGTGTCACTGTGGTAGTTGTAATCAGGACACACCTTCTGTACTAGTTTATAATCTGTACTATAAAAGGAAATGTAAATACAGATTACTTTAAAGGGCTTGGAGCAGAGCCATGACACGTGGCTCTGGGTTTGCTCCTGATAACAGGTTTTTGAAGGGTCATAGTTGCAGAGTGTATTCTTGGTAGCCTTGTCAACCTTTTCATACTCGATTCGACAGTTAAAGGACTTGGAATCTTTGGCATCAATCACTGTCTGTTGTGCCAAGTCAAATTCCACTATTTTTGTAGGGGGTACTAGGCTCACAGATACATTCCCTTGACCAGTGGAGTTATGCCTGAAGTAAACACTAAACGTCCCATTGCCATGGTCAACGATTTTCCCTGTTATTAACAGATTTAGCTTCACAGTCTTGATGTTGGAATGAAAATCTCCCCAGCCAAACATTTTTTTAAATTTCCCAGTCTTGACGATGGGCCGTCTCTTTGCTCTGGGCCGAGGCTCTTGCAGATCTGTGGAGTTCCTCAGCCAGTCCCAGAGATCTTGCTCAGAATAAGTTTCTGGGGCATCGTATCGCAGGTCCAAATCTGTATCATTTTCCTTTCCACGAAAAGTCTGTGACAGCAGTCGGCTGATGGACAAGTCTTTGCTACTTTCTGTCCATATGTGCTTTAGTGTGGATTTGGAGCTTCCTGATTTTAGAAGTTCTGTTTTTCCTCCATTTGTTAAATTTGCACAGGTAACCTTAAAAAGAAGGGAAGAAGAAAAACAATATATTGAGATATGTGATACAAACCCCGTCATTTCCACCTGATACCAAAATGACCAGATTTCCTAATCATAGAGAAATATTTATTTGAGAAATTAAATTTTACCTCCCAATTCAGTAAACCAGAAGAGAAATGTTTGTTTTCCTCTACATTCTTAGTAGTTGCTACTCAATTCTTATTTGCATTTTTTTTAAATTGGCCTTCAGATTTAAATACAGACATTCACATTATTCCTCTGTTATGATGTCTGTGAGTGACGAGTGTATCATGAATTACTACAAAAACTGAGGTACACAGTCTTGTTATTCTTCAGGCTATATGTGGCATCTCAGAGTGAAGTGTTCTTGCTTGAATGTTCACTCCACAAAGTTGCTGTGTCTTCCACCATCAGAGACACATTAATTTATTTTTACTGCCCCTGGCGTCCACTGTCAAGGTGCTGTCTTGGTGGTGCCAGCCTGACCACACTTGGATTCCATGTCATTATGAATTTGATAATACAATTTCCCTACTCCTTTTATGAATACTCTCTGGTCTATGTTCTTGACTGGGACCTTCAGTCACAACTACAATATAAATAACAGAATAATGAAAATTTTAATGAGTTTTGAGTCAACAGCTGTACGTACAGTGTACTCCATGTCAGCTAATGCAGGAGGAGTCACAGCCTTTTCTAATAATCCCTTACAGACAAACTACTGATTTGCTTTGTCTGTATCTAGTATGAAAAACATTTCTTCTTCCTCGCTTCAGTTCTTTTTTCATCATTTCCTCCCCAAATTAAATAGTGATCTGTGTAAGACAGAAAGCCTTTTGTATATTTACAAAAAGAAATAGAGGTGCCAATTTAAAAGCAGTAATTTAAAAAATCCTGCAAAATCACATTTTAAAAGAAAAGAAAATGTTGCACCAAGATCATGTAAAATCATATATTTCAGACATAGTTTTTCACAAAATTTACTGTCAGAGCAATTTGTCTTATTTATATCTTTTCTATTTGCTTTAATTGAGTGGAAAACAGAGAACAGATGCAGGCTCACAGCTGTCTAACATGCAACACTGGCAGAGAGCTCTGACAGAGCATACCTGGGAGGGCTGGAATTCATGCAGGGCGGATGGATATGCAGCCCCATTCCCCCTAAAATCTGCACCACACACACTGCCCAATTTTTTAACATTTGCACTGCTCTGAAGAGGCCATCAAATTTCTTATTTCCCTTCTCATGGCTATATATGAGATTCCAAATATGCCTGTTTTATTCCTCTGTGTTCTGGCACTGATTTATGTGCTTCTATCACACTTGCAGTTATATCTTTCTCTTCACTTAAAAATGAATTAAGTGCATTCCATACCCAAGAAACCCATTGGAAACCAGATAGTATTTAAATCACGTCCCCTCCCTACTGGTACAACTGGAGGTATATGTCACAGAGGATATCTA
Source organism: Pycnonotus jocosus (assembly GCA_013400435.1). Classification (NCBI taxonomy): domain Eukaryota; kingdom Metazoa; phylum Chordata; class Aves; order Passeriformes; family Pycnonotidae; genus Pycnonotus; species Pycnonotus jocosus. Next base: position 26,007 of record VWYP01018236.1, on the reverse strand, counting down.
TCACAGCATGGCCTTTTCATTTCTTAACAATCATGAAATTGAAACACACTTTCATTAACTTCAGTAGTTTTTCAAGGTCATTTGAAGGCACATACATAAAATCAGTCTAAATTGTCTTAATACACTGATCAGACAGGAGATAAGCCTCCAACCTTTCTCAGCAAATAAATAGGTAAATAAATCTGTCACATCCTACACTATACCTCCCCAATCCATTTCATGTGGGGCCAGTAAGGCTAATAGATAAAATAGGGATTTAATTCAGGATTTTGCCAAAGAGACAACTTCTTCCTCTTTTGAATGGACATAAGGATTAAAACACAGACTAGCATTTTGATAGTCAGTTCAAAGCTGCATCTTAGCAATAACACAGTAGGCCAGGAGAGAAGCTGCAATAAAACGCACTGATGGTGCACTGGTTAATGAAGCAGCAATGAAGATGTCACGGGGAGAGAGAAAGAGACTCAGAATATATTTTTTTCTATGGCATATGGGGAAGGAGGGCAAAATAAGAAAAGAAATGTGGTTAAAAGGACAAATGTGCCTGCCTAGAATGAATCTGTCAACCTACAATGAATCTAAGCAGTTAGCTAGCAGAGCTAGTAAACCAGCAATCTGTAGGTAGGATACAGACTGCTTACCACTCTCATTTTCTTTGCTTACAGTTTGATTTTCCTTTGTTTTCCTTTCTTCATCTAATGATTTACATTTCATAGGATTAGACAACCAGTTCCATGTAACAATATGTAAGAGTATAAAACCTTTAAAATACATCTCTCTTTTTTTTCAGATATGTGAAACTGAAGACTCAGGAAAGGGAGGAGTTATTTTCTGAAATGATTGATGACTGATCCAATATGCGTTTTTTTGAAAGCCAGCGTATTTCATGGAAATGGATGATTTCGGCTACATGCATTCTATACTGCTTCATACCAAATCTAACAGATACAACTGATTGTTACTGTCATTGATTTTGTAATACCTGAAAGATTTCTGGCTGTGCACCTAGCCCTGAGACCTCTGTTTGTGATTTTCAGTGTGGGTAACCGGTTGCATTCATGAGTAAAGGCCTGAACTTGCCCTTCCTAGCCAAGAGTCTGTGTGAGCACTAAAAAAATAGCCCACAAGCATTAATAAAAAAGCTCTAGAATTCATTATGCTTCACTAACATTTTCCATCCAACTGCTTTTTCACATACTGCAAGTATACTATATGCTATAGAAAGTATCCTCAGAGACTCACACACCCAACAACACAGAGCATTGCTGTGTAATAGAATTTCTGCAAATGCAGCAGTTCTTTCACATGAACTGAACTTCAGTTTTCTTCAATCTCTCTTCTTCCCAAACACAAGGTTGGAATAATACAAGAAAGAGCATGCAAAAGTATGAGGTTTTGCACTCAGTATTGTGAAACTGAAACACAGACCTATTTTAGGGGTGCGTGGAAAAAGAGCTAATTTCAAGGGGACAAGAAAACATGGAGCAGCCTAAATTCTATGGTGACTTTTTATCCTCTTCCTTAAATATCTACATATAATTAAGAAACTTGCATATTTTACTTTATCAATTAGTTCACTAATTTTGCCTTCTTTTCCATAGCTAAATGTCACTCCTAGATGAAACATTGAAAGGTTTGGCCCAATTTTGATAGCTGTGTCTAGGATGGAGTCCATTTTCTTCATAGCAGCTCATATGGTGCTGTGGTTTAGGCTTTTGACCCAAATGCTGGTAACACACTAATGTTCTAGCTGTGGCTGAACAGTGCACAGCACCAAGGCCTTCTCTGTTTCTCTCTCAGCCCCTCAAGTGAATAGACTGTGGAGGTGCACAATGGATTGGGAATGGACACAACTGAGCAGAGAATCTGAATTCACCAAAGATATTCCACAATATGTAGTGTCACACTTAGCAATTAAAAAGAAGAGTAAGGGGTTTAGAGGGGGTAGCCATCTTTTGTTAAGGAACTGGTTGGTCACCATTCTACCCACTGGAGTTGGTTGTGTTGAGTGTTGACTGCATCACTCATTCTGGTTTGTTTTCTTCTTTCTTCTACTGTTTATCCTTCAGTCATTAAACTTTATCGTGACTCCCAAGTTTTCATGCTTTTATTCTTCTATTCCTCTTCCCCATCCCACTGGGAAAGGGGGAAAGTAAACAAAGAACTGTGAGATGCTTAGCTGTTTACCAGTGTTAACCCAAAACACCACTGCAGTGCAATAAATCAGTGTTGCAAAAGGGCTGAAGAGAGGGATTTCCTTTATGACTGCATAGCCAGAAGTGGTTCTGAATTATGATGGCAGAAATGTTTATATTAAAAAATAACAAGGAGCAAAAAAATTTAAAAGTGCTTATCTAGTGCTACAAGTGTCGCTAGAAAAGCACTCATTAAGCACAGCAGACCGATAGTTGGTTCTGGTCTTGTACTTTCACTGGAAAGTATGGATTTCCACTACCTAGTAAAGTCTGCTGATATCAAAAAGGCACCAGGAGCTTTTACTACTGCATGGCAGCTCTTTTCCAACAAACGCTGACAATTTGTTTTTCCATTTCTTTTACTTCTTCTTTGAAGAGTGAAAGACAGTGGTGCCATTGTGCATAATATCCAAAAGCATCATTAAAAAGACAAAGGAATTGATCTGTTTTTCAATCTATTAAAATAGAATATTCTATTCATTTTTTATCCTGTATTTTGAGGATGATAATTATTTTAATGTTTAACTTCATTAAGCATATTTTAATAAATATGTTCTTTTAGGACTTCCTAAAGGATAGGCAGTTTATTTGTCTCAGAAATTTTGGAGTTCTCTTTCAAGACACTGAAATTTCAATTCACTGAACCATGAATGCTTTGCCAAGTCAAACCTTAACATTTGGAGCAGAGAAAATGCAAGTTAAAAAGGAATTTCAGGAAACTATGAAAGCCTCAAGTGGTGATCTTGGTCCTCTTCTCAGTGTAAAATCAACCATGGGTATATTAACATTAATTTAAGACTGACCAATTTGAGATTTAAAAAAATAGTCATTAAAAAAGGTAAAGAATGCATCTTAATTTCTCACACTTTTCCTTTTATTCTAGCTCTACTACAGTTCCTTACCTCTAATTATTATATTAGTTTAGAAATTATGCATTTATTCCTCTGAATATATGACTACTTGAGAGCAAATGAAAATGCAAACAATCTAATACTCAAGGTGGAAAATCTCTCTCTTCAGGTAAATAACTAATCAAAAATGAAAACTGTTTTTATTGGCATAGCACTGTAAGAATTTGGCAGCATTTGTTTGCAAATGCTCTGTATAAAAGAATTCAGATACAACATAGGTTGGAGAGTATTGATGGACATTACAATAAGCTGGACCATTATCAAGGCTGGGCAGCACACAGGAAATTGTCATTGAATCCAGTGTCCTTATATTCATTCTGTCTATGCAATGGGTGGAGGGAAAACAGGACTGAGTTTACTCTTCCATTTAGATCCAGTTTTTCTTTCTGCAGCTGTCTATACTTTTTACAAAGTTATTAGTGGCATGGAAATGTTTTATTCAGTGAATAATTTCCAGAAAAGTCAAAGTCAATATTCTACAGGTATTTGATAATAAACAAAGAAACTGAGAACTCAAAATAATGGAGATATGATTATAATGGGAGAGAGTAAACACACTGAAGGACTTGTACCTGTTAAAATGGACACTTTGGAAAGGGAGGACAAACACTGAAAGCCACGTGCATGGATATTTCACAGAAACAAGCCTCTCTGCTTTTAACTTACAAACCTTTTTGCTGCTTAACATGAAAAGTGTAAGGATATGTGTTGGTCGTTCAAATAATCTGCAAACTCAGATGAGTCTGACAAACAGAACAGTAACTCATGATCTACTATGTCAAATGAGAACTCAAAAGTGGCTATGCAGGGTCAAACCAAAGACTCATTTACAAAAATCTTCTTGTCTCCAATAGAAATTATAAGAGATGCCTGCAGAAGGTCAAGAACATGGCAAGCGTATTATAGACCCCTAATTTCTTCCCAGCTGTCCAATAATTCTAGTTTCCTCTGCTAGATATTGTTTCTGTATATGTTTTCATCATTTCTCTTTCAATTTTCAGACATTATGCTATCACTTTTAAAAGTCTGTGAACTGAAGGACCAAATGAGTTTCTGTTTCAGGAACTAAACAGACTGATCTTCTGTGCATTTGTTCACTTTGAACCTCTGTAAACTTTTAACATTCATAAGATACTTCAGCAGTGTGTTCCACAGCTGTTTCCGCTTATGGTTTTTTTGAACCTTGTTTCTGACACCTTCTTTGGACAACCCTTCAGATGGAAAATCCTGTCTCTATCTAAATTTCCAATGCTCCTCCTTACTTTTCTTTGCTGCTATGCTTTAAGTATTTTTTCTACAAATACCATTGAGTGGAAAATTTGATGATTCCTAGCTGCATGAGGAAGCCTCCTTCTAGCTCCCTCGTACATGCCTTAACTATATCCATTCATAATGGTACACAGATATTGATCTCTTTTCTGGCCCTAAAAGCCTCCTGAATCATGCAAATAATCCTTGTACATAAGTTATTCTATACCTATACCTTTCAATTCCCTTTTTGTTCTTCTCTACTTCCAGTTCTGTCTTTAAAATGAGGAGACCAGAATCGTACACTGTATTCAAGATACAGCAGAACCATGGTCCTGTGTGATGGCAAATATGGCCTTCCATTATTTGTTCAGTCTTTTTTCTCTACTAATTCATAATATTTTATTCGGTTTTGGTCATTACAGAGCACTGATTATTGACCGTATAAAAAGGAGCATCTGAAGTTTTCAATAACATTTTCTAAAGTAATCACTTAGGATCATTCATTTAGGCATAAAAGATGGTAATTTGTTGTCACACAGAAAACAGAGGGAATGTATTTTTTTTTACCATCTTGAGGTTAAGAAATTGAGCTAAACATACACTGTTACTGCAATTTTTGTATAGAGCATCCTTAGGAGTCACAAAATTTAGAATACTTCTATTAACTGTGCTCAGCTCAGCTTTAAATTTTGCATTTTTCTGGTTTTAATCTATGAGCTATGATTCTTGCTTCAAATGGCCCTTGTTAAAACACAAATGTAGCTACCTGAGCCTTTTTCATCATTCACACAACAGCAGTTATGCAAGACAAGAAGCTGATATAAATTCAGCTGACAACAGCTGATATAAATTCTGGGAAATTTAACATCATTGAAATTACAGTGCCTGTATCAGCTGATATCTCTTTGAAATCTGACTAAGAATGAAAGATTAATTAGAAAATTTGTACCCACAGAAAAATGAGAGTGCTAATAAAACAGTAGCAACATGGCTTTGTTTAGGTGCATTATAATTCTTAACAGTTGTTATCATAAAATATTAAGTTATTGGAATGGCTGTTCTGCAAAAGAAACAAGCTAGCAAAATTTAAAATTTTACAGTGCTTTCTACACAATGTAAGTTGCCTGTTATAAATAGATCTGAAAACTAGCTAGTCTCAAATAATTTTAAGGAAATGCAAAGATGGTAAAGTGCCTTAAGTACTTGGTCCCAATAAAAATCCTTAAGAATTAGAGTTTCATTTCCTCTCCTTTGCTTTCCTGGATTGTGGCTAAGCTGTGACTGCCACAAACCTTGCAAATGGCAACAAACTGATGAAAAAAGCTGGTGGCCTGCCAGCTGTTGGGTCCTGAATGATATCATATTCCTTGCCATGATCTTGGGTGAGATTCACTGATCTATTCATTCACTTGGATTTCTAGGCATATTCCATAACAAAGAGAGAATCAGCATGGATTGTGTCCTTTACCTCCATGCATTACAGATGAACTGTCCAAATTGAATAAATGCTCTTCACCTAGTCACCCAACAGTAACCAAGAATAATCTGACCTGTGGTGCATAGCTTGCCCTGGAGACAATTCTATGGAGACAACCCAAAGGCTAGAGGCTGGAAGCAGGGCAATAAATGCTCTGTATAAATGCCTTCTGAAATCCTCTAGTCCTGCTGAAGTGCATTCCTCTCTATACATCTGTAAGCATGCTGAAGCTGAGGAAGTGATGTGGTACTCATACAGCAAGGCATGCGTGCTTGCTAGTATTGCTTCTCCTTTTAGATATAGGAAATTCCCCATCTGGAGGTTCCCTGTAAGAAACAGTGCAGATTTGTACTAATAGTTATCTTTTGAGTTTGATTTAATCACATGAAAAATTTTCACAAGTATTTAGAATCTGAAAAATTAGTCTTCTTGATCCTGTTTTGTTCACTAGTGACTAAAAGAATTGTTTAGTAAGCGGGCTTTTAAAAAGTGTTTAGTCATCTAAGACGGATTGGTACTTTAAATCAATCAGACTTAAGATTGTAATTACAGAGACATTTCTTCTAGTAGCAGTGCTCTAATGGATATTTTTCTCTTCCTCCTTTTTTTTTCTCCTCTGCTTCATTCTGCCAGTGCTGCTTTCTCCCCTGTGAGAGTCAGATCTATAGAAAGTTTTCCTTTATTCTTTCACAAACCTTCAGAGTGGAAATCAGACTCAGAATTAAAAATCCAGGCTCATCTATCTGCCTGGATAACACTGGGACCTTTGAACCAAGAACAAACATCACAGAACCACAACAGGAAGTGATGAAAAGCCAGCCCTACAGTTTGTTCCTCCCTTTTCCTGGAAAGCAGGAGCGAAGATAGGCACTGCTCTCATTGTTGTTTTTCAAAGAAGAAAACTCATTGTTTTCTCTCCAAACATGTAGCTTTTAGGGGAAGAAAAAAAGGAGATTATTATTGCCATTGGAATAATTGCCAACAATTTAAGAGTTTGAAAGAATTAACAAGTCAAAATGGAAGTCCATCTGGTCCTGCACCATGCATTCAACAATGGCTAAATGGTGATTTTATCAAGGAATGCAAAATGAGTGGAAGAATATACTATTTGTACCAGAAAATCTTTTTCATTTTCAAGCCTTTGCCAATCAACGTCTTCTTAAGTTGGGGGTATGGCTATGAATTTATTGGTTTTCAATAAATATCGCTTACAAGCACTTGTCTGTTTCTGTATGAATCTTCTACTATGTGAAACACCCTACCACCTCATCTCTACTTCAGACTCTCAGAACTTTCTCATCCTGTTGTTTTGAATAAGTCACCTGCCAGCTTTATCTGATGCCACCCAAAATCTGGTCCAGCATGACACAACAAAACCTAACAAGAGGGCAGCATTTCTCCTGTAGGATTCAGGCAGCAGTTATGTGCCTAGGTACCAAGTTCAGGCAAAGCTGTAAAATTCTATGGCGGGCACTAGAGGAGATTCCTGGTTACAGAAAATAAGGAGTTTTCTGAGTTACAGCTACTCCCAGAACTAGGCAGCTCCAAGATATAGTCAAGCAGGAGTGTAAAACTAGATTTCAAGAACATGGGAAATGCATGAACTTTTCCCATCAATTTGTGGGCCAAATTTTCACTCACAAATAAGGTCAATTGTAAAAATCCTAGAGGAGCAGAAGGATGAAGATAGTGTGGCATTATATATATCTTAATTTCATTTTCATGCCCAGTTAAGACAGAAGAGAAGGTCTGTGGTTTGTAAAATGTCATTTCTCTTCTAGTTTAGAAAACATTATGCTATCACATATAAAAGTCTGTGAACTGAAGAACCAAATGAGTTACAATACCTTGTGAAAATCTTCCCATTAGAATTTTACAGTTTTCTGGGTTTTGCCTTAAAAGAACAGAAATCAAGCCCAAGTATTTCTGATGGTAGAGATGCAAGTAAATGTATAAAGATTTGGAAAAGGATTGAAATATAACAGTATGAAATATCCTATTAACTCTTGCTCTAAGTTTTACATTTTTGGAAATAATTTAAACTAAACTCTTGAAGCCTGCTGTCTATGTTGTCATTACAGATTTTTTACTTCAGTGGATTATGACTTTTGAAAATTCACCCCATCCCCGTTCAGCAGGGGATTAAACTACCATGGAATAAATTAAAGTGGGTTAAAAATGTCTAACAGAGTTTTAAGACCTCTGTATTATGCCAGTATCACAGAGTGCTGCTAACTTTGAAATGAAAGTCTAGCTAGGTAAATAAATTTTGACAAGGATCTATTGTTCTTGTTCCACATTCCTGTAAGCCTTCTTTTATTAATATTAGCTTGCCATTTTCTGCATACATGTAGAAAGCAATATTAAATAAAATTAGATTTTATATGAAAGGCCACAGAGCAACATTTTAATCAAAATTTGCACTATAGTTTGCTTTTTGTGTAACACACTGAAGCAAATATCCTTTATTATAGGACTAGCTGTATCTTCTGAAGAAAGTGAAAAAGACTATAACTTGACATACCCTGGACAAGGCCACTGTGCACTATTAACATACTTTATTAATATTATTCATTTTCTACATGATGCTTCCAATCATTTGCTGTCAATGCAACATTTAAATAAAATTAAATCCACCCAAATAGTTTATTGCTCCTGTGTCTTTTTCCAGAGAAAAGCATTAGAATGTTGATGCAGCTGAGTCACTTTCCACATAGATATTCATGGGTGCATCTTAGAAATCTGAATTTGAACAAAAATGTCTTTTGAGGAGATTTAACTCCAACTGATGTTGGGAGAGTGCACATTGCCACACAAAGGAACTTTGTATCTATATGAGATGCTTGTGGGGAAAAAAAGGAAAAGGGCTCCCGCAAGTACAAGAAATTCTATTGTAAAAATACAAATTCCTTCCATTAAAATTCCCTGTTCCTCACCATGAAGATCAATATTACAAACAGCTGAATACTTCAGGAAAGACATTTTAAAAACATAGAGGAAGCTGTTCCAATGTTCAGAGTTTGGCATTTTCCTGCTAACTTTTATGCCTTCATCTTCACCTCATGCCCTTGCTGGATACACATACTAACCACTCAGAAGTCTTCTGTGATCTCAAAGAAGAAGGTTTACTTCTCTTTGAATTTTAAGCAGATAAGGCAGTATTCTGCCTAACTGTGTTTGTTTAATAGGCATTGGTCATCCTTTTTTTTGGTCACTGGATATCAACATCTATTAAAATTAATTTCTGAGGAAAAAGGTGTATTTCTTTATAGTTGTTGTGGTAAGGAAGAGAAGCATTAAGCAGCAATTCTAATGCAAGTGTATTCCATTAATTTTTATTGAGATTTTCTTGATGGTTTTGTCAAGGTCTGCTAACTCTTACAGTGGTATGCTCAGCAGTAAGCAGCATGTGGGCACCAGTTCTGCTAGACAAGCCAAGTGCTGAACATTGTTTTCCTGGCTATGACATACACAAACATGCTGCAACATTCCCAAAGTGCAAAGATGTCAAAGAAATATGGATTGGCCTGTTGGAAATCAGGAGACACCACATGTTACACATTTACAAGATCCAGGCAAAATTTAGTCTTGATCCGAATCTGAGCAGAACTCTATCATCAGTGTACCTTTTCTCAGTCAGGATGCAGGGAAACCAAGTAGCCTCAGTAAAAGTCCTAGCCACACTTGCCTACAGAGCTGGTCTTTATGTGACTGAAAGCTGCATTACAAGAGACTTACTGTGCCATTAAGAGCAATAGAGCTACTGAGTACCAGAAGGGGATACCACAAACTCATCCTACAAACTATTAATATGCAATCTATATAGTGCTTCTTTGTGCTGACTATCACTGAGCTTGCACAGACCTGTTTTAGGGTCTATGGTGCCTTTCTGAGCTGATCCAAACAGACTTTGTCAGGGAATTTACCACAGCCAAACAAAACAGAAGAGAATACTCAATAGAAAATCAACATTGTCGCTGCCTGATAGTCGTCTTGTATTTTCTTCTGCAATAGTATCACACCTAATTAAAAGTGAAAATTGATAGCCAGCAGGATTAATCAAATTCCATATGCAAATAGCTGGCTCATGAGAGCCATGGTCCAATTGCTAATACTATCACTAAGGTCATTAATTTAAATTGAGATGAGTTAAGAGTCTTTTGGGCATTGACACATAAGTTGAAGGAGGTTATTCATTGCTAAGTTTTTCACACTGTAACAAAAAACTTAGGAAGAGAATATGTGAATATTGCTCCAGCATGCCAGCTTCTAGGATGAGCAGCACTGTGAACTTGTCTATGGGGGCCATGAGTCTTCTCCTGAGTGCTTCTGATACATTACTTTAAATTCTTATTAAGATGTACTGAAGTAAGTTAAATACAAGATAATTCAAGGTCTACCAAATCGACAACTTTGGGAGTATTTTATGTCTGCTGACTTTTGCTAAACACCTTCAAATAAGAGAAAGACTTCTATTTTTTAAACAAGGCTTGAGTATCAGTTTCATAAACCCTTCAGAGACCTTCCCAGCCTTCAGCCTTCATAAAAGGTCCAGACATTTCTAATTAGCAAGAAATATTAACTCAGCTCATAAAGAGAAATACTGCAGCACTGGTTATTCTAATGCAAATACAGTGCATTCTCAGCTTACCAGCTCACCTCAAAAGTAGTTCCAGAGTCTTGATCTATCACTGCATTTCTAGACAAGAGTGATTAGAAGAAATGTAGTCTTACAGGCAGGTTATAATATAGTGGTACACACCTGTGAGCTTTCTCCAAATGCTGATAGCAAAAATACTTTAAATTGCAAAGTAACAAAACTACTGCAGAGTAATAAATTAGTGATGTATTTATATAATTTATCTGACATAAAGAATAAAAACATAGCATTTAGTACTCTGACCCTGCATCCCAAGAACTTCTCAGGTATGTAAAAAAAAGTCAATTGGTCTATCAAAACCAGGCTTAGACTAAAGTGAAATCTGCAAATTTTGGTTGCCAGAGAGCTTTTTCTAAATTTAAAGAGAACACTGGAGTCTGGAAAATTAAGCTGGAATCCTTACAAGTCTGGACTTCATTACTTAGTCAAGATCTTGTTTTCATATTCTTAAAGTATAAAAAATTCAGGTTTCAGGGACAATCAGGCATTATTTGTCTAAAATCTGCTCAAGTTAGGAAATGAGGTGGCACAAAAAAATGGATAGAGGAACACAAACTTTTCATGCCAAGTTTCAGAAAGCCTTCATTTTTTTGACTGATACATGGAGTCCACTCCTCTTTGACCTCAGACAGTTCTAAACATCACCACCTTGACCACACTGAAATATTTGAACCAGTTCTATCTGCATTTCCACTCATGCAGCCTCCTGCATGAACAAGATTTCAGTGGAGTGATTCAGACAGGAATAAAGTCCTTTTGCCTTTCATAGAATAAACATTTCATCAAGGGTGGGTCAAGATCACTGTTACATTCATCTGCCTGCCCAGAAAAAGCAAATAACTTTTTCCCATTGTCTCATCCCTCTATATCTTTGTGGCTGAGCAGCAGTACAAAACAATTTAACATTAGCAAGGAAATTTCATTTGTTATGTGCCAAATGCTGATATGAAAGATAAATATGAAAAAGCAATAATATCCTCATTCTAAGGCAGAAGGTAACACATCTTTGCTATAATATACTTGCTAAATAATATTCAGTGAACTCATAAAAGCATTTAATTTAAATATAAATGCTTAGCAGTTCCATTTTTCAGGGAGTAAATGACAGTCCTGCTTGTGTTTCTCTTAAATGTATTTTCAGAATAGACATCCTTTCATAACCTACAGTTAGTGTTATATATTATTACTATTACTGCAATGCTCATAGACCTCCCTGTGGTCAGGGTTAAGGTGTACTAGAAGCTAAACATATATAGTCGCTGACCTAGAAAGATTTCTTACTGAAACAGATTTGACAAAGGCTAAGCTAAAAGAAGAAATATTAGTGATATCCTAACTCAATTACAGAGCTAAGACATAGTACAAATCTCTGGACTTCTCTTTCCCATGTCACATCCAGTACGTTCCGATAAAAAGGTCAATTCCAAAAATTGCTTATACATAATGCCACTAGCTGTTTTAAAAAAGGATGTGGGCTCAAGGAAACAAAGCCAGCTTAGAAGTGAGTTGTGTGAACAAGAAGCCTGAAAACCATTTGCAGATCATTAGGTGGTCCCAGTTTTCTACAGGGGCAGGAAAAACTGCCCTTGTTAATGAGAAATATTTGATTTGTTCCTCTGCCAAAAAATTATAGTGAAAATAGACATATTTAGTATGTCTAGTATGAATATTGTGTTGCAATGTCATTGTAAAACAACAACAACAAAGAGAAATAAAATTGGATTCACAGTTTGGAAGACATTTATAGTGTCTTTCAAAATGTGAATCCCTCTGGTCCCTCTTTATCTTTCAGCAGTCAGTCAACACTAGCTCTGGGTAGTACATAAGTTACCTAGTGAATAACAAGAATATTTTTCCATTATTTCAAATTTATTATATAAAAATCTAATGATATAATTTTTATAAACTTAGAGGAAACCAGAACAATCTTATCTTATTCAAGTTATTAGCTTTTTAGAGTGTTTTCTCTCTTAGTTTTCTCTATAGATAACTAAGACAAGAGACCATAGAACAGCAAGAAAAGTCCAGCTGGTACACGTCACAAGACACTTTAAGCATTTTATTCATTCATTGAAAAATTTTGTCCATTTATCTTATGGGTTTTATTGCCAAAACATGGAGAATTTTGATCTAGTGTAATCCAGCAGTATTCCTATATGAATTAATAGAATAGATTTCCTGATAATTTCTGAACAGCTTTTCCATGGAGAACAGCATGTACATAGATTTGGTCTAAAATATATCATAGTTACAAGAAAGACATTCTATCACTCATGAGTTACAGGAGTATGAGAATACAAAGCTTTGGAATTTAAAGTTTTGCTATATCATGGTAGTAATCCTAGGCAAATGCCTGAATCCTAAGCCCCAGCCCCAAACCTTACTCATTCTGAGCCTTCAACATACAACTTCTCACCTAATCCTAAACTGGTTGATGGCAAGAAAAAGAAGAGCAGGCCTTGTATGTATCATACACATAATTTTGCTATACTTTCTCTAAAACTACTTGTGCACCTTAAATATGATTGTGTACTTCGAGTAATGCAGAATCAGATCTTGTTCCAGGTTCACTGGTGACTACTTAACTAATTTTTCAGCAGATCCATGTCAGATTAATCCAGCTGAGGATCAACCACATATATTTAAAATTATCAAATAAAACATTCCAGAGTTAAAATGCAGCTGATTGTGCATTCAGAGACCTTCCAATAATTTTCAGCTTTATTTTAGGCCCAAAATATGATTTGCTCTTATTCAGGGTGGAAGATTTTTAAACAGAATACAAAAATCTCAGACAGAAGGACTGAAACTTTCAGCTTGTCCTTGAGACTGAAAATTGCAGTAATTTTGGTTATGGGGAATGGCAGTAGAAGCTGCATGGCAATTCTCAGTGCCTGTTCAATTACTGTCCATTCTAATCAGATTGCTAACAAGGGATCATTAGGAGTTTGGTGTCTATGATGTAAAATATCTACTAGGAATTGGATTTTGATCATCACTTCATTTTACATCTGTTTCTCACTAACCAATGGAACAAAGACTGTTAATCACTCTTGACCTTTCCTGGACTCAAAGTAGTAATTTAATTGCTAATCCTTACCAAGGGACTCCGAAGTACACCACAGAGCCCCCGAGGCACGCAGCTTGACCCTCTCAGTTCAACACTGGTTTTAACCAACAACATCATCAAGAATACACTCAGCTTTGACAATGTTAATTGCAGCTTTGGCCATAATTTCCAGATGAAGTAGAAGAAACTGTCTAACTAGAAACATTAAAAATATCTGCTGAGCTCTAGGTGATTCTACATGAATCAAAAAAAGTGTCTCCAGCCAAGAACACCTTGCAGCCAAGACAAATCTTGCAGACTCACACTACTGCACTGTCAATTTGCTCCTCAGAAATGCCCAGCTCCTGGCAATTAGAATTCTTAAGGGGCTGGAGAAAATCTGTTAGTTTTGGCTTGTTTCAAAATCTTCCCCCAGATGGTAATATAATTCCAAACCAGCTGAGATTCACTTTGTGTTGAATTTCATTGTTAAAAAAAAAAAAAAAAAAGAAACAAAAGCTTTTCACCTCCTCAAATTTCAGTTACAACATGGAGAACATTTTCTTTGAATCATTCTTCTGAGTATGATTAGGTCATTCTAAATTCTGTATCTCCAAATCTAAACTATTTCCTTCATTATTTTCAAATCCACATTCAATTATATTTCAGACTAACTTTTGCTAACTGAGAGAGAAGAAATATAGAGGCAGTATGGTCTATCATGCACTCAGGTCTTATTGCTAAGCTTAAAATGAGAACACAAACTTCTACCTGCACATTTTCTGCCAGATAAAAATCACATTAAACTGATAATAATTTTCCTGTAAATATCAGTGCCTAATACTGTTACAGTTTGTCACACAGTTTCATGCTTCTTGCATGTGTTTATCAATATATATTGGTTTTTTTACAGGATTTAGGGTCATATTTGTAACTAAGATTAGAAGCACATTTCTGTTTTAAACCTGACTGTTGAAGATTTCTGTACTGCATTACGTTTTCTGTAATACTTGGAGCACATTGCCATTGCAAACTGGAATGCAGTGTCTACTGCCCTGAGATTGTACTGATTAACATCTCAGACAGAAATACTAGCAAGGTCCCTCAAAGCAGACAGACTGTGTGGACATGAAATTGTGCAGCAGCTAATTATATCTACCTCTTAGTAGACCTTAACTGGGACACTGTGCAGCTCTGTGCTTTCTGGTTCAGAAAGGGCTGCACTGAATTTTTTGTAATGTCAAGGCCTTATTCTCTTCATTTTTATCCATTGAAAAATGTAGATCTTCTCAAGTAAATACAAATCACCGTAGTTGATGGGCTCTCAGTTTGATGGGCTAACAGCCATTTGGGTTGCACTTCAAGAGACAAAAAAGAGAATGCTGGTTTTCTAGTACAAAAATAGAATCATTGACTGCGCTTTACAGGAGTTACTTCTGAACTACGCTGTCACAAACAGAAATTCTAATCTGTTCCACACAGTTGCTAAATAGCTCAGTCAATAGCAACTTATTTAATGAGTAATTGATATTTGTCAGGATTGAGAACACTTTGCATTGACTGCTGTCTTGATCATACTAAGATCTACAGGCCTATACAGGTAACAAAAATTATTTTTAAATAAATATTTTGGGCAGTTTAAGCCAAAAATTAACAAGCTCCCTCTGCCCTAAGATCTTGGCAAGAGACAGACGCATGCAAGTCCTCACAGAAAGCTGATTGAGAAAGTGTGTTGTGTTCAAAATATTTCTTTGACTAAGAATTTACAAACTTTCATTTAACAAACCACACACAAACTTTCTTAAGCATTTCAATAAACCAGCAAAACACAACAAGAGCCATGAAAAGACTCAGGATTTTTGAACCATTCCCAGCCCTCTTTCTGTTGCTGCAGCTCCTCCAGGAAGGCAGCTTGCCAGCTTCCACAAACAAATCCCCAGCACAAGGGTACGGACGTATTGGATGGCGGCAGTCAACAGGAACTTGTGGCCAGTGTGCCAGGCCACCTGTTCTAGGGGGGATCAAGCCATGGAGAAGGGTTGAATTCAATTTCCTTAGCAATTCTCTTTACACAGCTTCCCAGCATTTATCAAATCTCTGCCACCTGGAGAAACTCTCTTTATGCCTGGCAGAGAGAGGGAACAATGAAACAGAGCGTGATTTCCCCATCCCCATACCAGATTGACACTGAAAACCCCTAAGTAACTACTACAAATATTACAATGGAAATACACATTTTTCCTCTGAAGAATGAAGAAATTTCTGGCAAAGACAAAAAAAGGCAAAAAGTATTCATTAATTTCTGTGAAAATTAATTAAAACTTCAGGGGGCTGAATTAGCGAATCAGATGCAGTCCAGAGGGAAGTTTCTACCCATTGTTGTCTCATGTTATTTACTACACTAAAGCTCAAAAGTTTGCAGGAACTTAAAATTATTCACCACAAATTTAGTATATTTCTTCTTAGTACTATTATAGTCCAAAGTCAATGATCTTGGCAACAAATCAACAGCAAACCATAACACTGACAAATACATTCAAAAATCACTTTTTTCCTTTTCCTCGCGACATAGAGAACAGTAAATATGTTATCCATACTTGAGAAAAATATTTAGGTTATTCAATGCTAGTATTGACTATTTATAAAATGTTACAAAACTTATTTATGTGAATGTTACTATCTGTGGGAATACAGTATAAAAATAATATTCTTTTGAACTACTGACCTGTTCCCAAAGGTGTCTAAGAACTTTACAATAGAAGCAAGTCTGTCAACTGCATCAGAATTATCAAAGTACTGAAAGTTACATAATTTTCTCACAGAAACTCAAAATTTTTCCGAATGTTATTTTGACTGCAAAACTGTAGACTTGCCAAAATTAATCCAAGAAGAATCAAGTACAGTTGTGTTGGATTTTCAGTGAGAGTAGTAATTCAAATGTGGTCCTGGCAGAAAATAACAGGCAATAGATTTTTTTTTTTAAGTAAGATCAATTTGAAGTTAATAAGTATCTGCTTCGATTAGAAATTCAGGGAGTAATTGCAAGATTTTGCAAGTAATTGCAAAATAGAAAGTACATATAAGTACTAGCAGATTTTGAAAGGAAATGTGTACATTTAAATACAAATTACTTTTTTGCCCCACTACACTACTGAATTTGACAAAATGAAAAATTAGACAAGACAGACAAGAATACAAAGCTTCCCAGTGCTAGTCCATCACTGGCAAAGTCACAGAGAGGAATGAAGGTTTATACTTGGTGTGGACCCGTGTGACACTTTCTGGAGAAGCAAGCTTTTTATTCAGAAAAGGAACAGATGTTTTGGCAGATAGCATAGAAAGAATCCTGTCAGAGACTATAAACTAGGCTTGAAGGAGAAAAAAAGAGTCTGGAAAATATGTGAAGTATAAAACAAAAGAACCAAAATGACATGGATAAAATAGAAATGCAGGAAAAAAGACAAGGGCTTTGTTAAAACTGAAAAGAGAAAGTAAATGTGCTCAACTCTTTGTAACTTTGGAAGAAGTTTTAAGGCAAAAAAAAATGAAACTTATCTCTCTTCCACTGACACAGCTCATTGCAGCATGACACTGGGAGATTAATTTTATAGCTCCAGACAGAAATCAAATAAAAGGAAGAGTCAATGCCCTTTTTAAGCATCAGTAGAGAAAGATCACAAGTACACAGCCAATATTAAAATGCAGCCAAGGTTTATGGCCAACATTTAAGTAGATTTGTGCTGGAAGAACAAAAAAATAACCAACTGTGTAAATGGAGATGGGCATACTACCACCTCACTTGCTCTGCACCCAGAAGTTTTCCCCTTTTATTTCTTGGCAGTAAAGGAGCTCCTTCCAAACCAAACAAATATGTTTAAGAAGACTAGAAACTCAAATTCACCAAGCCATTTCCTGTCAGTACCTTTAGTCTTCATAAAAAGAGCTTTGTGTAAAGGAAATTCTCTGCCTACTCCATTCTGAAATCTGCAGCTGCTGGACAGCATTTTCAAAAATCCTCTTTAACCTCCAAGAATAGCCTTTTCTGAAAAAATATACACTGTCATCAGGGTATCCAAGCCAATTATGCACAGCTCTGTCCTGCCATCTGCTAAGAATGAAGTACCAGCCAAGGATACTACAGCACATCTTGGTACAGACATCTAAGAGGGAAAAAATGTGGCCATACATAAGTTGCACTCCCAGCTAGCTGTGAATCTACGGTGATGACACTGATACCTGAACTGGCAATCACAAAAGATTCAGGTGCTGTATGTCAGCTGTTTCACAGTTAGAGCCCACACACCTATCCTTACCATAATGGAAATTCAAGGCAGTTCAAGACCACTTGGGAATGAACAACCACAAAATGTTATCACAGAAAAAAAAAAAAAAGAAAAGAGCATAGATTTTTTTATTAAAGAATACTTAAGTTTACATTTTAAATTCTACTTCAATAAATTTTTAACATCCAAAAATGATACTACCTGGCCTGGAGGGATGCAGTTTAAGGTACAGTCCCTGAAAATATCTTAAAGACTAAATTTAATGTTTAGATGTTGTCCCAAATCACTGTTTCTATGAGGAAGGACCCATACAGTAACACTGACTAGAGTAAGAATTAGAAACTCAATATTGCAATGAAAGTTACATACTTATGTCTTTTGGATTGTAACCTCTATATTAAGTCATTAAAGAGGTACTTTTCCTCACACAGAAAGACATAGAATATCTCTGTAAAAACAAAATACCGTGAAAAAATTTACAGTCAGAAAAATATACAAGGCAAAACTGCAAGGAAATGAATACAAAGTCCCAGTAAAACTGACAGGAAGAAATAAGAAGGTTCATCTGGATAGAAAATTGACCGTATAAACACTTCTTTGCATTCCATATGTATTTCCATCAGAGGTTTCCATTTAAAATGTTCTCAGTCTGCAGTCAAAACCAGATTTTCCTGTCTGATGGACATGAAAGCTCAAATTCACCTCTGCAAATTAACTATGTTCTTTCCGCTTCATACATCATCTATTATGTGCAACGTTATTTCTGGAATTGTATCTTAGCTTATAATTTGATGATTATGGTACGTCAGGGAGAAGAGAATGCACCTTGCTCTGCCACAGCTACATTTTTATTGACTCCACAGTACTGAATTGGGAAATTTCTTTTTGTCAGCAAACTAAGCAGGTCTGACTTGGAAGATTTAAAGGCTGCAGATCTGGCATCTGTGATCAGTTGACGCCTGCAATGACAATGGGATGGCAAAAAGAATCTGCTTAGTCTAGGAGGCTACTGCAACTATTTACAGCAGAAGCACTGAGGGATAATGTGCACCAGACTTTTGCCATCATTTTCTCTAGGCAGAATGTGTTTCTTAGTGAAAGGGGAGACTTTCTGCACTCTCACCTCTAACCCACCTCAGCATTGGCAGCTTGTTATTCATTACTAACCAATACAAAGTAATGTCCCCAGTCATTCCCAGTGAGTCCATAGATTTGGGGGGTTTGTGATATTTAATCTCTCCTCCTTGGTAAAGTCTCTAGTCTCCCAGTTCAGACCTTCAGACTCCAGAACTATGAAACATAATATTAAGATCTCTGAGCTTGGTCTCTCACAAATTCTCTGAGGCCTCTAGCAAGTTCTTTCCTTGTCCACCCCTAAACTTCTCAAAATCTTCTTCAACTCTGAAAAATGGGTTTTTCTCTCCTGAGAAACAAATTCTTTGCTGGTGAGCTCTGATTAAAACTACATCTCTTGTTCTGTAAAGGGGAAACAACAGAAACTAGTTCTTACTGAAGGAAAAGCCATGAGTCCAAAATACCAGAGGAGAGAGGGATTGATCAGAAGGACAATGAAGTCTTTCAATTAACTTTGATAGACTTTGGTCTTAGGACATCAATCAGCACTGTTAAGAGCTGTGGATCTTGTAAGAGGTATTGCACTGGAAAAACGGAGACAAAAAATACAATCTTGACATTTCCACTAGACAAGAAAAACTCAGGGGATGTACTCACAGTCATACCACAGTTGCTAGATTATAATAACCAGTTTTATATTTAAATAGAGTAGGTCAATGACAAATTAAATATGGAACTAATGGCATTTTGTTCATCACTGAGTTTTATGACTGATTGTTGCCATTACTGGTGGCATACACATTTTTATTTTCATTTTAAAAATAAGTGATCTGGTTAAAATAAACACAGATTTCTATATTTTCCTTTCCAGAATTATTATCCCACATATTTTTATATGCATATTCTCAAGATATAACTAGAAGATTTAAAATTACACAGACAACAAAAATTTTTGTATCACAGATTTTGTGATTTTTTTACAGCAGATTAAAATAATTTATATTCAATGCAGTATTTATTGAACTTTAATGTTCCTTGGGGTTTTGTTGTTATGACATAAGTAATTATGTAAAAAAAATAGTTATATGCTTATAATTCTTTCATCTAGATCATCCTCCTGATTAATGTTAATTTGCGTGTGACTTTGGGGTATTTTCTTTTTCTTGTTTCTCCTACAGTTCTCTAATATTTTTTCACCCAGTATGTACAAACAAGTTTGCTGAACTTGCTTCCTGAGCTATCCCAAGTAAATGTGAATAACTTCGCTTACTCGTATCAAAATGCCAAATTCTACACAAATTCTACTTTTTGCTGTTTTACCCACTGATGCTCCCTGTTTGTGTTGCTCTAGTAAGTGAAAATTACCATTATGCTGATCCTCACAAAATGGCTGAGGTTATTTGCTTTCATTTGTGTTTTTTATTACCTGGTAGCACCAGAATTCTTTCACCTCCTGAAGATAATCACCCTCCCTTATCCAAATAAGACGAAGCTCTCAGTGATTACTGCAGTTGTCCCTCACCAATATTTAACCCAATCTGGCACCAAGCACTCCAGCTACTGTGGATCTGATGTGTGCAGAGCCATTTTAGTACCACTGAACCCTCAGAACACTGCAAGGAAGCACCAGCTCTGAAAAGGAAGTCCCAGGAACATATACATGCAAAGAGATGTTGGCTGGCTAGAAAAGATTTTGAAAATCTGGCCTGTCTTTTAGACTGTGCTATAGACAAAGCTTCTTAATATCATCAGCATTTACATGCTTCTCTCCCTACTTAACTTTTAATGAGACCTCTACTTAAAACAGTTAAATGTCTTCCCTTTCTGAGTTCTGCCTGTAAACGAATACCTTTCTGAAAATGAATGTTTAGCTGTCACTGTCCTCAAGAGCAGAAGTGATCCCTAAATATCATTAATTTCCCATGTCTTTGTTTCTACTCACCGCCTTTAGGTATACCAATATTTTCTCTTATAATATGATGTTGTCTCTACTTGCATTGGTTCTTGGGTTTTTCATCTCTGGGACAGACTCCATCTACCCCGGGAGTTGTGCTAATCTTTAGACATTCTAATATCCTGATCATCTGTTCAGGTATGGTCTTGATTTCCCCCAGTATTTCTGCTTCCTCTCGTAGGAAATTTACAGCCATTTGCAGCATCTGTCACCCAATCACTTGTGAATGTTAAGGCAAATCATTAATTTAATGTTTAGAAGTTCTGTCCATTAATTATATTAACTTCTTACTCCAGCTACCTTTATGGACTTCCCATGCAAAGTACTTTAAAATTCCTTCATAAAACAGCTCAGCATGTCTTTTCTCATGTTGACTTTTCTATAGGATTAGGCTTCCCACAAAGAATGTGTATTTGCCTTCCTCTTCTATAAAAGCTAAAATAGAAATCTATTGTGTGCACTAGGGGTTTTTTTCCAAATCTCCCATTAACTACTTGGTCTCAACTGTGGCATGTACTAATTGCTTTGATCATCTGTATTAAGCCCCTGATTTTCATGGAACCTCACCTTTTTTTTTCTGCAAGCATTTTAATATAACCACTGCTGAAACTGAACTTTTAATTGTGAGGATTATATTGAAAATCAAAGTAACTAGACCTGAATCTTTGGAAAAAAAAATGTAAGGGGATGGTATAAGTATGTCTCCAAGAAAACCAAAGTATGTCTCCAAGAAAACCAAAGTTTCTGTTGCTGTGACTGCTCATGCTGTATTTTTGTATGTATTTATTTTTTAACTTTCTTTATTGCCCTCACTCAGACAAAAGACTTTTAGCTTTCCATACTAGAAGAGAGGAACAATCTACACACTGACATAACTTTCTTTCAAAACCAGACAGGGCTTCCCTTTTAAATATAAGACTTATTACATGTTCCTCTAGAAAGGTAGATCACATCATCTCCTTTGTAAACAAGTCCATGTCCAGTGCAATACACTTCAGCCTAAATTTTGTGGTTATTTCTGCATAGCACTTTTAATGGATGCCCACTGATGTTCACCCACAAAGGTCTGGTCTACACTGTCATAATCCCCTTCAAATATCTACTATCATAACATCTGTTCCTCTGTTTAACTCTAATCACCTCACACAGAATCAATGGAACCAAAGTGCCAGCCTTTTTGACCAATGCTTGTTCATGATTTTCTAAATAATCAGATATAGGGTATTCATCTTCAAGCCTTCATCTCCAAATTCTTCCTCATTTTCATCCTACCTATCAGTTCCAATGAGATCTGTCTCCAGTTAGACCATAATGTTTGCTTCCATGACCCATTTGTCAGATATTTTTAAGCAAGCTCCTCTGTGATTTTTTCCAAGCATCTGCCACACAACCTCATTATCTTCCTTCAAATCCCTCATTAAAACTCTCTTGCTGTGATGCCTACAAAAAAACATGATAAAATGTTTAGCTAATAATGCACTGAGACGCTTTCTCTCATACTGACCAACATTGCCTCATTGTTTCCTTGTGCTCCTTCTGCTGTCTCAACACGTGTGTTGTCTCTTACATTTGAATCATAACCTCCCCATGCAGTCCCGGTTTATGACTTGGAGCTCTTTGGTGTTGATAATATAAATAAGAATCAGAAGAAAAGGCTTTTCCCCTCATTATATTTTGCTAGCTCCTGCAAACATGTTCACACTTCTCTTTTGTGTTAGTTTCTAGCAAGTAATTATAAAAAGCACCTCTAATATAACCTCAAGGTCCTCTCTCCCTTTTCAGAGGGGAACACCTAACTGGAGGACTAATTCATTCTCTATTCAAAAAAAATATTTGAAAAGGGGAGCTGTGGGTAAGAGGGAAAAGCTAGTGTTTCAGCTCACTTTTTCCGTAGAGGATAGAAAAGTTCAACCCTGTTTTCTGTCCATCTTGTTCCTGCCTCTTAGAATATTACAAAAAGGATTCACTTCAAGGGAAGGATGAGGACTTTCCTGGGGATTAGTAATTTCCTTTCTTTCTTCCCTGACTGCCATTGTTTGCTGGGTGTAGCCCAAGTCCTGCTGCTTTTGAAGGCACAGCCTCCTGCTCTGGCACTTCTCATGGAAAGGATTTTCCCTCAGGATGAGAAAGAATTATTTTTCCATAGATAATGGAGAACAGAATGAAATTAATGTTTTTCTCGTCACATATTTCACAGTCTCTCAGTTCAGCACTATTTCCATTCTCAGAGACTAAAGTTATTTGTAATCTTCCCTAATACATGTACCAAAAGCAGCTCCACATCTGCACTACAAGGAGCTCTTCCCAAGAACTGAACCTCCTCTGCATGGAACTGAGTTACAGTGAGGGCTGATGTTTCCATTTTGGCTTTTAAGTCCTCTATGCATATCCTATGTATCCTATGTCCTTATAGCCACTGAATCTTTTCCCTTTGCATCTTGTCTCTTTTTGTCTTTTTTACCAGATTAATATGACACTCATAGGAATGACCCCTGTTCACAAGAAGGATAGT
Source organism: Pycnonotus jocosus (assembly GCA_013400435.1). Taxonomy (NCBI): domain Eukaryota; kingdom Metazoa; phylum Chordata; class Aves; order Passeriformes; family Pycnonotidae; genus Pycnonotus; species Pycnonotus jocosus. The sequence continues at coordinate 2,641 of VWYP01018236.1, read as the reverse complement.
TATTTCCCTGGTTTGACACATCATGATTGCAAATACTACACAGAGGTGTAGAAATTGGTTTAGACAGATACAATTCATTAATGTGCTCAACAGATATCCATCAGCTGGAGAACTTTAGCGCCTCTCTAACAAGAGATACACAGGCAAGAAAAATATATAAATTTATATACACCTACCAAATTTCCCAAAGACATCAGTAAATCATACAGCAGTTGGTGAGTTTGAGATGCAAGCAGTAAATTTTGACATCTGTATATTCTATACAGACAAGACAAGTATTGCTCCAATGACTTAGGACTTTGGGAAAGCTTGATACTATTTTTTTCCTATTTTCCATTTTGTTAACAAAAACCACCAACAATGCAAGCTATGAAATTATATCAGTTATGTTCACGAATGACACAACTCTGCATCATATCCTTTTATTCAATCTGAGTTATGGAAAAATGGTTTAATTTTGAAAATTTAATCAGTCATAGAGCTCATTAATCCCATAGCACATCCATGGGAGGTAAGCATGGAACTGCAGTGCAAGTACTGGGCAGAGCCAGAGGCTATTCTAGCACAGAAACAGTTTGGAGACAACATGGAGCAGGTGTAATCTTCACCTCTTTAGGAAGCATTTCAGAATTGCAGCTGTGGAGTTTCTTTGTGCTCCTAGGGGAGTGAGACAGCTCCATGCTGTTTGCATAATCTCACTCTACAAAGGCAGCAAATGCAAATGAACTGTCCCCCCTTTGACTTCATGTTGACAACATTGTGTCATGGCTGATCAACCAGTCTCCATTTAATTGTAATTTCTTATCTCAAGAGAAATTCAAGTCTTTACAACTTTCACATCAGAAACCTGTTGGAAAAATAACAATAAAAAATGCAGTTGAGCAGGAAATTCTGTTTTCTATATTTAGCACCTGCTAATGCCTTACTACCAGCTACACAACTCTGATGGACACATTTCACTTTCTCTTCATGCAGCAAAGAGGTTTGCTTATTATAAACACAGCAGAAGCTCAGCTTTGAGAACTCACAGTGTAAGGACTTTTTCTTCCACATGAACATGGTTAGCAGACTTCTTGTCTTAGCCCGCGAGAAAGCTACCCAAAGCAAACAGTTTTATCTTAATATGCTGAACCACTCTAGGAAGAAGCTCAAATACTGGGAAAAGATATCTAAAACCCAAACCAAACCAAACCAAAAGAGAAAAAGACAACCTATTAAAAAAAAAAAAGAAAAAAAACCATACCCACACAAAAAAACCAATCAACCAAACAAACAAACTAAACCCCCACAAAACTAAGTACATCATCTTCCAGAGTATCTCTACCTTTTAATGGTTTTCTTAAGTGGGTTTTGATCATTTTCCTAATATCACTTCCAACACATCTCTTACCAATATCAACTTCAAGCTGTCTCCAAATTCAAGAAGACATCTTTACCTGAAATCGTGCTCTCATTTAGCAAAAAATGACCTTGCCAGACAGCATGATGGGCAATTTAAGTGAGCTGAGGAAATGTTAATTAACAAGAGATTAAGATATTAGAACTTGGTTTAGATTATTTGTGTAATGCTATGAATAAAAAAAATTAATCAAAATGGAAAAGCAATAATGTGATCATGTAACAAATGAAATTAAGGAGGAGAATCAATTACCTGATCTACAGTCTGTGGATCCAATTTGAAGTTATGCACCATTTACAAAGATCTCCTGAATAATTCACCCAGGGGAAAAAAAAGTTCAAAAAGTGCTGTCCAATAAAACACAGAGCTTTACAGTTCATTTAAGCTATGTTTCTTTATGCACAAGTACCCATATCTCCATTATGCATCCAAGGGTGCACAATCACAAAACAAGGTGGACTGTGACAGAAAGGGACATGACCTGTTCCAGCACATAGTGCTCATTTAGTTGAGGAAAAGTAAAATAGGTATAAATGTCAAACTGCCTGATGTACCCTAACTTAAAATAAATGCTCATTACCTTTGATGGTTTTATTGAGTTTTGCTCCAACAGAAATAAAGGATGAAAAGGATAAGAAAAAATGTAACCACTTAGAGAAATTTCCCAAGAAAATATATTTATGCTGAAGCTGAGACATGCAATTTGCAGGGTTTGTGGCCCCACATATCTTACCAACATCTTTTACTGATCTGCAAGGTAACATAAATGAACACGGGTAAAGGTTTTTGATCACTCAGATTTCAAAGGAAGTGACGGCTAGCAAACCTATAGATAATTAGACAATACAAATCCAATAGGACAATTTAGGAAGTTGGCAAAAGCATCAGAGGGTGTTTTTTTAAAGCCTCACAAAATTTTATGAACAAAGAATTGTCAGAATCTTACACCACCCCATGATTTACACCACCTGAAACCACTGGATAAAGAGGAGACTGAGTCAGCTGAGAGTTCACATCACCTTGGCATTTTTAGAAATTTTAGCAAAAGGAAAATTTCATGGAAAATATAGTAAAATGTTATTTTGTATATTTGACAATGGCCTAAGGACTGTGAGAACAGATTGTCTACAATTTCAAGAGAAATGCTGATAAATTGTACTCAGTTGACAGAGGAACCTTCAGAATCCTTAGCAGATCAGAAGATCTGCTCATAGCTAAATACTCTAAGAGCTCAATACTTTT
>VWYP01018234.1:0-10852 GCA_013400435.1 Pycnonotus jocosus | reverse complement strand
ATTCCAGGCTGCCTTCTTCTGGATGCATCCTGATGGAGATGTGTGCTGGGAGATGAGGGGATAGGGAAAAGGAGGTTGGGTTAATGGTTTAGGGGGGAGTTTCCAAAAGGTTTTTTGGGGGGGACCTGAAGGGCTTTTAAACCTCCACCAAAGCTGTTTTTATTAAAGCACTAAACCCAGGAGTGCTTATGAAAGTCAGAGTGTGATGTGAGCAACGGGCAGGAAATAAAGGGGGAAAAAAAAAAAAAGGAAGGGGGAGAACTTAATGAAGGTTTAATCTTCAAGGGAATATGGACTTGGAGGCTGTAAATCTACTGGAATGGCCCCGTATTCCAATGTCAAAAGCTGCCATCTTATGCCAGCAAATTTAACATTTTCAGAGGAGAAATGGGATTTTAAACCCAGCTCTTTCTGCTGTTAAAAGATGGGATGTGGTAGTTGGAGACAGCTACAAACCCGGCTCTTTCCAAGGGTCTTTCCTACTGACAGATTTATTGGGGAATTTACCACCCCTTTTCCATCCTTTGCTGTCTGTACATGCTCCCTCTGTGCTTCCAGGCTGGAAAAGTTCCACGAAAAAAATCCTGGAAATTTGATTGTGAGATAATCTGGACCCAGCCAGAAAAGCAGAGTGGTTTTCACCGCAGGAGGAACAAACTTTAGAGTTTGGAATCTCTATTTCTGATATTTATTTCAAAATCCCTGCATTTCCTCGGTTTTCCTTTTTTTTAAAAATATTTCTTTTTGGAAAGGAGAGCACAACCCCACCTTCAATTCACACTTTGGGGCCATTCCACGCTCTTTTAAAATGAACTCCAGCAATATTCCTGGAGAAATGCTGCATTAATACCAGAAATTAATATATGAGTTTATTTTTGACTTCACCCTGAAGAGAACTGGGCATTTTTACAGATTTTCTGTGTACAGCACGGCATCATTTTAACACTCCAAACCTTCTTGCTGCGGGCTGGAAGCTCCATCTGTGCCCTGAGCAAGCCCCATTCTCGGCGTTTCTTAATTCAGCACAGAAAAATAAAATGTTTGCTCGTGAGAAATGCAGGGGATCAAATGTAATCCCAGTTTTATTCATCTCTACACACCCCCATAGATTCCACTTCTCAGCCTGAAAACAGCAAAACTGCTCATCTTAACATAATTTTTTTTTTCCAGAGGGTTTGATCCAATAGAAAGTTGAAAAAAAAAAAATCCCATTATTTGGAACAAATAAGGAGAGGATAAAACCTTTGAACTGCCCTGAGAATGTTGCCAACCCCAGAAAGATGCAAAGCTTATTAATTATGAATTATTAGCTCAGATTCTACAGCTTTTTTTCTCTTTTCTCATCTACCCGTGGCCTTAAATCAGATGGGACAGAGTTTGTTATCTGATTTCAGATTAGCAAACACCGAAGGAGGAACATAAATAATAAAAATAAAACCGGCTCAGGCCGTGGAATTCCTCCCCATTGCTGCTGTAAAAGAAAGGAGAATCCTCCCCAATAAACAACAGGGAATCTGAGAAGAGAATTTCTCTGTTTTCGTGTCTGTAAAACGACACCAGGCTTGGCTGGGTGTAATGTGACTCGGAATTAAAGGAAAATAATCCCTGTGCACTTTAAGGCTGCAATAAACCCTCCAAATCTGTACCTAAAACGCAAATCTCCGACGAAATTCTGCTTGAATTCTTAGGAAGCGATGGAATGGACAGCAGGCCGTGATTTTAGCTTTTCAGGGAGTGCTCTGTGCCCCTTTCCTGCTCCCTCACACACACACAAAAAAAATAATCCTGGCCCCTGCCAGAATATTTGGCTCCCAAAGTGTCGCTCAGCTGCGGTGGGAATTGTGTAAAACAGTTTGTTCTCAAGCAATTAAAGCCTCTCAAATGAAATGGCCAGGCCAGCAATAATCATGCCTGGCTAAAAATGGATGAAAATTAACACCTTTGCTCCAAGGATCCCGGAACGCCGCGGCCTTTTCCAAATATTCCGGCCAGGGGCTGGGAGCTGCCGTTGGTTCGGGCTTTGAAAGGAGCAAATTTAAAATCTGCATCAGGATGAGCCTGAAATTAGGGCAGGCTGAGGTCTGGTGCTCCCTCTGTGGTTTGGGCACCTTCTTCCTTCCCTCCCCTTGTTTTGGGATCCTCATTCCCTGCAGAGTCCGGGATATTCCCAAGGAAACAATTCCAGCTCTCGAGCCAAACCATGGGATGGCTCCTCTGAAAACACCTCCAAATTCCACTTTCTCAGATTTTTTTTAATCTCCCACACCCAGAATCTCTCCAAATGTTGCAGCAAATCCCCCCAGGCTCCAGGACGAGGGATATTCCTGATGGGAATGTGCCCAATTAGCCCCACAAAGGGACACGAGCTTCCTGCCTGGCTCCATCCTCAGCAAAGCTCCAAAAGCTGAAGGAACCATCCAGAATTTTCGGTCTCTCCATGGCAGGGGTGCAGTTAAAAGTTAAACCAATTCAGATGTGTCCTAAAATCCCAGAGAAGCTGTGGCTGCCCCATCCCTGGAAGTGTCCCCGGTCACGTTGGAGCACCCTGGGGTAGTGGAAGCTGTTCCTGCTCGTGGCAGGAGTGGAATTCAACCATCTTTAAGGTCCTTTCCAACCCAAACCATTCCATGATTTCAATTTTCAGCCTCTCTGCTGCCATTCCCTGCTGGATGAGAATTCATTCGGAATTTTGATGCTTCTGGCAAATGTTCAGCTCCAGACACCTCCAGGCCTTGTCCAGGAGTGCAGAAATCCAACATGGCCCATGGAATTTCACAGGAATGATGAAACTCCTTCCTCTTCCAAGCCATGCTTACGAAAGAGAGGAGAGTTAATGACAAATTCCCCGTTTGCTCCAGTCCCCAGTGCCAGACCCTGCTGCTGGAATGGTGCAGGGGAAAAAACTCATCTGAGCCCCCAGGGGGATCCAGGGAGAGAGGGGACACACACACACGTGCCTGGCTGATCCAGGAGCAGCCTTTAATTCCATAAAAACAGCAACCTCAGCCTGGACAACAATTGGACAACAAGAAGGGTGAAGAAGCAGTTGTCACATCCTGAGCCACACCAGCTTCAAATCCTGCTCTGCTTTATTTGCATTTCACCCTCAATCTTCTCCACCTGCAGGCACATGAGTAAAAACTCTCCAAACCTTTATTTTGAGTGAATTCAGGACAAAATGGTGTGAATATTTTAAAGAGGCTGCTGAGAATTTCAGGTAATGCTGACAATGGATAAGGTTCAAATCCTGCTCTGCTTTATTTGCATTTCACCCTCAATCTTCTCCACCTGCACATGGGTAAAAACTCTCCAAACCTTTATTTCGAGTGAATTCAGGACAAAATGGTGTGAATATTTTAAAGGGGCTGGTGAGTATCTCAGGTAATGCTGACAAAGGATAAGCTTCAAATCCTGCTGTACTCTATTTGCATTTCACCCTCAATCTTCTCCACCTGCAGGCACATGGGTAAAAACTCTCCAAACCTTCACTTTGAGTGAATTCAAGACAAAATGGTGTGAATATTTTAAAGGGGCTGGTGAGTATCTCAGGTAATGCTGACAAAGGACAAGCTTCAAATCCACACATGGCCACACCCAGCCCAGAAACCCCTCAGCTGCTTCTTTTAAAGCCCAGATTGTCCAAAGTACAGAAAATGAAAGTGCAGCTCGTGAAGACACACGGGGAAGAAATATGGCCTCAACAGAACCCCCAGAACCCTCCCATCAATGCAGCCTCTTCCCAGCAAAACCTCAAGATATCACAGGGACATTTATAACTCGAGCAGCCTTTGATCAGCCAAAAAAACCCTCCAGAAGGGTTATGTTCAGCAAGAGATCCACGAGCATTAACAAAACAGATGATCCATAAATCTGGGACAAGTGCTGGGTGACAGCTGGGGCTCTTCTGACATGAATTAAAGACCAAAGGGTCCTCTCAGCTATTTCTACCTCCTGTCCCCACCCCAAGCCATATTTTTTCCCTTCTCTGCTCTCAAGCCACAAGTCTGGAGGGTTCTCGGCGTGAGCTGCGCCTCTGTCAAAATCACTTCACACCCGCAGGAAAATTTTTTAATATGAATTGGGCTTTAAAAAACTTTCCCTTGATTTAGTGAGAATATAAAGTTGGGGCCACAGTCAATGTGTTTTTTGTAGGAACCCTGGAACATGAAGGGTCTCTGCTACCAAGGCAACATTAAGCCCCAACTCCCATTTAAAAAAAAACTCCCAAAGAAGCTCTTTATTCCAGGCAGGGTTTTTAAAACGAGGAAAGCAACGTTATCTGGGAGCAGACATTTCAAAATATCCATAAATACAGGAGGTTTTGGACCAACTGACTTCCAGGGATTGCTGCAAGTGATGTTGTTTTACTGCTGGTCAGGGGGCACAAGTTAAGAGTGAGAGTTTAGTCCTGGCTCAGCCTGGGTGGGACAGTGGGGACATCACTGCAGTCACCCAGCCCAACAGAACATTGCTGAAGATTTATTTCCGTTTGCTACAGAAGTTTGGAGCTGCTCCTGTAATCCCCAATCTTTCAGCTTCCCTCATGGCATTGCTTTAAGAACTCTAGGAAAAAAGAAAAAAAAAAAAAAAAAAGGAAAAGAAAAGAAAAGAAAAGAAAGGTACCGGAGATTTTATGGGCTGCCAACTGATTGCTGAGCTCATGCTCGATTGGCTTTGAGTGCAGGATCCATTACAGATCCCTCCAGTCCATTTTATCCCCTCAGTGCATCTCAGCAGCATTGCAGGGAGCAGGGGGAGCTGGTTCTGCTCCAGGGGAGCCGGGGAAAGCTCCTGGAAAAGCCACGGGCGCTTTATCTCCCTGCACAATCACACCCTGAGCTCAGCGAGACCTCGCCTCCCGCCGCAGTTGGGAAATCGCGGCAGAAAAGGGGATTAAAGTGCAGGTCCAGGCTGTGCCCTGCCTGCAGTTCTGGCTGGAGCTGCCTCTCCGCATGGCTCCGTGTCACATCACACACTCAGCGACCGCCTTAAACAAACAAGTGGCTTTTGTGCACAATGGGATGTGTGTACAGACCTGCAAAACCACATCCATGCCGGAGCAGCCAGCTATTCTTCAGCCCTGAGTGAGTCCTTTCCTCACAAAATCTTCTCAAAGCCCTCCCTAAGCGTTATTGCGCTTTCACAACCTCGGCGGCTCAGCCCTTTGTGACGGCTCTGGCAGCTGCAGGGGCTGAGGGGAGGGGGCATCCAGGTGCCACCTAAAGGGGATGAGCTGGGAGAAAGCCTGGCTTGCTGCCTTCACCCAGGATCTCCCGGTGATCCTCCTCCCGTGCGTTCCCAAAGTCTGCAAACTCAGAAATCGGGAACGACAAAAAGCTCCCCGGTTTTTCAGGGAATGGCCACAGCTGTGATTCTCCCGATGGGAACATTTTAACCCATCTCAGAGATCCTCCACGGAATTGAGGCATCTTTCCAAAGTGATAAACCGTGAGATCTTTAATCCCGTTCCTCTTTTAACCTCCTCAGCCCCTCTCCTCCTCTCGGAGATTACCTGGCCGCTCACCCCGCAGCCAGCCAGGCATTTTCCCCGCAAACCAGCATTTTTTTTTTGGCAGCTATCTCCCTTTTCTCCCGAGCTTTGATCTCGTGCCTTTTCACGCCGGGCGGCTCTTTGGAGCATCCCCATCTCTCAGCAGCATCCTTGATGTGGGGACAGCGGGGGCTCCGCGCCAGCGCAGCGCCAACAGCTCCTGTTAGCGCGGAGCTCCTGCCGTGCCACGGGGCAGGGATGCTTCGCATTCCAGCCTTTGATGCCCCCCGGGCCCCGGCTGAAAGATGCGGGGGGCTTGGGGAGCGGCGTGGAAGGGAAAGGACACGGCAGGCCTGGAAAAGCGACGCGGTCCTTGGAGGAATCGAAGGAGCGGGGTTGGTAGCACAGCTCATCTCGTCGGGAGGTGGAAATGGCAAATGTTCTTTTTAATTTGAGCCCTCCTGGTTTGTTTTTTTGCGTTGTTGGGTCAGAAGTTGTTGTGGCTGAGCAGATGCCACGTATTTCCCGTGTAGCTTCATCCTTCATCCACATTCGGGCCCTTCCTTCATTAATAAACCTCTGTGAGATGAAAACCAATTAACAAACCCACCCAGGCCACCTCCAGCACTAATTTCTATTATTTACCACCTGCCAACTCAATGTTTTAAACCTCACTGGTAGGAGACATCAAAACAATCAGGATCGTTCCCTGCATATCCCGTGAATCAAAACTCACTTATTGTAACAAAAGAAACTCCTTGAGAGATCTCCTGTCGCTTATTCAAACAAATTTTTTAAAAAATTAAAAATAAAAGAAAAGCAAGCTGCTAATTAGCCTCATAACAACTTATTTTCTGCCCCCTCCCTCGCTTATTTTAAATAAAACCTGATGATGCAAAGTATTCCTTGGCTTCTCGCTCCGTAACCAAGCGGCTCTCGGTGGAAAGAGCTTCTTTTTTTTATGGCTACGTATTAAAAGTAAACCAGCCCATGCCAGGTTTGGATAAAAGGCTATTTATTTTCAACCAATTTGATAGCTGCAGTTTTCGGTAATTGAATTTTCTGTGGTCGGAGAAGCAGTAATCTTAGAAACCAAATAAATATTTTTTAATAAAATGGAACACTGAGAAACCCTATAATAATGTCAAATATGTAGCCACTTATGGATGGATAAATATTTTAAGAAATTTACATCTCACCCAATGCTTTAGGCCTTCAGCCTCGCTGGAAATTTCAAACAACGCTATTTTATTTTGGGGAGGGGGTGGAGGGTATTTAGATAAAGAGCTGAATACTAATCCCTCAGTTTGCTGTGGGTTTGATTTCCAATATTTATGCAAGGAAAGAGAAACCCAAAAAGGCTTTCTCAGACCCTTTCCCTGGCACGTGGCAGTCCCGGGGATCCAGCTTGTCCTGCTCCAAAAAAAAATGACCAATTCTGCCAGAACCACCCCAAAACTCCTGTGCAGAGTCACAGCTCATGAAAATAATGAGATTTGGGAGAAAATCTCCTTTTGTCGAGGCCTCTCTTGCCAACCCTTTGGACAGACACTTGTTGCTGGTGGTTTGGGCAGAGTGGGAGAGGTGTGACTGGAATCCCTCTGCGAGGCAAAGGGGAGAGCAGGAGAGCAGGGAGATCCTCACTCCTGCACCGCTGATCCCTGGAATAAACCCCAGGGAGAGGGCCCAGCACACCACGCAGGGATTCCCTGAGCTTTGGTGAAAATATCTGGGTCTGAGGAGCAAACAGAGCTCAGGGCACACAGGAATTGTAAAAGAGGAAAAGCTGCCGGTGCTCCCAGCCCCAAGAATCAATGGGACACAGATCCAGAGGCCTCTGCCATCCCAAATCCTCACCCACTTCCCTGCTGCCACCACTGCAGAAAATCCTCGATAATTTTGTCGAGCTCCTTTCCAAAACTCGCTGTGGTTCCCTTTGCTTGGGAGTCTCTTGATTTTTTTTTTTTCCCCCCAAGCCTTTTAAATTCTCTAAACCTATTCTAAATAAAGGAGATTCCATGGGATGACTGCAGGGACAGAATTCCCGTTTCCTGCAGAACAGCCAAGCTGGAACTGGAATTATCGTTCTCTTATGGTGACACCTGCTGGCAAAGGCAGCCTCGTGTAACAGCTCCTGGAAAAGGATCAATCCCCAAAATCATCTGGATTGGTGAGACCAGGCCAGGGCCTTTGGGAAATGAGACACAGACGAGTGGGAGGAACTGGAGTCAATCAGCCAAAATAGGGAAAACCAGGAAGAAAACACATTGGAAATTCAGGGAATTCACAGAACGGGATAAATTGTTCTCCGTCTGCACGGATAAGACACAATAAAGGATCAATGAACATTGAGGCAACAAAGATTTGGGCAAGGTCCTGTTCACTGAGAGGTTTCCTACCTTTCCCTACCTGGGAAATCCTTCCCAACCAGTGGACATTTGAATTTCCAGTCGTGTTTTTTCCAGCCTGGATGCTCATTCCAAGATGATCGATCAAGGCTGGTCCCACTTCAAACACAACCACCATGATCTGACCCTTCTTGTGTTCATTTCCAGTGAAAATTGTATTTGTTCTCCTCGTACTCATTTTCATTTTGCTGAAAAGGGAAACCCAGGTGGTTTTCAGCAGGACACCGTGGAAATCAGGGATGAAATTCCCGGTTTATTAACGACGTACCAGAAAAGCGACACAGGAGCAGCAGCTCCAGCACTGATGGAGAAATCACCACCACGTGTTCCACCCTGCAGGTATCCTAAAGGAGCAGGGCTTGGCATCCCCAGGGATTCAACTGAAATCCGTGTGTTTTATCCCAAAATTTCAATCCCAGGAAGCAACGATTCCAAAATTTAAGTAAAATTTGTGCTTGGTCACTGTTTTGGTATGGAAGAGCAGGGATGGTGGGATGGGGTTTGCCAGGACAAATCCCAACAGGAATCACCATCAGACATGGGGCACCACTGGTGTCACATTAAGGTGATTAATTCATAATTAAAAACTCTGAGCTGCTCCCACACCTCTGGAAAACAGGGAACAGAGCAGGAATAACCCACAGTTCCCAGGGGATGGCAAATCTTGTTCGTCTGTGCTGAAAACCCTTCAGTACAATTTCCAGCCAGTTTATCTCCCTCTCAATAAAGCCCACATTTCCTTCTTTTCCTTTGTTATGGAAAATCCTCGGGATAACAGACAGCGTGGAACCAGCAGGACTAAGTTTGATGAAACCTCTTTAATGATGCATCATGGAAAAAGCAACTGCGGCTCGCTCTGGCGCTGCCAAAAAACAGAATTTCTGGTTCATGCGGGGAGTTTCTCCTCCAAGTTTCAGTCTCCACGAGCACCTTGGAGCACACACCAGGAACAGTCACTAACAGCTTTTCCAGTCTTTCTCCTGGAGCCTCCATCCCACAATATTTGCCTTGTTCGAGGGGGGGGAGATGCATCTTGGAGCCGTTTGCTGGGGCAGCTCTGGGGCATCATGCAATATTTATATTCTGTTAATCTGAGAGCTCGAAAGGAGAGATGGAAGAGGCCAAATCCAACCTTTCCATGAATGCCATTGATTTGGGAGCAGCGCTGGATCCGGGCCAGCCTTTTGCCTCGCCTCTCTCTCTCTCTCTGCCTTTCAGGATATTTGTGGAAATGAGGAGCGGGGGTCATTTGGTATTCAGCCCTGGCTATGAATTATAATCTGGGTATGAACTGTGCAGAAATTTAAAAGGCAAATTTTTCACCTCAGAAACAAACTTTTCTTTCCAGCAGCCAAAAAAACTCCAGGGCCAGATGCAGCCCCTGGCTGGCAGGAAAGGGCAGCACACAAAACACACACGGGGTGGGGGGATGCAAAACCAGAACAAAATTAAAAAGAATTCCACCCTGAGCAAAGGGGGACAGCTTGGAAACTGTTCAGAAACCTGAGGGGGGTTCACAAGATTGGCATCATCGAGGACATAAATTTCCATAATATCTGCATCAAAAATTGAAGCAGGCCACCTTTGTGTTCTGTGCCTCCTTTAGTAAGGGCTGTAATGCAATTAAATCGCTTCACAATTAACTTTTTGTCTCTGGGCCATCGCCTGGAGGGGCTGATTCCTCCCCCTCGGAGCAGGGAGAACAATGAGGCACCAGAGGGGTTGGGCAGGACCCATTTCGTGTGTGGGTCACCCTCCCCTGAAGGATTTGTGTCTTCTGGGGAGGCTGGATAAAATCTCAGATCCTAAGGATGTTCTGATTTCTTGGGTTTGCTGAAATCTGAAATTTTTCATGAGATAAAACCTCCAGTCCTGCTGGATTTTATTGCCTTTCAGATCCCTGGATATATTAAACATTTAAGATTCCAGGATCTACAGATCCCTGAGGGATTTGTGTCTTCTGGAGAGGTTGGATAAAATCTCAGATCCTAAGGATGTTCTGATTTCTTGGATTTGTTGAACTTCTCATGAGACAAAACCTCCAGAATCTCCTCAGTCCTGCTGGATTTTTTTTTTGCCTTTCAGCTCCCTGGATGTATCAAACCTCAGTCTGACCTCACCAGCTCCAGTTCAGATGATCAAAGCCTGATCTGGAGTGACTTAAGCTGGGTTTGAAGCCCTGGGATCAGTGCTCAGAAAGAGATTGAGGTTCAGGCTCTGTGGAATAGTCCAAACCATCCCAAATTGACTCTGTACTTCTGACACCTTCATCATGTATTAGCTTTTCCTGTTTGGGATTAATTCCTGCTCCACTGATATCCAGAGTGTCTCCACACATCCAAGGGGGTTTTTTTGTTTGTATTTTTTTTTTGTTAGGTTCTCTCTCATAGATGCACTTTTATCTTAACTTTAGATGAATTCGTCCTTCAAAATCAAAAATATCAAGGAAATATCACGTATTTTCTTTCAGTATTTAATCATCCCAGAATCCCTGCGGTTGGAAAGGTCCTGCCTTGGACACCTCCAGGGATGGGGACTCCAAACCTCCCTGAACACCTTTTCCAAGGAGAAATGAAATGAAAATCCAAATGTCCCTTTTCCCTCCTGTCCCTCCATGTGTCCATCAGCACAGGAACTTCAGGGAATGCTCTGGGAATTCCTCTAAAATTCCCTTTTCCAAACCCTGAAGCTCCTGGGAAGCACAAAAGGGCAGGATTTGATGCTGGGGGTACCTGGATGTGTTGTTGAGCAGGAGCAGGGAATGCTGGAAATCCTCCTGTGCCTCCCTGAACTCTCAGGAACAGCGAGGCTGTATTTCAATTTAATTTGCCTGAAGTTGTCCAGTGTGGAATTCTTTCGTAGAAAATCACAGTGACAGCAGGAGTTTGTGTAAAAATGCTGTTTGTTCACGACTTTTTATTCCCCTTTTCCTCCATGGAAAAGCAAAGAGAAT
>VWYP01018233.1:131799-161979 GCA_013400435.1 Pycnonotus jocosus | reverse complement strand
AAAAAAAAAAAAAAAGCTGGTGTTTCTGAGGCTGAAATTTCATCGTGAGTCTCCTGAGATGCCACGCATGAATAATGAAATAATTGTGTGTCCTCACTCGCTGCTCCAGTGTGTTCCCGTCTCTGCTGTTCCCGTTTTCACGGCGGCAGAATCCGCGGAGCCGGGACTGAGGGATGAACCGTGGCCCAGCCCCAGCCCTGGCAAGGGAAGCCCTGTAATCACAGCTGACAAGGGGGATGAAGTTTATCTCCCAGAGAGACATCAGGAAGACATTTCAGCCATTTCCTTTTTTTTTTTAAATTTAGCTCACCTTGTCCCCCTTATGTTTCTTAAACCTTCTTGGCAAGAACAAGAGAAGCCCCATTTAACCCATGGGCAGGAAACACAAATTTCTCTGCATGGATTCCCAAATTAACTCCACAGGTTCACAAAATTCTCCAGGACAGTGGGTCAGCCCTGGAATTTTCTTCCCCTCTGTTCCCCAGTGCACGTTGTTGTCACACCCGAGAGCGAGACGGTCCCGTTAATCAATCGCGCCTCGGCACTGCAGCTTTATGTGTGTGTTTCAGGCCTTTACAGTACAATAAAATTTACAGCTCGTATAATTAAGAATATGCCAGATTAAACAAATTAAAGCTCAGCCTTAAAAAGCGAAAGCTCTATCAGATCAAGAGCATTAATGCAGGAAAGAAATTTCAAATTCAAATCAACAACGTCTGAAGGCTCGGAACACAAAAGCTGAACAGGAGTGGCTGAGAACTACTCCAGGACCTATATCACAACCTCAAGGTACAATTCATGGCATGGGGCACCAGAAGGTCACAAAGAATAATTGAGTGCAAGGGTTAGTTGGAGATTTGTGGGGAAGCCAAGCTGTTCCAGCAATTTTTTTTTTATTATTATTCCATGAAAGTAAAAAATAATAATTTGTCCCAAAATTTGCATTGATTAAAAGTTCTTTGTCTCTCTGGTGTATTCCTGGGTGTGAGACCATGGAGCAGAGGAGAAGGGAAGCCCAAACACCCGGAGGCAGCCCATGGAAGGAGCCCTCAGGAGGGATTTGGAGAGTGTCCCCACCCAGGATTCCATCTCTGCTTGGCTCTGTCTGGTATTTGACTCCAGGAGCATTTGCACAACTTTATTTAAGCATTTCCCAGTAGATGCATTTTGGGATGAGGGACAGTGCTTCAGCTGGGGGAGAGCCAAGTGGGACTGGAGTATTCAGCCTGTCTTCCACACCCTCACCATCTTCATGGCCTCCTCTTGATGCCTTGGGAAGGCTGACCTGGAAAAGAGACTGAACAGAGCTGGAGAACAGAGCAGAGATTTATTGAAAGGCCTTTAGGATACATCTTGGGCTGGAGACAGCACAACCCAGGATCTGTGCAGGAGATGTTCCCTCTTCCTCTTCATCATCATCATTCCTTGCACACAAAGTTCAATGAACAAAAAGTTTTGCACTTCTGCAAAAATGACTCTATTATAGATTTTTACAGTCATCTGAGACACTTATTTCAGAAAAGCTCCAAGGTCAGCAGCAATCTCCATTTTCCCGTTTGTTCCCCAAAAGCTGTGCATGAAATTGGCAATAGATATATATATATATATTGCTGAGTTTCTATAAATATAAAAAATATTTGTTTCTGTTTTGAAATCATGTTTCATATGCAGTTTGTGCTCGATTTCAATAAGCATCTAATTAAGATAGATTTTTTTTCCTCCAGTGCTCTTGCAAATTCTATTTATTTAGCTGCTCCACATACTGCAGGCTATCAAAACTGCAAGTTCAGCAGAAAGAAATTTTCAGGCAAAAGGGGTGAAAGGGGGACCAAGATAAATGATAAGTTTGAGTTCAAATGAAGCAAGAACTCTGATGATATTTAAAGATTGCATCTTTAGTGCAGGTGTCTGGCACTTTGGGGATGTGGAGATGATGAACATGGTGGTGCTGGTTGAAGGTTGGCCTTGATGATCTTGGAGGTCTTTCCCAACCATGAAAATTTTTTGTGACTCTGTGATCACATTCCCACCTTTCATTTGTCATTCCATCAGCCTGGTGTTAAATTGCTTCTGGATATCCCACCAAAGGGTTTCAAAACAAAACCACTCCTTCTTTCTATCTCTATTCACTCATTTTGACCCTCAATGGAGTTTTCCCCTCACTCCCAACCAGAAACAGCAACACCAACAATGTGGACAACAGGATTTGCAAGGCCTCAATAGGCTTGGCTAAAAAAACCCCAAGACCTGAATCTTGGATTTATGATGTTCTGGAATTGGCTGTTTTAATTTTAGTTTGAGAATAGAATTAGAGAGATTTTGTGCTTGAACCACTGAATATTTGAATATGGCAAACCTGAGTCACAAAAAGAAAAAAAATTATTTATGATATTCAGCACATTGTTGTCCTTGTGCACAAAACTAGAAATCCCACTAAATGTAGCTAAAATGTTCAGAACTTCCAAACCCTCTGAACTAATAATATTTTTGCTGTTTTGTAACACTCAGTCTATTTTTCTCCATCATTTAAACATAGAAAGAAAATGTCTTACTTCCTTATTTAGCAGACTTGGAAAACCATTATCAATCATCAAAAATATGTATTAGACACATTTATTCCCCTGACAAATTTATGCCAGAAAACTGATAGACTTATTATAGAACCTCTTCCCACAACAACAACAACAATGAAAAAATAATCCATAGTTTTGTGTGATTCACTCTCAGTCTTACAATTTGGGAAACAAAATCTTTATCCAACAGCACAGCCCTTGGAGCCAATATCTGAGAAAAAAAAAAATCTTTTCCCTGTTAAGTTCCCATATTGAAAATATCATAAAGGTATTATCATCCACTATGACTAGCTGAAACTCTAAAAAAGTAACTGTATTAAATGGATTTTTTTAATTCCCGTATGTTCCAGTAATCAGTAAAGCAGATTTACATCTGCTTTTTTCCTATCACTATTAGGAGAGAAGAAGAGCCATAAAGCCCATATTTTAAGGATGTAATTTATTACAAAAGTTTCACTGCGGTTTTATTTTTGTTTTTTGGGGGTTTTTGTTTTTTTTTTTTCCCCAATCTCTGCTGATCAGGATTTGTAATAATACACTTATTGTAGCTGATGTTGGGAATCCATCCTTTGTAATACCTCTTGACATAATTGCAGCTTTTGACACACTCAATCGTGGGATCCTTCTAAACCATCTTGAAAAATATGTTGGTCTTTCAGGTTCGGTTATTCAGCAGCTCAAATCTTATTAGAACCATCGACTACAGTTTGTTAATATAATTTCTCCCCATTCCTCCTCTTCCATTGTCATCTGGAGTCATCTGTTACGATGTCATCTGCAGTCCCACGGGGAGCTGCTCCTGGTTCCACGTGTTCCTTTATCTACCTGCTGCCTTTAGGAGCTGCAAACTCCAGCTGCAGAGACCTGGGCTCTGCTGCTGGCACACAGCACTTCCATCTTCCATTCCTATTTATTGACCAATATTCTATTTATTGATCAATATTCTAATGCTTCTCCCTCCTGCTCAGCTACTTAGATGAGCCCCAGTTTAAAAAAAAAAAAAAGAAATAAAAATCAAAAAGAATGTTTTTTAAACATTCTGAAATTATACCCCAGACAGAGAGAGGCAAAACNAAAATCAAAAAGAATGTTTTTTAAACAGAGAGAGGCAAAATGAGTTTTTGATTACATACCTTTTTCCACAGCCAGGTGATTCATACTATTGCGCTGTTCAAATCCAGAATTGTTTTATTTATTTATAAATTTCCACGTATTTGAGCATGTAAAAATGCCCAACAATGCCATAAAACCTCAACTAGAAGCTGTAAAAAAAGGCAGGAAGGAGGGAAAAGGAGCAAAGCCAAGAGAAAGGAGAATTCAGTTTGGAGCTGCATCCAACTTCCAGCAGCCAGATTTCTATTTATGACACCACCTCTGTACAGTGGCACCAGAATCAGCTTTAATGGATGACATTGCCTCACATTCCTCATAAAAACCAACCAGGAGCTGCTTTTTCCAGAAACACCCGGGACCTGCAGCTCCCACAGAGTTTGGTGGGCTGCACCAAACACCTGGAGCTTCAAAAACCCAACCCAACTCTTGTTAACACGGATAATTCTCCTTCCTCCTGCTTGGCAGTGAAAGATTAGCTGGAAAAAGGAATATCCCAGGGAGCAAGAAAGAGAAGGAGCTGTGTCTTTTCCAGCTGCAAATGGGCAATTTCTGATTTTCAGGGAGGGATATTTGTTGGAGGGTTGTACAGAGTCCTTTTCCCGTTCTTCCAGATTTATCTGGTGTTCTCAAATTGCTCTGCTTAAGTGAATCTCCCAGCCTGGGGAAAACAGCTGGCTGGGAATGTCAACATCAAACACCTTCTTCTTAAAGAAATCTTTCTCTACTTCCAAATCTCTTTGGAAAATAATAACAAAATGGAGCAAAACAAATGTAAACAAAGCAAAGTAAACCAAACCAAATGAAAACAAACCAAAACAAGCAAAACCAATCCAAACCAAATCAAAACAAAGAAAATCAAACCAAACCAAACCAAAACAAAGAAATCCAAACCAAACCAAATTAAAAGGGAGGATTTTTAGCCATTTCTTCAGGCAGTTGCTGTCCANAACAAATGTAAACAAAGCAAAGTAAACCAAACCAAATGAAAACAAACCAAAACAAGCAAAACCAATCCAAACCAAATCAAAACAAAGAAAATCAAACCAAACCAAACCAAAACAAAGAAATCCAAACCAAACCAAATTAAAAGGGAGGATTTTTAGCCATTTCTTCAGGCAGTTGCTGTCCATTTCTTCTCTTTTCCACCATCTTTTTGAGAGATATTTGATCACGTGTCCTTTTAACTCCATCAAAATCATAACCTGAGTTGTTGAATTCATCCACTGCCCTGCTTGGTTGGACATTGGGGCTTGGAGCAGCCTGGGACAGTGGAAGGTGTCCCTGCCATGGTAGGGGTGACACTGGATGGGATTTGAGGTCCTTTCCAACCCAACCCATTCCATGATCCATCCTCACTCCATGGAACAGCTGCTTCTAAACCCCTAAAAATTTTTAAAACCTGTTTTGCTGAAATTAGTCTTCCGTCAGCTTTATTTTGTTGTTACAAATAATTCCATTTTTCACAGCTTAATGATTCCATTTCGTTCCTGCTCTCCTCCGCTGTGTACAAATTCAGTGGCACTCCTGGGAAGAGAGGTATAAAGAGAAAAAACTTCTGGATTGTTTTTTTCTTCATATGTGTGTTTATAAATCAAGCAGTTTAATATCTAAATTAAAAAGACATCATAGATTCATGGAATGGTTTGGGTTGGAAGGGGCATAAAAGCTCTTCTTCTCATAAAATCTTCCACTATCCCAGGTTCCTCCAAGCCCTGTCCAACCTGGCCTTGAAAATAAACATTGGGGCAGGAGAGAAGGGAAAGGCAAAAAAAAAAAACCCAAAAACCATAATATTTTAAAGTTATTTCCTTTCATATCACCAAATATCAAGTATCACTCTTGATTTCAAGCTCCCCAGTTATCACCAGGTTTTGAAGGTTTCTTGACAGAGCAAGACCTTTAAGAATACACAAGATTTTTGCATTTCATGTGGATAAAATACTGATATGTGCAATTATTTTGTCTGACCAGGTTTAAAAATCAACGTAGCCACACAACCTTCTCCAAACTGCAATTTAATCTTTTTTTTCCCTGTTGATAGTGGTGGTTCTGTCACAAGTCAACCCTAAAGCAAATTAAAAAATTAATGGATCAGGCATGAGAATAATTATTGTGGAAAAGGCCAGAACTGTGCCTTTTCCAAACAGACCAAAAAAGATTGATGCAGAAATGACCCAAGTGGGCCCTACGAGCTTATTCAATAAGGGTCCACTCAAATTCCATCTGTGAACATTTGGTCGGCCCTTTTATGGCGATGAGGCCATTCCTCCAAGTCCATATTAATTTTTGCGCACATCTGTACACCCACCTAATCTCTACCCACAAGCCCACTCCAATCACAATTAAAAGAACAAGTTTAACACTGGGCAAATTTTAATATCATGACAAGTTCTGTCGGGTTATTAAAAAAAAAAAAAACTATGGCAGTTGTTGATTTTTTTTTTTTTTTTAATTTCTACTTTGTTTCAAGAGGGAACTGGTCAGACTGGTGAAGCTCCAGTGTTGTCCTCATGGTTCTGATTTTTGCTTGGATGCAGAACAATAGGATGAAGCATCACTGGGCTTCTGGAGCTGCCTGAATTCAGCATTCCAGGGCTGAAAGTATTCCATCGCACAAATCTGGAGTTTACCCTGAGATCAACAAGTAAATTACAGTTTCCAGGCTCTCCTTCCCATCCCTGAATGCATACAATCAGCATCATTATTTTAAGCAAACAATTGCCAGGGCTTTAAATAAAAAATGCCGTGTGCACAGCATTTACATTTTAAGCACAGCATATTAATAGGAAGGGAGAAGAGAAAGATGACAACGAGAAATGTCAGCTGGTTTAATCATACTTAATATGAAAAGACTGCTATAACTTTAAGAATGCAGCTTAGCTGACTTTGGAGCTTAGGTTTTTATTTTTCTGCTTTATAGCATGCTTCAAAACTACTTGGACAAATACAAAACAAGAATTACAGTGCACCATAAGTTATTTTAATATCCTGTAGTGGTGTATACTTCCAATGAAATCCCAAGACTATTATTAAGGTTCTGTGTTTGTGTGAAAATGTCAAGTTGTTTCGAGTGACTACATACTCTAAATTATATATAACTGTTACTTTATAGCTAATAGGCACTAAAATTACTTTAAAACAGAAATGTAAAGTTATATTTTCATCCTTTTTGACAGATAATAAAGCTTATTTATGAGATACATTTTCTCAAGTATTAAAATATATAATGTTTACAAAAACATTAAAAACACCAATACTTGATATTTAAGCAAGAAACAGAGCCATCACGAAGATATTTTCCTGGGTGTATCCAGCATGAAGCCAAAGAGGTGATAATGCAATAATTTCACTCGTGAAAGCCATTTGTTAAACTGGTGAAAAATAAAAAAGGCAGCGCCTCAAAATGAGATTTAGATGCTTTCCCTCTCCCTGCCCGTCATTAAACCGCAGGTATGAAATCCTTGTGTGCATCCTCGATGCCACACGGCACCTCCCACCCTTTATTTAATTTTATTTCACTTTACTTCACCTTGTTTAATTGCTTTGTTGTCGTGGCCCTGCCCGAGGAGGCTGAGAAGGGGAGAAAAAAGAAAAAGTTACTCCTTTTTACAAGCGCCACGGAAAGGGACTCGAGCACCAGGAGTGATTTCTCCCCTTGTAAACTCCAGTTAGGGCGGAGAATTTATGGAAGGGAAGATTGCTGCCGGCGTGGTGTACACTTAAGTGCACACACCACCGCTAACCCGCCAATTACTCCAGGGCTCAAATAAAAAGGCTTCATATGCAAATTGCCCCGGTTTATTCCTCCGGAGCTCTTAGTAAATAAAAACACATAAACGTCGGGGTCTGCCTGGTGGCGTGAGAGGTGCGAGGAACGTCAGGGCGACGCTCATCCCGGGATGAAGGCAAGGCTCCCAGAAGGTTGGGAGCTAATTGCCAGCCCTCTGCTGGGATTGGGATTGCCTCTTCTGCCGAGGGGCCGCGCCGAAATTTATGCTCGGCCGTCCTGCCGCTCTGCTCCGCGATATTATGCCAAAGCATGAACAAAAGAAAATTACCCTGAAGCAATGGAGTGCCACAACGCATTGTCGCTATTAATCTTTTAGTAATGGCAATGCTAATTTGACGCGATGCATGGTAATTTATTAATACGAGTATTTGAAGTCCTAAACTTGAAATATTCTGCGCGGAGAAGGAGGGTTCTGGAAAGAGGGATGTGAAGGGTTTCACCTCCAAAGGGTTTTGAGCCCCAACAGCGGCAGCTGAAGAGGTGTTTGGACTCCAGCAGGTGATGGTTCTGTAACCCAAATGGGATGGGAGCCTCGTGATGGGCACCAACCTTGGCCAAGCTCCACCACCCAGAGCCAGGAGAGGATGGAGGGATGGATGAGGCCTTGGCAGAGGGGATGGTTGCCAGGCGCTGGTCGGCAGGGGATGCTCCTGCATCAACCAGCTCGTGGTTTTCTGGCAGAGGGGGGCAGCTGGGGCGCAGAGCCCTCTGCCCATCCTTGGTCTCTGCGGGAGGGCACAGCGGGCTCCTCCCGGGCACCGCCGCTCCTACAAACTGCTCGGCCGTGCTTATAAAAGGGCTAATCCGTGTTCACATCGCACGGGCTTTGTTCCTTCTCCCGAGCCATCATTAACTATTAATCGAGGGTGGGTGTTTTTTGTTGTTTTTTTTTCCCTTCAAAAGGTCTGCTCCGTTTGTTGTTTGCTCTTGGAAAAAACAACGGAGCCCGTTTAGGATGCGGTGGAGCGCCGGGAAGGCAGAGATGTTTGTAAACATTGTAATGATCGTATTAAAAAGTAAATGGGATTAAAAATAAAATAAAAACAACCCCAAGCAATAAGGGGAAAAGGAAGGTGTGGGGTTTTTGTGGGTTTTTTTTTTACATTAGCTGGCCAGAAAACTGCAGAAGAACTCCATGATTTGTTAAGAGAGCAGCACTGGAAAAACTGGGGAAACCTTAAATTCCACCTGTCTGATTAATGTCAAGGTTACATTCGATCTACATTGGTAGCACACATGAATTTCATGTCCCCAGACCTTCACAGGAGTCGATGGAACGAGAGCCATTATTTATTGGCAGTAATGGCCACCAGCCAGGCTAGAACCTGGGACAATACATTAACAGCAGTGTGATGCCTTGGGAAAAGGAGGCCATTAATGCAGGTCACCTGCACTGCAGAGTGGAGGCTGCATCAGGTGGAAGCCATCAAAAACTTCTCCAACTGGAAACAAGCAGAATCCAAACCTTGCTGCATTAATTCAGAGAAAATTCTTGTTGGTCTTTTGTGGTCTGCCATTCCCAGCATCCTCCCAGAGTCATTTCTCCTCGATCAAACTTGCATTTGGTTTTTTCAGGTTTGTATTCAAGGTCTTATACAAAATTATAATCCTTGGTTTGGCTTGTTCGGGAATGGGAGATGTTTTAGTACATTTTAAAGTAAGATCTTCTGGCAACGTATTGCTTCTTTCTCATGCTCACAATTCTCTCTCGCTGTAAATAACATTATCAAAGTGCATTACTTCAGAATATTAACGGCCAGGATCTTACCCAGCAGATCCAAAGCGACTGCTGGAAATCCATTTCCATGCAGAAACCCAAACTCCAGGCACCATCAGGAATGGAGCATCACCCACACCCCAAACAGGGTTGCTCTGTGAATTAGCATCACACGTGGCACTGCATATTCCCACAGCTGAAGCCAGTGAAAAATTCCTATTTGTGTTCTGTCAGATTCTCCACATCCTGAAGGGGTGGGATGGGTTCCTGTACTCTGAGCAGGACCATGTTAGCACCACCCCGTTGGGCGATTTATTTGTTTTTTAACAAGTGTGAAGTGCCTGTGGATACTTTCTAACTTCAGGCACTGGAAGAGCTCATTTATAACCCCATACCTGATTACTTGACTTTCCTAAACTCTCTTTTCCTTTTGTTGTTTCAATTTATCTTATATCACCACTCAAGCTCAACAATGATAAAAAATAAAGGTGTTTTCTTTTTGTCATGTAGAAAATGTGATTCATTCGTTGTCTTTAACAGGCCTTCAGACCCCCAGACATATGTTCAATGTTTGGCAGCAATAAAAAAACCCCCAACAACAGCAGCTAAACAAATATATATATTTGTAAGGATTATAAATCAGCACAAGTTATTCTGGCACTACTTTATGTAAGACATTAGTGGGGCTATATTTGAAATATCGTGTGCAATTCTGGTCACTGTATTACCGGCAGGACATTGCGGGGATTGAAAAGGTGCGGTGGAGGGCAACCAAAATGATTCAGAATTTGGGAGATGTGAATGATGAAGACAAATGAGCTGGATCCAGGCTGTCTTGGTTAAAGATTTGGTTCTGGGGGATGCTGGGGGGTTCTCCTTGGGCTGAGGATTTTCCCCCAGCCCTGGAAGCCCCCCAGGACAGCGGGAGGACGGGAGAACGGGAGATCCCGGCACGGCCACGGCTCAACGAGGGATAAGTGGACTCGCAGCCACAAGTTGAGGGGGGTAGTAAATAATTCAGAGGCATGAAAAAAAAACTGACAGGGAGGAAATTATCCATCCATTCATGTACTGAATTTAAGATTAGAGGAGCTAAAAAAGCGCTGCACATAAAGCGGTGCTAAAAGCAAAATATTGCCTTTCAGTGGGGAAAGGGTATTTATTCCAACTTTTTTTTCCCCTAAGATGGGGGAAATGAAAGGCTCCTTTTTGCACCTGAAAAAAAAAAAAAAAGGCTTCTGTTGTGGGGGAAAAAAATAAAAAAGACCTGTATCCAGGAGTGGAGGGGGATGTGAAGGTGAAAGGGTAAATTCTGTTCGTTGCAAGACATGCTGCTGACCTGGAGGTTGTCGGTACAACCACGCCACAGGGACACTGTGCCAGGCCTGCACGGGTGACCCGGCAAGGAAAACTTCTCCTGGAGAGAAAACCACTCAGAAGCAATCCCTCGTTCTCAGCTAACTGAAGGAAAGGCAGAAAATCCCAGAATTAGATGCACTCCACGTGTCTTTTCCCTTCCTTTTGTTTTGGAGCTTGGATGGATGTCTGAGCAGCAAGGAGAGCTCAGTCCCAATCGAAGAGAGAAGGGAGGGAAAGTGTTCACACAAAAATATCTCTGTGGCTTTTGTTATTTACAAGAGAAAAACGTCCCTCACTTCATTCTAAGTACAGTTTATTCACACCACCTGCTCAGGCATAAGGGCCTGAGGAAGTAACAGTTTAATGGAATGTGACAGGTGGTTGGAATTCTTCTAAAATGTCTTTATTCTGTTTTATTTAAAGAAGAAAAAAAATGCATGGAAAATAGGCATGAATGTTTGTTTATAGAATCACAGAGTCCCAGAATGGTGTGGCACTGAAGGGACCTCAAAGATCACCCAGTGCCACCCCAGCCATGGCAGGGGCACCTTCCACTGTCCCAGGCTGCTCCAACCTGGCCTTGGGCACTGCCAGGGATCCAGGGGCAGCCACAGCTGCTCTGGGAATTCCAGCCCAGCTCCTGCCCACCCTCCCAGGGAACAATTCCCGCCCAATCTCCCATCCAGCCCTGCCCTCTGGCACTGGGAGCCATTCCCTGTGTCCTGTCCCTCCATCCCTTGTCCCCAGTCCCTCTCCAGCTCTCCTAGAGCCCCTTTAGGCCCTGCCAAGGGCTCTGAGCTCTCCCTGGATCCTTCTCCTCTCCAGGTGAGCACCCCCAGGTGTCCCAGCCTGGCTCCAGAGGGGCTCCAGCCCTTGGAGCAGCTCCATGGCTCCTCTGGGCTCTCTCCAGCAGCTCCAGGTCCCTCCTGTGCTGGTTGTCCCAGAGTTGGGTGCAGTGCCCCAGGCTGGGAGCCCCCCAGAAGGGCAGAATCCCCTCCCCTGCTGTGCTGTGCTGCCTCTCCAGCAGACACAGGGGTGGGCAAAGCCCCTCCTGAGAACCAGGACCTGTGTCTGTGTGAGCTGAGGGTCTCATCCCCTCCTCCCAGCTGGGCAGCCTGCAGCAGAGCCCCTCTGTAATGTCACCTGTCCCTTTTGCTCTGCCACGAGCCCTCAGCCTGGAAAAGCACTCAAGGCTCTCGTTAATTAAGCACATTTCCATGCAGTTTCTGACACCTGACAGAGTACAAAGTGTTCCCATCCACCCTACACGGGGCAATCTCGGCTTCTGCTCGTGGAGTCAGATATCACCGAGGCGAAATCAATCCTGGGAGTGATGTGAGGCAGAGGCTTAAGACATTTAAGGATAATATCTGACTTGTGAGGGGATAAATATTCCACGTCTTGCACTGCTCAAAATGCAGCAAGGAGAGCTCCCTGTGCTGGGAGATGGGAGGCAGGAGCCTGAGAAAAGAAAATGACTTTAAGGAGACGAGAGTGTGACCTCGGTGTTGGCCAGTTCAGGTAATTTTCACCCTCCAGCAGGACTGTGCCATGTCAGAGGCCAAATTACAGCCCATCTGGTCAGTGAGACTTGAAGCTCAGGAGATTTTGTGAAGAACAGAAAGCTCCAAGAGCTCTATATATCTGTCAAGGGCTAAATTACGTTATGGATGAGAATGGACTTCGGTTTGGGACAGTTCAGAGATCTTTAAGTGAAATTTTCCTACCTAGGCAACACCTGCTCAGCTCCAATCCTTTGGAGAAAACTCCAGCTACAATTTTGAAGGCAAACAAATCCCATTTTTAAATACCACTTTTTTTTTTCCCACCTTTTTTTCGTTGTTGTTGTTTTTCGTGTAAGACAAGCTAAATCCATCACCTCAGCCACAGTCACTTTAAAACTTTGTATGTGAGACATCATTTATTTTCTTTATGGGGCATTTTTCAGGCAGATGGATAAGGAATATTCATACCAATATTAACAGGAGCCAATACCTTAAAACATAGCCAGAAAATTGCATGGCTGGGCCCAAGGACTCTTGAAGTATTTAACAGACTCCAGGGATGGATGATCCTACCAGGATAAAAATGTTTCCTTCTCAAAACCTGAATCATTCCTAGCAAGAAGCTGCATGGATTTTTGGGATTTTTGCTCCAAGATCTTTCATCCAATGGCTCCTGTGTCCCTGTACCTGTAAGAAACACAAGCAAAGATCCACGATACAGCAAATGACCACTCCAGGGACTTTCCAGCCTACCTGGAAGCCCATTTAGGAGAAACAAAATGCTCCCACCTCAGCCATCCCAGGCTTTGCCAGTTGTACAACTTCCCAGCTTCCACCAGGAAGCTCGTGTGACTTTGGTTTCCCTCTTCCAGACTAGAATTCCATAGTCAGAATTTACTGTGTAAGCCATGGGTGAGACCCTGGCACAGCTCAAACAAACCCAGCCCAATGTAAAAGCAAATCAGAAATCTCATGTGATATTTAAAAGCTAAACTATATTTAGGTAATGCTATTTAACTCATGTCATAGGACAAATATATTTGAGGAGTATATTTATACTGTAACCCATTGATTTCCACAACGGGGATGAATTAGCCTTGCCTCTCTTAAGCAAATAAAATAAACATTGTGCTCAATCTTTAACTTCCAAGCTAAGCATGTTCCAGCCCCAACATTCCTGTTGCCTGTGCAGCCAAATAGATTTATTCTCTGATGCCATTTTTCTCGTGTCATTTTGGAATTTGATTGCAGCATATTTAAAATGTTGGTTGCAATCATAACAAAGTGCAGCATTTAAAATGCATTCAACACACACATTGTCCTTGCGGGGAACGGTTATTTGTCTCTGTCCTCTGAGGAGGAACATGGTATGATGAGCAAAACCCGGTGTAATAAAGAAGAATGATGTGGAAAACCCCACAGAAAGAATGGCTCTTTATTCCTTAAATTAAATATGTTTGGGGGTGTTAAATGTCTTATCGGATACAGTTGGAACAAAACTGTTAGACAAATAAAGTCGTGCTTGCTATTCCATCCAACATGCTGAACAAATACAGGAAAACCTTCCCATATGAATAATTGATAAAGGATTAAAACTGTTAAAAGCATATATTTTCCATGCACCAAGGGTATTTGTCTAATAGGTTTCCACTGTGATAAGCAAAGTACATCTCCTGCTTCATAATTTCAAGATAGTTTTCGATATTAAGTGAAGATTTTTAAAAAAAAAAGTATTTTTTTGCTGTTCTTTGCAACATGAGTCATCCAGGTTCACTCTGCTCAGAGTAAAAGCAGAGGGAGAAAACAGCCATGGCTTTGGGAAGAGGGGCAAAGACAGAAAGAGAAAACATCCTTTGAGGAACAGGCACTGAGGGAGCAGTGGGACACTGCAAATTACCCAGCACAGCTCTCAGCCTGCCTACTTGAAAGTTGTTCTTTGATAAAGCCAAAAAGTTGTACATTTTGTCCTAAAGCAGTCATAAATTTAATCCAATTTGATTGAAAGAAAATCAGTTTGTGAAGAAAACACAAAGAAACACAGAATAGTTGAGGTTGGAAAAGCCCCTCTGACACCACCAAGTCCAAACACTCCCCAGCACTTCCAAGGCTCACCCATATCCCAAAGTTCCACATCTGCAAGGCTTTTAAACCCCTCCAGGGATGGGGACTCCACTGTTCCCCTGGGAAACCTGTGCCAGGGCTGGACAACCCTTTCCATGAAGAAATTTTCCAAGCATCCAACTTGAACCTCCTGTGGTGCTGAAGTCAGGAGAGAGCTGGCTGCTCTTCCCCAGCAGAACATCCCTCATTGCAGCTCCACTCCCTTACTGAAATCATAGATGGGAAATACTCCCCTGGCCCCACACTCCACTGGATTTTATTCCACTCTATCCAAAATTATTGTCTTTGTAGTAAAGCTTGGTTTTATTCTTTTGGTACCAAAACAGAAGTGGTTGTGCTGGTCTCATAAGGCAAAAATAGATGTTTTCCCATAACCAGGCTTGGATGCCGCTTTAAAATAGAAAAGCAGAAAATCCTGGAGTGCCTGCTGTGATTAGCAAGATACTGCTCTGAATTTGGGGTTCACAGTTCACAGTAAAGGGGGGTCACAACCATGCTGCTGTCTTGTTTAGTGCTGAGTTTGGGTGATTTGGCAATGAGGGGAGAACCAAAGGTCACAGCTGGAGCCCAAGGGTTTCACTGGGCAGCCCTTCAGCTGTGCCAGTGCTTTAACAACTCCAGGGGTCACCATTCCTGAGGCTTTGGCTACAACCACTTTACTATCCCAGTAATCCTGGATGGAGCACTCAGGCAAAGCCAGCACAGATGATAACAGCAGATTTGTTTCAAGAGCCCATAGAAATAATTTTTTCCCCCCTCAGACTGTCATCAATTCCATAAAAGAAGAATTCAGATTAACTGGAAATACACAGGGCATTTTGAAAAGCAAATGAACAAAAATGTTTGGTGATCCTTCATCCAGCTCATGCTGCTCAAGGAAATGTTTCAAACTCATGGAGAAAATTGCTTGTGAGTCAACGTTTTAATTGCTCTTCCCTAAAAAAAGAGGTTAGTGAAAATTTTTGTGGACTTATGGACTAGAGAGACTTTGAAGTGAGGTGTAGCCTGGAGCTGGAAGGAGCTCTGAGGACACTGGGCTCCCACATTCCAGACTGGGGAGCAGCAGCAAGTGCACCCCACCTGATTTTAACTGCACTGACAAACCTCATGTGGGAAAGGCTGTGGAAAGCCCAGCTTGATGGGCAGAGCTCAGGATACAGGCAACTGAGGTTGGGCTTGATGATCTTGGAGATCTTTTCCAACCTTAATAATTTCCTAAGGATTCTATTTCTGCAAAGCATTTGGGGTCAGCTTTGCTGCTCACTCCCACCAAGAGAATTTCCACAGCCTCAACCAGGACGAGCTCCAACACCCCACATCTGCTGGAAGCACCTCAAGACTTTGGGGATAAATAAAATATGCAGTGCCCCTTTAAAAATCCTAACTTGCCTTCCAACACACACATATACACAAAAAAGAAAAGAAAAAAAAAGTAACACAGGAGCCTTCAACTCTGAGCCTGTTTGTTGTGCACGAGTCATCCCACACTCCGAAAAAAGCTAATTTTTTTTAGCATCCTTTGCTTTCAAAGCAAGCAACTAAATGCAGAAAAGTGGGGCCGCCCCGAGGGACTGCCTCCTCCCTGTGATGCACATCGCCTGCAGCTAACATGCAACTAGGACAGACACAGAACTCGAAAATCCTCCACCCTACAGACGGCTCCATGAAAGACAAAGAGAAACGCTTGTTTGGCATGCAAAATCCGGCTCCTCCTCGTCCCCTGCACCTCGTCCTTAGCGAAACAGCAAATAATTTGTAAATAGAGCTCAGGAGAGACCTGGGTGAAAACCTGGATGGCTTTAAGCACTGGATTATTTCAAATGCCAAGGAAAAGTGAGGCACTGGACCTGTGACTTCTGTTGGCCTTTCTGTTGGTCACTCACCCGAATTTATCAAATTTATTGGGGCAGAGTTTGTCTGTCCACAAAGCACAACCCATTTCCTCCCCAGCCTTGCATTACATAACCACTCACTGCAAGGAAGGCTTTGAAAAAGGCAGGGGGGAAAGAGAAAAAGGGAGTAAAAGAGAGAAAATAAAAAGCCCCGGTACAAAATATATGCAGAATTTGTTTTCCAATGAAGGTCTAATAGGGCTACCTCTTAAGTCTGGATATGTAAAAAATTGCCCTTTTCACAGCTGATAAAATACAAATTAATCCTTAGAGGATTTAATATGTGCCTATTTATTACTTTCAAGTATGAAAGTACTGCTGCAATTAATATAGCCTGCACTCCTGTATGCGCTGCTCCGTGGCATTGTCTTTGAAACACGAAATATATGCAAAGCTTTTATACACAGATATGTACAGAAACACACCAAATGAATACATTTCCCCTTAAAAACCTGCAAAAGCAAGTGTGGATGCTGTGCTTTTTCAAAGGCTAAGCATCCAGCGTGCCTCTGTTGTTCCACTGCTGCTGCTGGAGTCCATGTGAACTCCGAAGCTTTAAATTAAGGTGTCTTGCGTGTTTATCCTGAGATGTGTAAACATTTTAAAAATAAAGAAACATTTTTCTCTGTCTTCACAGATTAGTGTTTGTTTAACCTCCAATCTTTTAATTTTTTTTAATTATTTTTATTTTTGTTGGTTTTTTCCTAAGTGCCGTTCCATTAATTTCCTTGTCTTTCCAAAATTAACTCCTGGCGTCCCAACCCCAAATTCCCAGTTAAACCACTTGAGCCTGTCTTCAGACAGCAGACTTGTCATTTTAGACTCAATTCGCTGAAAAAAATATTCTTTACTTGCCAGCTCCTATGCACATATATTTATTTTTTCCATCTATTTAGCATACATTGGCCAGGAGACAAGTTTCTGGTACTTTGCACACTTTAAACATTGCTGGCTTTGAAGTGAAAGTGAAAGGGATCCACATTATAATGGTTATTTTGGGGGGCAATATTCAGAAATGGTTATTACTCGTGCAGATATGTAAGATATGTATGCATGTGCATGCTTGTCACTCTCATATATATAAATATATGTGTGTGTGTGTACACGTGTGGATTTAAATAATAATAATAATCATAACCTTCAGGTCATCTCTTTATATGCCACGGTTTCAAAAATTTTTTGGCGGAAAGGGAGAAATGAAAACGATTCCATTTTTATCCTTCGGTAATGAATCCCCCAAATTACCATAAGCCTTGTTCTTTAAGTTCAGGCTAATGAGTCCTATTTTATTCATATTTTTTGAACGCTCGACTTTGCGTTTGATCGCCTCCCTTTGTTTATTCATCACCAAAGTCGATATAATTTCCTGCGCCGTCCCACGTTTGTTTACAATCTCTCCAGCAATATTTATTTTGGGTAAAAAGACCACCTTGGCAGGAGAGGAGGAGAGCAGCTCTCCTGCATTCCTCTGCCTCTCCCGTCCCATCTCAGCCCATGGAGCTCTTTTGACAGACAGCATGAAAAAAAATCTGCATAAGGAAAAGTAACTGACAGCTGGGGTCAGACTCTCTCTGTTTAATGACACTGCCAGTTACACATTTTGAATTGTTTAAATATGAGTCTACAGCTTCAACGATCATCATCTCGCTGGTTCCACTTTTCATACCCAACAGCCAGGAAAGTGACACGTAATTACACACTTACTGATGGTATCGCCGGGGCCGATAATTAAAACTGCCACGGGAGGATTGCTATGGCGGGGCTACAGCTGGGATGTTGTCAAGAGGTAGAAACTCCTGCAGCTTTTAACGCTATCTTCTTACAGGTGGACCACGGCGAAGGGATGGAAAGGCCTCAGCACATCATTCACAATGTCTCGCACAAACGAAGAAAATCTATTAACAATCCTGTAAGTGAAATACAAACACGCTGACCCGAGGGTTAAACTGTCTGCGTGGACGCCGCCAGTGCCGCATTGTTCTTTTTTTTTTTTCCCCTACCCCTTTTCGGATGTGTTTACAGAAAAAAAAAACCCCAAACAAACAAACTAAAAAAAAACAACCCCAAGCCCTGCCGGGATATTTTGCCACCTTTGGTAGCACAAAGGGATGTTGGACGGGCAGCACAGGAATGAGCCTCGTTTACTTCTGATGAGCTCCATGAGTAGCTGAACTCAGGGATGAGGCACCAACAAGCTGCTAAAAGT
The DNA here is from genome assembly GCA_013400435.1 of Pycnonotus jocosus. Classification (NCBI taxonomy): domain Eukaryota; kingdom Metazoa; phylum Chordata; class Aves; order Passeriformes; family Pycnonotidae; genus Pycnonotus; species Pycnonotus jocosus. The sequence goes on along the minus strand of VWYP01018233.1, from coordinate 143,703 downwards.
AAACACGGCAGAAAAAGCTCAAGAAAAAGCTCGTTTGGCACTGTAGATCCTGTTAAACAGAGGTTTGTATCCTGCCTTGGCAAAGACAGAGCAGAGGAAGGATGGGCCGGCAAGGCAAAGCCCAGAAATCAGCCCAGCCGAGGGAATGGAACACCCAATGGACAGCCCAACTTTGGGCAAGGTTTGCCATTGGTTTGATGCTTCACTCTTGATCAACCACCCCTCATTTTCCTCTGTTTCTCCTGTGATGAACAGAGAATAAAATATGAACAAATTGTGAGGGGATTGCCCTCTGCATAGTACCTGGTGGTGGCTTTATTTCAGATTTTCCCAGCACATTTAGGGAGCTTCACGGAAACAGCGTCAGTGGGGGAATGCAGGTGACAGAGGAGGAATGCAGGGGACAGAGGAGGAATGCAGGTGACAGAGGGGGAATGCAGGGGACAGAGGAGGAATGCAGGGGACAGAGGAGGAATGCAGGTGCCAGAGGAGGAATGCAGGGGACAGAGGAGGAATGCAGGTGACAGAGGGGGAATGCAGGTGACAGCCTGACCTTGCAGGGCTGGGGAGCACTGCCAGCACCAGCTCCTCTGGCACTTGGCTCATGTCAGGCCCCTCACACACAGCCATGGGCAGTTGGGATTCACTGGCACCTCAGCTCCGAGCCGTGCCGGGTTGAGGTGAAGCGTTTTGGCACAAGAGCAGCTCCACGTTGGCAGGTTTGATCCCCAGCCACTGAACTCAGCCATCTCCAGGGCTTCAGCTGGGCTGTGGCCAAGGCAGCCTCATCTCCAGGCTTCCCACTCAGCCCCTCTGGCTCCAGAGGAGAGGTGTGCTACCACCTGCCAGCCACAGGCAGCTCCTCCGTGCTCCCATGGCCACAGGAGCTCTCCTGGCACTCTGTTCCTGCCCAGTGTCCCCTTTCTGCTGGCATGAAATGTCCCCAGCAATCTCAGAAGCAATAACAAGGACAGGAATCCCCAGGCAGCCTCAACAATTGGCCTTGGTGGATTTAAATTTACAGATGCAGAGAAAGCCTCGAAGAGGAGGCAGAGAGTCCAAAGGATGAGTGCTCAAACGCCAGAGGAGTCAGGCAGGGAAGAATCCCAAAATCCCTGAGGCTGGAAAAGACCTTTGAGATCATCAAACCCAAGCTGTGCCCCATCCCCACCCTGTCCCCAGCCCAGAGCACTCAGTGCCACCTCCAGGAATTCCTGGGACACCTCCAGGGATGGGCACTCCAGACCTCCCTGGGCAGCCCCTGCCAAAGCCTGGCAATCCTTGCCACGGTGAAATTTTTCATGATGTCCAGCCTCAAGCTCCCCTGGTGCCATTTCCTCTCGTTTCCTCTCATCCTGTTGGCTTCTTCTTCTTCTTTCCCTCCCTGCAACCATTCCTGCACAGAAATTCCACATTCTCCTACTGCAGTGTGTTGCATAATAAAAAGAAAACCACAAAAAAATAAAAACAAAAAAACCCACACCCAAACAACTTCTGCTTCTGAATTGCTGCTAAATTATCACTTTTTTTTCCTTCTTTTCCTCATCCCAATGTGCCAATCCTATTGCCTGGATCTAAATGGTGTTTCTTGACTCTTGCTGTGCTCAAGACCTGCCTAAAATCTGGGTGTTCTTTGCCCTGGAATTACCTAATCCTTAAGTAAAGTACACAGTCCTTCTAAGACTTTGGAAATTAGGATCTTGAAAACACTCACTCATTTCCCCTGAGCTGATTTATTTTTTAAGCATCAGCCTTGTATATTTAATTTTGGGAACTTATAAAATATTTCTACTGAAACTGGGGATTTCTAAGTTTCAGGCCACTTTGGGTATTTGGGAAAATTAGATTAGTAAAGAACCTTGAAGATTTTAAGTGCTATAAAACATATTTAACCAGAAATTATGACAGAACTAAGCCCAGTTCTCTGTGATTTGAGTATTTGCCAGTGAAAGAGACACACAAGTCCAGCTGTTATTAATGCTGAGTGTTGTAAAGTACTGAAATCAACATTAATATATTTTCTAGACATTGTCCTTCTGTTTCTGAATTTCAGTTTCTTCCTTAATGCTCAGTTATTTATATTTATATTATTATTATTTATGTTATTTATTTATATTTTANATATATGATATATTCTTATTATATATTATTATATATTTCTATGTAATATAAAATATTATAATTAACTTAATAAACAAAAATATAATTACCAATAATATCTATTAAGGATTTTTCAATGCCATGGACAAGGCAATACCCTAAAACAACCAGACAAGCAGCAGTCAAATCATCTGTAATTGAATGTATTTATATTTACTTACAACATTCCTTTTTTTCCTGGAAATTTAGCCCCTGAAATTCAATCCTGTTGAGATGAAAGGATGATTTACATCCACATTAAGCAGCAGCATAATTTCACTCTGCAAAACCTTTCCTAACACAACAAAGTTGCACTTTGCTGCTACAAAAATCCTTAGTTTTTTGGGGTTTTTATTTTTTTTTTTTTTAATTTCAAACAAATATTTGGTAACCAACCTGTGCTGGCTGCGGATAAATGTTATTCTGCAGGGTAAATGTTATTCTGTGGGATGAACGAGGCAGATTCCCCACTCTGCAAGGACAGGGAGAAACCTGGGGGGTTTCACACATGCAGGTAACAGGTAAGGGGGAAATGTTGGAAGGAAGTGGATGTGGGTCCTGGACAAACCCAGGGATCACCGAAACTTCCATGGCCCCACCAAGTGTTTTACCATCCTCACCTGGCCCAAAGGAATCCATCAAAGCTTGGTTTCACAGGATCATGGAATTGCAGGATGGTTTGGGCTGGAAGGATCTCAAAACTCATCCCACATTTCACTGCCCCACATTCCACTGCACCAGGCTGCTCCAAGCCCTGCCCAACCTGCCCTGATGTGGCAAGAGGTAAGAATTCCTCCTCAGCATCCCATCCAACCCTGCCCCTGGCAGTCTGAAGCCATTCCCTCTTTTCCTGGCACTCCATGCCCAAAACCACCCTGAACTTTCAAAGGAGCAGGATTTCATCTACAGAAACACCAGGCTGCTTGCACTGCATATGGGAAAATGTCATCAGCTGGGATCTTCCTGTGCTGGAAGAGTCTGGGAATAAAGAGATGGCTGCTCTGGGTGGCACCAGAGCACTCCTGGAAGAGGCAAAATTGAACACCATCACCCCTGTTCCTCACCACTGCCCCTTCACAGGCTGTACCTAAAAAATGACACCGAGGAAACAGCTCAGATTGAGTTTCCCAGCCTGGAACGCTCCTAATTCACACCAGGAGGAGGAATGGCAGTGGTGACTCATTTTGTGTGAGGTGCCAGTGCATCTGCAGAGGTGGCACCACGCAAACATGACAAGGGACAGGCACAGCCACTTCAGCACCACTGCCAGGGCTGCCACAAAAAAAAGTCTGGAAAGAACCTAAATCACTGCAGTGGGAAGAGAGAGAAGGGAAGGCAGGTGAGGGAAGAAGGGAAGAAAAAATGTACTAATCAGCTGTGGGTAGAGTCTGTGATAATTAATGATTAACTCTGATAAACAAGATTTGAAAAAATACTATTAAGGTTTTTAATTGGGAATTTTAAGATAGCGTGAGCAAAACTGTTCCAAATGGATATTTTACTGTACTCCTGAGCAGTGAAACGTGAAAACTGAAGGAAATGCAAGAGTTGGAAACAAAATAGAGCAAAGACAGATGAGAAAAAATAATTTTGGAGGAACGAGAAATATGAAAGAAGGGGTTGCTCTGTATGGACAGAGATGTCATGGAAAGGTCAGGCCTTCACCAGGGCAAACCAACAGGGCACTGCTGGAATGCTGCTGCCTTGGAGCAGTGCCACCCCACAGATCCTGGTGAACCCAGCCTAAACTTCACTCATACTCAGTTCTTGAGTCCTGAGCCACAAAAATTCAACAATCTCCACAATTTCTGGGTGAAGCAGGCACACAGCAGTAAAAAAAGCCAACTTTTCTTCCAGCTGGATTTAACTGGCAGCAGAGCAGGCATGGAGAGCAGAGCAGGAGCAGAGCCAGGGCCATGGAAGCGTTGCTGGGTGAACTTCCACCTTCACCCTGAGCAGCGACATCCAGAGCTCCACCCCAGCCATGGAAATTCCCATGGAAGCAAGGCAGGGACATTAAAAGTTCCCAAATCCAATTTTCCCTTTTGAGTTGAGCCTCTGCTCACACCTGGCTGTGCAGAAGGGAAGGATGGCACCGTGCCCCGTGTGCCACCAGGGCTGGGCCACCTCCCTGTGGCAATGTCCTGCTCACCAACCATGTCCTGCTCACCACAGCACTGAGCTGGGACTGTCTGGGCTGTTGGAAGCCTGGAGGGTGAAAATTTCAGGCTTTCTGTGCTATAAGGCACTGACCTTCAAGCAAACACTACATTTGACCTGAGGCCGTGGAACAGGTTTCCAAAACTGAGTGATAGGGTTGTGGGTGTGTAGTTTGAATAGTACTGTGTGATCTCACAGGGTGAAAAATTTGGATTTAAGATTTTAGTATACAATAGTACATGAAGCAATATGGAGGATTTTAGGAGTTGTCCAAGTACTTCTTCTTCTTCACCTTCTTCTTTCTTCTCCATGGGTTTGGGTGGTTTTCTGTAACTGGTTAGTAAAGCCCACATTGAGAACTTCAANTTTCTGTAATTGGTTAGTAAAGTCCAAATTGAGGATTTCAAGTAGTTAGTTATTGGGTTTAAAGTAAAAATAATTTAGGTTGCATTTCATAATTGGATGGATTGTCCTTCCAAAGACCTTGTGGAGATAGAGAGGTGCTCCATTTCACCCCCATTCTCTAACTTGAACTGGGCTTTCTTACCTCAACCTGGGGGACACAGCCACAGCCAGGAGGAGCCTCATCCCATCCTGACACTGAGCTCAGCCCTTCCCAAAAACCCACAGAGCTCTCAGGTGCCTCTTCAAATCCATCCTGGAATTCCCACCTGAGTCTGGTGGATGCCCATCCAGGACCAGCCTCTGGAACCTCAGTTTTGGAGACACATCCCAGCACGGACCTGTCTAAATGTGTTGATCTGGGGTGAGCTGGAGGCTCTTGGATGGGTGTCTCAAGGATTAAGGAGCATCTGCACTTTGCTGAGGGTTTAATTCTGACCCTGTACTTAAAACTCAGCACATTTTCTGCTGTCTTAAAATAGCAGTGATTCTCCAGCTCGTCCATGGAGCTCAGAGGATGAGCAACAATAAACACACACTCACCCTTCAGCCCATAAATATCAGCTCCTTCCCAAGCTCTGGATTAGAGGTGGACCTCAAAAAGAGCAGGTGATTCTGCTCTGCTGCCATCTGTATCATCCCCACCATGTGCCAAACCTTGCAGCAGCACAGGAGGATATTTTATTAGCTGATAAACCGGCCTGCTATTCACTGAGGAAGAAGATTATCAAACAAATTACACTGAGAACCAATAATAGGGGAAAGGTTAATGATTTCTGTAAAGCCACCGAAGCCACCCGCCCCGGTAGTTTACTAAGAAAATTAGGGTTTCTTCATGCTGAGCTTGTGGGAACACTTCACCCATATTTCACCCCTTCTTTCCTCTGAGATCTTTGACATGGCTGCTTTCTTGCTGGAGAATTTACATTAAGGACAATTATAAAACAAAAAATATTCCACCATTCAGGAAAATATACAACTCCTTATCGGAGGGATGGGGATGTTCTTCTTGCCAGTCTACAGACATGGAGATTAAATTTCAGAGAGAGATTTATTTTGTGCTATTGTCCTGTTATTCACCAGAGGATTGTGCAATGCAAGTAATCTGATCAGAATAATGCATAGGGACATATTTCAGAAAACCAATAATTGTGGTAACGTTGAGCTCTGCTAGGTGCCAAAATAAAGTCCAAAATCACTCTCCCTCTTTTCCACAATTCCTTAATCATGGCATCATAATGTGCTGCTCTGTTGTCCATTAAAGCCACAAGCTTGAAGTAATCAATGCTGGACATTTGGAGATTTATTGTAATTTTAGATCTACAGCACTTTTGCTGGCTGAAAAGCAAAATTATAGTTTATAGGTGTGCCATATCTTACATTTTACAGCTTTTACTTCTTTAAGCCGGCTTGGTGTGGGTTTTTCTTCTTGGCTTGAGGGTTTTTTTTCCTTTCCACCTGAGTGCTGGAGGCTTTTTTATGATGTTAGGAAGCAGTTAAGGCAAACAACAGAAAAAATTACTAAAACTGACTGTATTTAAATTCTGTTTACTTCCTTAACCTTTTGACTTACCTACACAAAAAGTAATCTTTCATAAACAAGTCCCAAACAAAATCATTGCCTATTTTACTTTCCTTAAACCCTTGTGGAATAAGCAGAAATTGTAACAAGATCCTTGCGACCGTTTTTTATTCCGCTCATATTTGCAATGATTTTATAACTGATGCTTGCTTTGCCTCTCCACATTATCACAATCAGTGCATCCTGGGATTAAAAACCATTTAGGGCCCAACTCTTAAAGAAACTCCCCACACAGCAGTATAATGAACACTGTTCCTTTTTATTGTTGCTGGCTTTATTGATATGCCAAAGGCGCCGCCAGGCTCCCTTCTCCCTCTAAACACAAAGGGCTGACCCATTTCCCTCCATGGCTCTGGTACAGGGACAGCACAAAAGCTTTGGGGAAGGTAACCCTGAGACCCTACACGGCCAGCAAGGGGCTGGGTCAAATGTTTCACGTGTCTCAAGACAAATGTTCACCAGTTTTCTTTCATTTTTAAGAATGCGTCGGCACAAATGATCAGGAAATCATTAAAGATTTGGGCTGGAAGGGGCCTTTAAAGGTCGTCCAGCCCAACCCCTCTGTGATGAGGAGGGACATCTTCCACCAGCCCAGCTTGCTGGGGTTGTTTGAATGAATTCATCATTCCCTAATCAGCTGTTTGAGGGGTAGAGGGGCAAGGAAATTCCCATCGTCCTTAGGAATCCATCCACATCCTGATTCCGGGACAGCTGCTGGCATCCCCCTGCTCCTGCCCCATCCCTGATGCTGTAATGAGGTCCTTCAACTCAAGAAACCATCCAAGTTCAGGGCATTTCTTCACTGTGTTCTAAACTTTGAGTGATTACAAAACAATGCTGAAGGATATTCTGAATAATCATGAATTCACCAGGTGCTTGCACAGAATGAGCTTAATCCTGTCTTGGGTATTCATGTGACCTGGAGACCAAAATGGGGATCCTCTGGAACTCAGCTTCGTGGACATGCCAAGATCTGCTCATTATGGAACATGGTTAATTAAAAAATTGATCCAATATTTTAGTTAATGTTGTGTAACCATGCAGCCCCTCACTTCTTACAGCACCTTTCAGCCAAGGGCAGCTCAAATCCATACCAATGAGGATCCTTTAACCACTGCTGAAATATTAGAATTCCTGTGAAATACAGCACTGCTGGCACAGAAAATAAATATGTGAGTCCCTGTTAGGAAACAGAGTGCAGAAAATAAGTTTGATGAATGTATTTTAGACAGGTGAATTATGGCTTAGCCCCATTGAAATGTGACCAGACACTCTGAAACTCTCTCTGGATCCCGTCTGAGAGCACAAATGGTGATGTTTTACATTTCCTGGGAAAGGCAGGCACCCCAACTGCAAAGTTACTGGGAAATTCTGTTACCCAGTGACCAACGAGTGCCATTCCCTGCAGCAACTCCTGTTTCTGTGGAAGGCCCCACTTCCAGCACCCCCCAGCACGATTCCAGCTGGTTTTCATGGAGGGAAAAGGTCTCAGCTCAAGTAACAGATCTCCTGAGCCAACAGGAACACAACTACAAACTCTGTAATTGGAGAACCTAGAAAGAAAAATTCCTCAGTAATTGCCTGTGCAAGCGCTGAGATGGGAATGGTGGGTGTCACGAGATGAGGATATCACAAGATCCCAGAACCCCTGAGGTTGGAAGAGACCTCCAGGATCACTGAGCCCAACCTGTGACTGATGCTCACCTTGTCACCCAGCCCAGAGCACTGAGTGCAGCCATTCCCCGGACACCTCCAGGAGTGGGCACTCCAAACCTCCCTGGGCAGCCCCTTCCAGCTCCTGACCACCCTTTCCATGGAGGAATTCCTCCTGATGTCCAACCTGAACCTCCCCTGGGGCTGTTTGGAGCCGTGTCCTCTTGTCCTGCTCCCTGGGGAAGGAGCTGATCCCCACCTTCCCACAGCCCCCTGCCGGGTAGAATCGATCCAGCTGCAAACCAATGGCCACAGAAGGGATGCAAAAGGCTCTGAAAGCAAAGCCATGAGGTGTTTTGTATTCCCAGAGAGACCCACGGGCTCTGATCTCCCTCTCCTGCAGGGAGGGGGAGCGTGGCCATTGATTTCAATGAGTGCAGGATCAAGACCGTAATGCTGGCAGCAGCCATACACATCAGTGTAAACCTATTTGTAACAGAACCTAAGGGCACATTTCATGCATGGCTGGGAGGAAAACCCACTCACAATGGAGGGCAGGAGCGTTCATGGAGAATTTATACTACAAAAGGAAAAGGAAAAACTTTCCTCCATGCCTCTATGTGAATTCATCAATTTAACTTACACTTAAATGGAAAATCGCTATACAGAGACCATAAAAACGTATTATGTTACCAATTGAATGGTTTACACTGCTGGCAAGCTCAGGGAAAACGTACCTTTTCACTATCCCCAGCCTGAGTGAAGCACATTATGAAGGATCCCATATATATCCTTAACTTTTGTACGTGGCAATTCTCTTCACACGTGCTCTCCTTACCCTAAATCAAGTGAGTGATGAGAAGAAGGATGAGCACGGGTAGAGAAAGGAAGGAGATGTAAAGAAAGAGAAAAGTGGAGAAGGAAAATAAAGAGAAAATAAAGTTAGGGATGAGGAAGAGACAGAAATGGAAAATAGAGCAAGAAAAGGGCAAGGTGTTTCTCGGGAGTCCAGGGTAACAAATGCATCTCAATAAAGGCAGGCTGCTCTAAAAGGAAAACAATTCACACATCTCACCTGCCTCACGTATATTCTAGTTGCACATGCCAGGAGGCAGGAGGGCAGGAAGAGACCAGAAAACAGGGAAAAGAAGATGTGGTGCTGGGCAGTACCTTGGCTTAGCCAGCTGTTTTCTGCAATAAATCCATTGCTTAGTGTTAAAAGAGAATATTTTACACCTGTCTCCATTCTCTGACTGCCACAGACAACAGCTGATGGTGCTGGGGGACTCCTCTGGACCAGAGCTGGGTAAATGCTGTGAGAAGGGACATTCCAAAGTCCTCTGGTGCTGCTGCTTCCCCACACATGGGCAGGGAGGCACAAGAGGAGCTGTCACAGCACGGCCGTGGGTGTTCAGAGGGCAGGGGATGGAGCTCAGCTCTGGCTGGAGCAGCACACGGCAGATCCGACAGCCTAAAACCAGATTTTCATCTTTCAGAACTGCAGAAATAAATGGATACAAAGCATTTCTGGGTGGGCAGGCCCTGGCACAGGGTGCCCAGAGCAGCTGTGGCTGACCCTGGATCCCTGGAAGTGTCCAAGGCCAGGTTGGACAGGGTTTGGAGCAGCCTGGGACAGTGGAAGGTGGCACTGGATGAGCTTTAATTTCCCTTCCCACCCAAATCCCCCAACAATTCTCTGGGTTTATGCATGGACACACCTCAATGAAGGAGGCTGTGAAATGGAAGTTTCTCAAACAACTTTGTCATACTTTATTATTTTTATTAATCCAGTGTGCCACATCCTGAGGTTCAGCAGTGGGAACAGGGATGTGCAGCACAGGAGCTCATCCCAGGACTCTCGTGGGATCTGCCACAAACACTGGCACTCTTTGGATGTTCCACTAACTCAGATTCCTTCCAAATTCCCTCAGAATGAAAGTGCTGGTGACACGTGGTGTCCCAACTGGACCCCACACTCAGGCAGTGCAAACCTTGGCAACAAGGAGGTTTCCCCATCCCTGTCCCCTCGCTCACTGCTCAGGGGTCTGACCTCTCCAAAGCATCAGATTTCAGTCCTCTCTAAAATTTTTTACAGCTCAGGAGTGCAAAGGGAGCAATGAAAGTCTCACCTTTTAATGCTGAGCTCCCCAACAGGGCTGCTGATCAGGCAGGGGGTCCTGAGGAGGTTCTCCCCTTCTTTGTCCCCCTCCCTCCTCTTCCTCCCTCATTCCCATGTAAATATCACTAATGCAAAGAACAAACATTCTACCCAACCTAAGCACAGGGAAAAAAAAAATTAGGCATAGGAGATTTGGAAAGTGTTGTTGTTTTTGTTTCTAAATCCTTTGTGCAAAGTCTGATTGGTCTTTACTCATGAACAACTCAAAAATTACTTTACTTTTTATTTCTCTCCTCGCTTCCTTCCCCCATAGAGCAGTTTGGTGAGTATTGAACAGCTCTGTCACAGGGATTACTGATGTTAATCAGGACCACACAGCCACATTACACAGAAGTTTTTGCAGGGACTATCCTAAGGAATATAAATTAACAGTGGAGATTGTTCTGGACTGCTGACTGCAGTGTTGGTTACTTTGTGTTAAGAAAACTGCACTGTGCAAATCCCAGGAGCTCCGAGAATGATGACAGGAATGATCAAAGGAAGGCTGGAAATCTATTTATTAATGAAATATAAAGAGATTGGTAGACAACAATTATACCTTAGAAGGAAGCCCATAAGAGAAGATGTGATGCAGTATGAAAAATCCTGATCAGCACAGATGAGGCAGATCAAGAGCTTCAGACTCAAAGCACACAATCAATTAAACGCTCGCAAATTCAAAGCAGATGAAAAGAAATTTTTGTGTTGCCCAGCCTGAAACTCAGACAAATGAACGTTGCTGGGATCTGCACGGCAGCAATATTCCAGATATTTCTGTGCCATAAAGGAGCAGGATCCTTACAAACTCTGGAAGGGGCATCACACAGCAAAGCCCATCGCCAACACTGCAACCAGAATAAGAATTAAAGGAGGATAATTCCCCAAATCCAGAGCTTTTTATGGCAGTGGAAGGACAAGGAGCAGGGGCAAGGTGGGTGAGGTGAGGGCCAACAGTGCTAAAGAAGCATCTCAGAAACATTTATTGTGCCACCACAGCCACACATTTTATGAAACTCTGTCCCACAACAACGTGCTAAAATCATTTGAAAAAAAAACCACATTAATTGTGTCCCACAACAACGTGCTGAAATCACTTGGAAAAAAACCCCATTAATTGTGTTGGGAGCCCCTGCTCATAATTATGTTCCAGCTGATCTCCCTGACCCCAAAAGCGACGCCAGCGGTAAAAGGAGCGGCCGCGCGTCACGTTGAGCTCAACTCGAGCTGCCTGAGGAAGAGCCACATAAAAACACCCTGAAAATAAACTTGGGGAGACAGAGACCTGGTGTAAACCAAGTGTAAACTCTGAGTGGATTTTTACTACGCACCCATAAACCTCGGAAAATAAAAGTTTGTGGAGGAGACGGAGAGAGGCATCGATCACGGGGACAGCGGGTGCTCGCGGGGTCTGCAGGCACCGGCTCTGCCCTGCAAATCTCACCCTGCTCTCCAAAGCTGGGCCTGGAAATGGCATCCCTGAAACTTCCTTACAGCCTCCTCCATCACAGAATTATTTCAGGGCTGGCACCCTTCCAGTCCCAGGGCCCAGTCAGCGAGGTAATTCCTTTCCTCCCCTCTTTTTCTTCCTCCCCTGAGGAAAACCTTCACGGAAAAGACACAGCTTTTTGTTGGTTGTAGCACATCGAGATCCCAAAATTGCTCCTAATTGTAACATTTGTAATTACCTCTAGCTTTTAATTTTTATAATGGCTCTTCATGGTTCTGTTGACCAGAGGGAAAATTTTAATCCCAAACGTGCCCGACTGTCAGAATTGCCATTACACTTCAGGTAGGAAAAAAAAAAAAAAAG